>CM022949.1:11548927-12050895 GCA_012931725.1 Litsea cubeba | reverse complement strand
AACTTAAGCCACCTAAGAAACCCTTAGGTCATCCAGCCTCGAACATGATTCGAATTAAGAATTTTGTTCATAAAGTTTCAGAGAAAGTTAAGAAGCCCAAGCCTAAGATTAATTGGAGTAATCTTGGAGAAAATGATTGGGACATAATTGAGAATGCCATTAAGCATCAGAGACTTCCTCCTGTTAGGAATGAAGATCTCTTTACCTTGGGAGAAATTCCCATAGGTTTAAATTATGAAATAACCAAGTGGTCTAACCAAGACTTGGTTGTTAAGAAGATACAAAAGTTTGATGTCTTTGACCCAGCTTTTGTAAAATTAGGAGCTAAAACGAACTTTTTATTCTTATCATTTGGCATGTTCCAATGTAAGATACAAGGATTACATGCTCCTGATCCAGATGTCCAACTCTGCGTGGTCCTTGTTGATGAACGAGTTAAAGATTTCAAGAAGAGCATAGTTGGAATAGGACAAATGCAGCTTAAGCAAAATATTGCTTATTTTAATGTCATTCCAGGGTTCGTCCTACCCCTTGCTGCTGTTAGCAACATGAAGCTGATCGTAGCCACCAAAGGCTATGAGAAGTATAACATGAAAGATGGAATGCTTTCAATTCAACATCAGAGTAGAGTTATGTTTACTAACTTTTCTCAAGATGGTTTATTGTTTACCATCCAGAAAGGTGGAGTAAATGAAGAGGTCCTTGTTAGGACATGTAGAGAAAACTCTTATTATACTTTCAGAAGACTCCCCACAAAGGGATTCTTAGAGTCATTAGGAAACTGGGATTTTCCTAATATGAAACCTGAGCAAGAAGAGAAAACCAATCTTCTTGATTGGGTCCATGAAGAACCCGGCCCCCAAGGAAAGGTAACAATTCAGTTTGGCAAGCCAACTATTGTTGACAGAGCCACCAATGAAGAGTTGGAAAAGAATTTCCAAAAAACTAGTGAAGCCTTATTTTCTAAGACTTACGATCATAGAAAATCTGTAGACAAAGAGTTATGTAAAACCAAGCCTGTAATAAAATTATTACGGACTAACTCTTCTGCTAGCTTAAACTCCAGGAGTCATGGTCTGAGCTTGAACATGATCATACTCAAGATTCCAGGTCTCTCATTAAATATGATGAGACTTTCAGATACTAAAGACTTTAAGGATATTGATGAATTCATCAGATCCCAAGTCTCTAATCCAGGCTCACAACCACCTTTATGGTTGAATGAGCATCACATCCATGGTGATGATAACAATAATGAAAATCACCATAGGAACCATAGAGAACAAAGACGTGAAGGGCGTACATCGCCTAACGTAGTTTTTAAGACTCCAGTTTATGACAAACCTGCCAGACACCATCATAGGGATAGAAGCCCTTACGAAGGTATAACCAAGATGGCAGAAGTCCCTATAGATATTAAGGGAATCAAGCTTAACATCGACAAGGTTAGAGATGTTAAGAAAGCTTTAGAAAAATGGAAAAGCAGAATGCTTACCGTTTTTACCATGCAGCATGAATGGGATGAAGCAAGCTGCCATTCCTATGCAGAGCTATCTTTTGAAGGAATAGTCAAAGACTACTTCAAAAGAATTAAGAAAGGTTCCACTACTGAAGACAGAGCTTTATTAGCTCAGTACAATCAGTATGTAAACCAGAGAGATGTGGAAGGATACATCTTCCTCTTCTTTAAAGAATTTGTTGGCCAGACGGATACTGTTATCCTCAATAAAGATGAAGAAAAGGCCAAGTATGATCTTTCGCAGTTAAAGATCTGCAAATTGAGTTATGTAGAACAATACAGTAATCAATTTAAACAACTGTTCTACAAGTGCAATGACGACTCATTAAAAGATGAGTATTTTAGAAAGATCCCTACTGTAGGAAATCATATCCTCACCCATTACAAAGAATGGAAGGGTAGATATGATGGAACCCAGTATCTTAAGGATGACACCTTAGGAGAAAGGATCAATTTCACTTTAGATTACATTGCTCGTAAAAAAAGGAGTGATATAGAGAGGCATCTCTTACAGAAAGCCTTTACAGAAATCAAGTTCAAAGATGAACGTGATAATGAAGCTCCCAGAATATAGAAGACATAAGCATAGAAGCGATTCAGCTTTCTATCCTCACAAGAGGAAGAAGAAAAGATATAGCTTTAGAAAATCTGAGACTTTCAGAGATGACGCTAAGCGCCATCAGAATATCAACGCTAGAAAGTATTGGAAAAGGAACACTTCCAAAGGAAAGAAGGTTCCAAATTATAGGAAAGATCCTATATCTAGATCCGACAAGAGAGAGTGTTGGACTTGCGGAGAATCCGGCCATTTTGCTTCAAAATGTCCAAAGAATGATTCTAAGCATGTTAGAGTTAATATGGTGGAATTAATGCTGCCATATGCAGATGAAGCAGATTTAGATATCCTGTATTATTCAGAAGTCAGAGATATAGATGAAGAATCTGTCTATTCAGTATACGCTGAAGATGAAGAAGGAGATAGTAATGATCTATCATCCAGTGAAGACGAACAGTCCTGTGATGTCTGTTGTACTAAAGTACATGCAAATGTACATATAGTTAAAGGAGAATCTTCAGCAGAACCTACAGAAGTAGTAGAAGCTAACTACCATAGATTCGAACATCAAGTATTAAGATGGACCAACAATCGATGGTCTATGAAGCAATGGAAGTACAGAAGTGACCCACCTCCTAACGAAGTCCCTATAGAATTTCAAGCTATGACTTCAAATATGCAGTTTGTGTGTGAAGAATGTGGAGATCTCACCATTCCAGGAGATAGAGAAGAATGCCTATTCTTTGTTAGTGAGAAATATAGCCTTCACTTCCACAAGACTTGCTTCCTTGCTGTTCTCCAGGAGAATAGAGGACAAAGAGCAGCAGAAGTAGTCATTGAGACTCTAGGAAATTACTGGAAAAATGTTGAAACCATTCAGCTTCTCCAGTACTTTCAACATAAAGATGCCATTAAATATAATGAAGAAGTTCATATTGAAGATATAACTTCACAGGAAGATGGCACTGTGAACCTGAATGAAGATGAAGATCTTAAGCAGAAGTATGTATTAATCAATAATAGTATTGAAGTACATTCTTATCAATACCAAGGAGACCTTCTCTTTGCTAAGCTTAAGATAGCCAATCTAGGCAATAGAGAAATTGAAGCCCTAGTCGACACTGGTGCGACTACTTCATTCATTAAGCAATGAATCATCCCTGAAAATAAGATGATTACCTTAGAAAAGCCTTATGAAGGTACAGGAGCAAACTCCATACCTTTCATAATATCTAGACAAAAAAAGATCCTGCTCATCAATATACAGGATACTTTGCACAAAGTTCGGTTCCTAGAAATTCCTAACATGAATGTTAGTGATTCCATTCTTGGAATGGATTTCTTCTCCGACTTTGATCAATACACCTTTCAGATGCAGCCCAGTCTGCAAATTGTGTTAAGACTTCAAGATGATGAAGCCATACTTCCTTTGTTCACTAAAACAGAGAAGTATAGAGCTAACTTCCCAGCACCAGCTGATGGAAACAGAGGTGGTACCGCACGAGTTGATTCTGGTACTACTATCAGAGTTCCAGCGAAGTGTGGTGAGTGTAAGGGTACTCCAGGTAACAATACAGAAGAAGAAGAGGTAACCCTAAGCCCTAAACCACAAGCTTCATGTAGGTGCAAGCTACACACTTGCAACATATGTTTAGAAGACCAAGTAGAAACCTATCTTGGCGAGATCCTGTTGCACAATGCACAGATTTATTGTAATTGACTCGGGAATTCATGGTCATCAAGGGTTGTTATTTAAAGAATTATAAGAATAAACAATTGCAAGGGACAAACTGGGATTCTAACGGGATAGTACTGAGTAACGAAAAATCAAGTCTAAAATTTATGCATCTAGCTCGTTCAAGGCACCAAATATGTCATGAAAAATATAAAAAAAATAATTATAGTACTTAATAATATAAATGTTGAATAAGTAGACATTAAGGAGGGGAACCAATCCATATCACCTTCCATCAATATCAACCATGAACCATCACTTGCAAAGAATTATACGGAATTCTCATCTAAATATGAAAAAAAGGTACAATTAAACATTAACATCAGCCATCACTTGCAAAGAGTTATACAGAATTCTCATTCAAAATATTTAAAAAAATGTAATTAATAATTAATAAAAAGGTACAGTTAAACATCAATATCTACCGTCACTTGCAAAGAATTATATAGAATTCTCATCTATATATAAAACCAAACCAAACCAAACCAAACCAAGCCTTTTCCCACTAGGTGGGGTCGGCTATATGGATTTGACGACGCCAATCAAATCTGTTTAGGGCCATGTCCTCCGTTAGATCCATGTAGGCAAGATCATGTTTAATAGTTTCTTTCCAACTTCTCTTGGGTCTCCCTCTCCCTCTCCTACTCTTGGCAAACTCCATGCTTTCACACCTTTTAACAGGTGCCTCTGTTGGACGCCTTCTAACATGGCCGAACCATCTCAGTCGATTTTCTCTCATTTTATCTCCAATCGGTACTATTCCTACTATGCCCCTAATCTCCTCATTCCTAATCCTATCTCTCCTTGTGATCCCGCACATCCATCTTAGCATTCTCATCTCCGCAACTTCCATCTTCTTGACATGATTATGCTTTACTGCCCAACACTCTGATCCATATAACAACGCTGGCCGTACCGCCACCTTATAATACTTTCCTTTAACCTTGAGGGGGACTTTCCGATCACACAAGACCCCCGAAGCACTCCTCCATTTGGTCCACCCGGCTTGAATCCTGTGACTTACATCAGTATCGATCCCTCCATCCTGTTGTACCATAGATCCAAGGTACCTAAAGTTTTCTTTTTCTACTATCTTTTGTGTGCCCAAACTTACTTCTATGTTACCAGGTGTCCTACTTTGACTAAACTTGCATTCCATATATTCCGTTTTGCATCGACTTAGCCTAAACCCTTTTGTCTCTAATGTTTTCCGCCACAATTCAAGTTTAGCATTCACTCCTTCTCATCTATATATAAAAGAGCAATATAAAAAAGTATAGTTAAATCTTCCTGCTTTCTCCCGTGGGCATCCACAAGCTGAGCCATGCATGAAACCTTAAGGCTGCCTTTAATGCAGAGGAGGCAAAGATGAGGTTTCATGCATGGCGAGACTCCCACAAGAGAAAATTCAGCTTTTGAGAATTTCTAATACAACCTAAACGAAAAATAAAACAAAATAAAATAAAACCTACCTATCAAATAAACAGTCACAAGAAATCAAAATAGTCAATAGATAGAATAATAAATAAATATAGAAGAAAAAACTGCAAAAATGAAGGAGAAAGAAGTTCTCTAACCTGATCACAACGCCACCATTGTAAGATTGAAGCTCTCAAGATCTCTAGACACTAATGTAAGATTGAAGCTCTCAAATCTTTAGAGATAATCCGGTCGCACATAGCTTCTGCTTCTTAAATCTGTTTGCGAAAAAACAGCAAAAAGCGAAAAGTGAAATAGCTAAAAAAAAATGCCCATAGAATACTAAAAATTTTTAAATCCCAAAATGCCTTTCAAAAATCTGCACTTGAAGAATTTGAACGGCAGGCTCCCTTAACAAGAATTTGAGTGGTTTGGAATCCTCCAGTAAAACTCTTTAAGCCAACCCCCGATTTGATGGCCAAGGCTTTGAATATGATGAATTTTTACTTTATCAGTTTCGCTGTCCCACATCAAAATTGGCAATGTCGTGTATATGTATCTCCAAAGGGTGAAGAAGAATCCCACCCAATATAATCTTCAATTCCTACACTGCTCAAACGCACAATGAAACAGATAGCCATTAATTCTGACCGGATTGCAATTGGAATACATCCTAAATTCACCAATTATGAGTTCCCCTTGGCACACAAAAAAAAAAGAAACATACATACAGAGATCCACTTGAACCCACAAAAATCCCAATTTCAATAATCGGGGCAATCTTTAACTAGAATTGTATAACACATATGTGCACGAAACATTCTAGGAAACCCTAGATTCACACACTGCACGAAACATTATAGAAAACCCTAAATTCTTTTTTTTTTCTTGGCTGCCAAGTAGAAGAGAAACACATGCAGACATTATCCCAAAACATCGAAAAGCAGAAGAGGGTTTTGTGGGGAAAATCCAATCTCCTTACATTTAGCAGCAGAGAATCTGAAAGGGTTTGACAATAGCATCTGAAGAGGACGAAACCCATCGGATGACATCAAAACAAGAGAGAGCTCGCCATCGATCGCATTCTACTGGTGAAGAGTGTTAGAAGAGTGCAGAGTGCAGCAGAACCAGGAGATTGATCGCACCGACAGTGAGACAATAAGGCGTGTTGGAGAAGCAACGTACATAAATACCTTTGGACGCGGAAACTTTTTTTTTAATTAACACGCGGAAACTTACCACCGTTCTACACGAACCTTCCATTTACAGCTGGCGGAGACTTTTTAATTAATTTGAAATGAAAATCTGCTGATATCATTTTGAATTTCTTGGTAGCCCACTCAATTTATTTTCTTCAAATTTCCAATCTATCACAAATAAATCCAAAAGGAAAAAAAAAAGGGAGTATCTCATCTTATCACAAATTTACAGCTAGTCCTTACCAATTGAAAAAATGGAAAAAAAAAAAAAAAAAAAAACTAAAGATCCAAAAAGATTGCCTCACTCATAGGAGGGAATAACAATCATTTCGGCGGGTCGGATTATCTTATGTGGGCCACAGTGGAGTTTTGGAGACATGCTACAAGGGATTACTGGAGGCATGTAATCTATATTACTGAAGGGATGTACTCTTCCTCACATAAAGACACCTGACGCAACCTCAAACTTTTTGGAATGCTATTTCCGGAGTTGCTCTTATCCCTAAAATCTCTATATCTATTACACATCAAAAGACCTAAAATCTCTCATGAAGAATCATCTTCCACTCAAAAACCTAAAATCTCTTCATGAGATCTCTAAATAAGCCAACACACCAGATGTGCTACATTTATATCAATCAATTAATGGGTCCCGGCCCACATCATTTGATTTTATGGACGGTTAGAATAAAGATGGTGGACCCCATTCATCTGGGTCTCACTTAAAAATATTTGGTCAATTTGTTAAGTCTATGATCATTTGATTCTTTGATCTTTCTTAATCAATTCATTGGTCCCATCCCGCATAATATGATTTTATGAATCATCTGGGGGGTTCTACTTAAATAGGTTAGGTTTAGTCAATTTGTGAGGTCTATGATCATTTGACCTTTATCAAGCAATTCATGGGTCCTGACCCGCATCATATGGTTTTATAAACGGTTAGAATATAGATAGTGGACTCCATTCATATTTGGGGTCCCACTTAAATAAATTAGGTTTGGTCAATTTATGAGGTCTATGATCATTTGATTTTTATCAATCAATTTATGGGTCCCAAACCACATCATATGATTTTATGGACGGTTAGAATAGAGATGGTGGACCCCATTCATCTGGGTCTCACTTAAAAATATTTGGTCAATTTGTTAGGTCTACGATCATTTGATCTTTTGATCTTTTAAATCAATTCATGGGTCTCATTCAGCATAATATGATTTTATGGATGGTTAGAATAATTATGGTGGACCCCATTCATCTGGGGGGTTCCACTTAAATAGGTTAGGTTTAGTCAATTTGTGAGGTCTATGATTATTTGATCCTTTGATCTTAATCAAGCAATTCATGGGTCCCAGCCCGCATCATATTGTTTCATGGATGGTTAGAATATAGATGGTGGACCCCATTCATCTTGGGGGTCCCACTTAAATAGGTTTGGTTTGGTCAATTTGAGAGGTCTATGATCATTTGATCATTCGATCTTTATCAATCAATTCATGGGTCCCGGCCCGCTTCATTTGATTCTATGAACGGTTAGAATAAAAATGGTAAGCCCCATTTATCTGGGTCCCACTTAAAAATATTTGGTCAATTTGTTAGGTCTACGATCATTTGATCTTTTTAAATCAATTCATGGGTCCCATCCCGCATAATATGATTTTATGGACGATCAGAATAGAGATGGTGGACCCCATTCATCTGGGGGGTCCACTTAAATAGGTTAGGTTTGGTCAAATTGTGAGGTCGATGATCATTTGATCTTTATCAAGCAATTCATAGGTCCCAGCATGCATCATATGATTTTATGGACGGTTAGAATATAGATGGTGGACCCATTCATCTTGGTGGTCCCACTTAAATAGGTTAGGTTTGGTCAATTTGAGAGGTCTATGATCATTTGATCTTTATCAATCAATTCATGGGTCCTAGCCTACTTCATTTGATTTTATGGACGGTTAGAATAAAGATGGTGGACCCCATTCATCTGGGTCTCACTTAAAAATATTTGATCAATTTGTTAGGTCTACGATCATTTGATCTTTCGTAATCAATTCATGGATCCCATCCCGCATAATATGGTTTTATGGACGGTTAGAATAGAGATGGTGGACCTCATTCATCTGGAGGGTTCCACTTAAATATGTTAGGTTTGGTCAATTTGTGAGGTCTATGATCATTTGATCCTTTGATCTTTATCAAGCAATTCATGAGTCTCAGCCCGCATCATATGGTTTTATGGGCGGTTAGAATATAGATGGTGGACCCCATTCATCTTAGGGGTCCCACTTAAATAGGTTAGGTTTGGTCAATTTGAGAGGTCTATGATCATTTGATATTTATCAATCAATTAATGGGTCCCAGCCCGCATCATATGATTTTATGAACGGTTATAATAGAGATGATGGACCCCATTCATCTTGGTCTCACTTAAATATATTAGGTCAATTTGTTAGGTCTATGATCATTTGATCTTTCTTAATCAATTCATGCATCACCTAAAGAATAAAACATTTGGAAAAAAACATAAAGATCAAATTAGCAACAAAAAAAAGGACTCACAAGTTTACTAATTAATAAATTTATTAAAAATAATTCATATCAGTCTGTGCATTTTGTGGTTTCGTGGTCCGTGCATAGCACGGGGTTTTGCTAGTAGCTGCTGAGATAATGATTATGATTCCAGAGAATATAGAAAAATGAAGATCCAAGGCGAATATAGAAAAATTAGAGAGAGAATCTCAATCAAATGAAGTAGGAATGAGATTGCAAATGAAAACCCACCCAGTTAACGTACTGCATGCATCCAATTAAAACAGAAAGTGATTTTTGTAATGTTTAATGGTAAGGAACAAGAAAAAGAACCAAAAAAGGAATAACAACACCATGAACAAGTAGATGAAGAAAAAGAAGAATTACACAAACAGAAAAGAAGATGGGATATATTAGATTAGAAAAAAGCAAGCAACTCACTTGGATCAAACTTTATAATACAACCACTTTGATCATGTCACACGACGGGCAGATTATGAATCTTCCTTTCTAGGTAGTCCTCCAACAGCTCTTCGTCTGTAGGATGAAATCTATATCCATAGCAATGGAGCGGCTCGTGAGCCTCCATCTCTTCATCACCTGCTTCAGTTTCTCCATGGTTTTCATCGTAACCATAGATTTACATTACAGAGAGGGGTAGAGAGAGTTTTTTCAGATTCACTCTTTTCATATTGTTCTTCACGGCTAGTCTCCACCTAGATTACCACCCTCCTTTTTTTTTTTTTTTACGCTGCATCAGAACTCAGGAGGACAGCGTTAGTTTTTTTTTTTTTTTCTATCGAAGGTTCCCAACCCTTTAGACTGGACTAATCCCTCTGGGCCAAGAGGGAAGCTGGGTAAACTCCCTTGTAGCCCTTGTGTATTTTGTTTCTTGCCCATCCTCAGTTTTCTCCTTTTTGTAATATAAAGGTAAAAAGTTACAAAGTAGTATTGGTATTTTCGTCTTTTAGATCTTCTCTAAAGATTAGGAAAGCGCTTACATCTCTATATTCTATCCCCAATTTCTAGAATCTTGTTTCCCACAGCAATATGAGGGGAGGAGTGGATCTCGACTGTTGGGCCCACTTACATAAAGTGGACCGCTCAAAATTAACGGCCTCACCCTTTTTCCACTTCATTGGCTTTTCCCTGATCCCATCCTAAGATTGAGCTTATAGTTAAACAGTAATTAATGCAGTAGTTGTATTAGTAATTATATTCTTAGTATTATTAATTTTGAGCCGTTTGGATTTTTTTTCATAGGTGGGGCCTCACCATTGCACTCCATTCCCCTCATGAAAAGCCTCATTGAAAGACTAATGATCCAACAAAATCCATCTTCACTACCAAAAAAATGACTTTTAGCGACGAACTTTTTGCCGCGGCCAATGTTTTTGTGGCTATTTCTTATTTGTTGCCACGACCAATAGAGTTAGTGGCAACAAATCTCATTTTGCCTCGTCCGTGTCTGCCCGTGACAAAACGTGTCCTTATTGCAACCACTTTAACTTGGCCGTTGCTTTAAGTTGTTCATTTTGCCACGATCATGTTTTGGCCGCGGCTTCAAGTATATATTTTTGCTTCCATCGCGGCAATAAGATATAATATTTATTTTCTAAAAAAAAAATTCTTAGCCCGATTTTATTGTTTCCCTCCATTCGTTTTGGTGAAAAAAAAATGCTCCAACCGTCGAGCCCTCTTGTCCCTCTCCAAGTCCTCTTTTCCCTAACTCATTTGTTTCTCTCCCCTCACTGCGCGTGAATCGCCCAGAACCCATCTCCATCTCCAGAAAATACCCCTCCAGAACCCATCTCCTCTCATCTCCTCTCATCCCTTTCTATCTTTCCCTCCCTCTCCAGACCTCTCCTAGGCGCACGACGATCACAGCAGCACTGCCAAGCGCGCGAAGCAGCCCCCGGACGCCCGCCGAGCCATCATCTTCCTCCTCGCGCCGCCGGACGCCTCCCCTGCACCAGGTACAACCCTCCCTCTTCCTGCACTCCGCACACACTGCGCACCATCCCCCCTCTCCTCTCTCTCTCTCTTCTCTGTTTTCTCTCTCCCCCGTTCCCCATCTCTCTGTCTGCTCTCCTCCCTCCCTTCTTCTCTTCTTCTCCCTCCCCTGTCACCCCTCGCCTGCGCTTGCTGCAACGCCCACCTGCACACCACTCCCTCCCCCTCCTCTCTCTCTCTCTCTTCCTTTCCATCCCCCATTTTTGTATGGATTTGATTGAGATTGTATTGTGCCGAATGACCTTGGGATTCAGAGATTAATATGTTAGGTTGCTGTTTCAACCTTGCAATGGATTAATGAGTAGATTATTGGAAAAAATGGAAGTTACAGTTGAAGCAGCCTAACAAGCTCGTACAGAGAGGGTTTTTTTTTTTTTTTGGTTAATTTCAGGGCTTCTCTCTGTTTGATGGTGTTTTTGCTGTTTTGATTTGGGGTTTTCATCCCGTCTTGAATTGGGAGGATTTGAAATTGGGTATGGTTCTGCATTAGTGGTATGCATTTGGAATGTGGGTTGTAGTTGAAACTATTGGTTACTTTTCATGAAATGAATTTCAGGGTTTCTGTAGTTGAAACTGAACTATTTTCATGCCTATTGTTTTGTTTCTATTTGATGATGCTTGTATTGTTTTTTATGTGGGTTTTACTTCTCATGTTTATATAAGTAAAATTTTGAGCTTATATTGGTTCTGGATTACCGGTTCTGAATTTGGAGTATGGGTTTCTGTTGAAACTGCATGTATTCTTGCTGTAGTGAAAAAGCCTTGCTGTAGTAGACTATTTTAATGTTAAAAACCTGCCCGCTTCTTATAGTTGTATCTAGTTTATGCTAAAACTAGGATATCTAACCTGAATTTCTTTTCAGGTTATGCCTTTTTGCCTGTGAGGTTTGCTCTCATCTGCTTCTCAGTGTGAAAGGAAAATCGAAAAAAAAGATGTTAATCTAATATGCTTGTCATTCTTTCCTTCATTTATTGATCTAATTAAGGAATATCATGATAGAAATCACCCTTATTCCCAAATTGATATGCTTAACTTCACTATGTTCTGATTTGCTCTCCTATTTGCATGGTTCTACAGCATTTTAAAGGATTGAGCTTTCCAACTATTTCTTCAGTTGGTCCAAATGCAGCAGTTATCCATTATTCACCAGATGCAAAAACATGTTTTGGAACTTGATGTAGATAGATAGCATCTACTTATTTGACTCTGGAGCACAGGTCTCTTACAACCTTGCATAGTTTTCCACAACTTACTTTCTTTCTTGTACTTCTAAGTTCTGGCCTGTGTTTGCAATGCAATTTATACTTTTATTGGGTCAGCTCACTGACTGGTCCTTGTGGTTTTGAAGTATCAAGATGGAACAACTGATATTACACGGACTGTTCATTTTGGCAAGCCTTCTGCACATGAGAAAGCATGCTATACTGCTGTAGGTGGACTCTATTACTATCATTCTGGTTTAAGATCCCTTGTTCTTCTTTTCTCTTGATGTCTGCTTTCAGTTTAACTCATGTTTGTGTTGATTAAAACCCTGGTTTGCAGAATTTTCCAAGAATGTACTTCCATACATATTTTAAGCTCATTACTAGTTGGAATTTTAAATCTTGTGGAATTAGGATTATTTCTTTTAGAAAGAATCAATTGGTTAGATACTAGTTGACCTGAATCTTGTGCTACTATCATATACCCAATAGGTTCTGGCCTTCCATGTATAAATTATTGGTCTGACTTTTTTCACTGTACGAGTCAAACTCTTGAAATACTTATTTTTCAATATGAAGTTTGAATCCTTGACCTCTGAATTTTCCACTTTGTCTATTACCTTAATAGCAAAAACTCAACTGGTGAAAAGTCAAAGGTATTGGGTATTATATTGCAAGCAAGTTTTAATATTGAAGATCTAATGGTTGCTTTTTCTAACTGGTAGTAACAGGTCCTCAAAGGCCATATTGCATTGGATACTGCTAAATTTCCTAATGGAACAACTGGTATTGTTGATACGTGATTCTATCATTCTTTGTTAACACTTTACATACTTTGCCGTTGTGGTGCATCTATCTCTCTGAACTTAGAAATGCTACTTGTCTTCAAGTGGTGGCACCCAATGAAGTTGGTATTTCTCTATTATAGGACTTTCTCTTGACATTCTTGCTCGACTCCCTTTGTGGAAGGATGGTCTTGATTATCGCCATGGTACTGGTCATGGGATTGGATCTTTCATAAATGTTGTGGTTATGAATTGACTATATACTTCTGATTTCAACTTATTATTTTTAAGCTTCTTGCATTAGAATGTTGCAAATGGAACTCTGTCATATGGTATAGCATTTGTAGGAGGGTTGAGCATTTGTATCAATGTTAATCTTGCTCTTTTTTTTTTAATGCAGGATTGAAGAAAAGAAGAGAAGTTCCCACATTTTTTGATGAATCCAAGAACATAGTAACCAAGCGAATCTACAAGAAATATAAGCAGGTAAGTTGGGCACTTTACAATGGTTCAATGTTCCTCAACTCATGATTTTTCCGAGTAACCTCAAGCCTTGAGTTAGCACATGATGGGCCTACAACAGATCAGTGCTTGCATCCATTTTATCTTGATGAAGTTCCAAGGCTACACAGATATATGCTGTATCCAGGGGTAGTTTCACCAACTATGTGGACTTCTTGAGTATGTAGGGGTAGTTTTTACTTTTTTAATCCATTAATACCTAGGGGTAGTTTTAATCCATTCTTTGTATCCATTAATAGGTCTTCTTCAATGGCGGTTCTCTTTGTAGTATGTATAAGGTATCTGTTTTCTAGTATCTAGGGGTAGTTTTAATCCACTCTTTGTATCCATTAATAGGTCTGCTTGTCTGTTGATTTTTTTTTTCTTTTGGGTTGTTTTGGATTTGTGCTAATATTAACTGATCTGGGTTCTCTATTGTGCTAGCTTGTTGGGTTTTTTTATTTTTATTTTTTATGAAATGATAGCATTGGTATTTATATGAACTAGTTTATATGCTTACACAAAAGCTCCATGAAAGAATTGCAATCAATTGTGTCTCTTCCTTCCTTTCCTTATTTCAATTATTCATCAGTGGAGTACGCGCAGTTGCATTTTTCCCAATTTTCATTCTTGTTCTACTGTGAGTTTTAGATGATTTGGATGGAAGTACTTGAGAAGGGTTGGATATTGATATTTTTTTCATTCTGTCCTCTGTTTCATTTCAGGCCTTGAGACTGTGACATACATGCTGCAGGACACAGTATGGCTATGTGTGCTGGTTGTTTTGATTTTGAACTTCGATCATGGGGATATTCAGTTCAGATATTTTGGAGATTTTTTTTTCTATTTTTTGGCTAGACTAAAATAGTATTAAGAATGTTAATGTAGTGAATGGTTGTTGGTTCGTTTATTCTAGACATGTACTTATCGATCATGTAATTAGAATTGGTGTATTTGATGTGAAATGAAATTTCAGTTTAGATTCTCTTTCACTTTCAGAGCTTTATGGTTTTAGTACACAAATTAGATCTATATTTGTTTTTTATTCTAAATTTTATTTTTGCCACGGCCACTAGCTGCAAAAAGAATAACGAAGTAAATTCTGGAGAAAAATTTATTGCTCCAAACCGTGGCAAAAAATACTTTTTGCAACGGTCATGTCCGTGGTAATAAATACTTTTTGCAGCGGTCATGCCCGTGACAAAATAATATTAATTAATTAAAAATTAAAAATAATTTAAATATAAAATAATTTGTTGCCTCGGCACGACCGCGGCTAAATGTTTACTCTTTTGCCGCGGTGGCAAAGATCGTGGCAACAAACTTCTTTCCACACCAAATACTGTCTCGGTCGTGGCTAAAAGTTTTTCCGCGGAAAAAACGTTTTTGCCACGTAATTTGGACTTTTAGCCACCAAAACTGGCCGCGGCAAAATCTTGTATTTTTGGTAGTGCTTATTTCTCTTCCGACATTTTCTAAAAGGCTACTAACTCCAACTCTTCCTTCCTTTTTTTTTTTTTTTTTTGGCCTATCATGGCCTTCAAAATGAACAAGAGAAGTACATGAAGTTATCAAATAAAAAAAATATAAACTTGGCTTGAAATCCAAATCCTCGAGGGTTCCAATTCCAAGTCATTAGAATTTCATAATGCTCATGAGTAAAGCACAATTAAGAAAAATGAAAATGGTCGTCACCTAACAAAAATATCAACCTCAAACAAATACCCCAACTTTTTATAAAAAAATTTAAACCCTAGATCTGGGTCGACCATCAGATATATTTACATGAAAGATCTAGATTTTTAAAATATTTAATTTTTAAAAGTCTCCTATCTAATGTTGGGTAATTAGAGTGAAATTCGATAAGCCACCATACACTATAAGAGGCAACTATTTTTCCACTGATTTAAATTTTTCATAGATGGGCCCATGAAAAAATCTCTCATGAAATTCTCGTGGAACTCATCTATGTCTAGAGTGTAGTTGATATCGATGAGCTTTAGAATAAAAAACAAATGGTCGCTTTCTTTGAGATTTTTCACTCTGATATCATTCTAGGCCTATTATATCAAATTCTAATTTTTTTAGTTTGTCATTGCCAATAGGAAAAGAGTTGCAACAGATATGAAATTGCCAGTCAAGTATCACTTCCTCCCTAGAAGAAAATCTTCGCTCCTCCAATCACTGCGTTATCCTTAAGAAAGTAAATTTAATTCATCTAGCAATGACATTGGAGAGTATACTTAATCATAATTTCAGATCAATGTGCTCTAGCAGGAGACACACACACATATACACACATATATATATATATATATATATAAAGAATTCAGATGTCTCAATTTCTTGACTTGGATATAATCTAATGCTAGACAGCCCTTGAGCATCTTGGAATTCAAAATGCTAGACAGCCCTTGGACATTTTGGAATTCCACCTGGGAACTGCATTTGGAATTCTTCAAAAGCACCAAAAAAGAAATCCCTAAATGGTTGCAACCAAGTAGGCCCTAGGAATCCTCCAACTTCTTAGGATTTTTGCATCCCACATTTTCTTAAGAGTTGTTTGGTTCAGATCATTTCTTAAGGGAATTTACCTCGTCGGAACTTCCTGATAGAAATGCAGGGGCTTTCCCTGTGAATTCCAAATTTCATGTTTGATACAATTTGAATGGTGAGAATTTGCCTAGCTGGCATGCGAAAAGTCACTTTACCCATCGGATATCCTTAGAATTCCGGATTTGAGAATGTTACTCGACCCTTGAGCATTTTTGAATTCTACTATGAAGGACAACATTCGGAATACTCCAAATTATTTAGACAAGGTATTAACCTCAAATGCTTGCAACCAAACAGACCCCTAGGATTGTCGTGGAATTTCATTCACATCTAAATAACAAAAATCAACAGCATATATTCAAAAGAGAAAAAAAGAAAATTGACTTGTTGAATTGAATTTGGGAAATTTTATGAAACCTGAATGGGAGGAAAACCCATCTGGAGAAATGAAATTAAACCTCCCTCAAAAATAGGTAATGTCCCACCAGATATAGGAAATGGGAGGCCTGCTTCTCATCATGGCCCACTTCTCAAAACAAGCTTTGATGTTGCTAGGATCTTATAAAGGCCTTTATTACCATAGAGCCTTCTATCGTACCTTCATATGTGCCTCTAAAATATCTTAATGGCCATGACCAATGGTCCAATTAGTCCTATCACATGTGACAAGCTATGAGAAGAAGAATTCTGATAGCTAAATGATTGGTAGAAAACCTATTAGCCATATGATGCCTATTAATTGTGATATCTTCCATAGCTTAGCCCAGAGCAGTACCTTGACTAACTCCATGTCCCATAGATGCAAGCCCTACAAGCAAAATACGGCAACAATATTGGAAATGGATGAAAGAGAAAAATTAACAAATTAAATTATTTGCAGTCTATTTGAAGGCCAACAATGATGGGTTATAGAAAATTTGAGTGATTAGTTGGGTTCTAAACAGAATACCTATCAATCATGCTGCCTGTTAAGTTACAGATCTAATTGTGATATCCGCCACAGCTTAGCCCGCAACAGTACCTTGATTAACTCCATGCCCAATAGATGCAAGCCGCCAAGCCTTACAAGCAATCCAGAAACAATATAGGAAACGGATGAATGAGGAAAATTAACAAATTCAATTGTATGCAATCTATTTGAAGGCCGATGATGATTGGTTATGGAGAATTTGCTATTTAGTGTGGTTTCTAAACTTTCATACATTAACCGCAGGTCTTGCTACCAGTATTGACTTGCCAACTGAAAAGAGAAAAAAAGTGGCAGAACATGCACAAACATAGAAGAGAAGAACAATAAAAGGTCCTTCAAAATCAATTTAGACTGATGGAATTGTTACAAATCAAGGAAGAATTTCACCTAAGGATATGATAGATGGAAAGGTTACTTTACAGATAAAGGGTCATGCAAAAAATCAGCCCTATCAGATTATCCTAACCCTTGATTAAAGGAACAGCCTTACAAGTTTAATGATCTTTTCACTATAGATTTTTTTTTTAAAGATTCAATTCAACAGTAAGGGTTCAATGAGCGAAAACTGGGAATGGTACGGTCACAGTGGAAAAAAAGAAAGTGAAAGGAGCTGCATTGAAAAAGGTCGGCCCAAGTTTGTCCCATAAAGTGGATTGTACATGTAGTGCTTGTGGGAGAAGATCACAATTCTATAACAAGAGATGTAAAAGTAAACTTAAATGAGAATCACTATATGTAATTAAAACGTTTACATTAGAAATGTGTGCAAACAGATTAATTCAGTCGGAGAGGAAAATTTTGAACCTAGGACATCTTTGTACTTGCAAAAGTAGATGGTCCTAAAATGCAATATACTTGCAGAAGTATATGATGTAAGAGGTAATTTGGTACAAAGTTCTGATATTTTGTATCAATATAAAGAACTCGATTTCCTTTTCTATAAGGCCCCCTCAAAATAGATTGCAAACGAATCAGGAGGGAAGGGGAAATTACTAGCCATGGAAGAATACACTACAATGAGGAAGTAAACCCTATCATGAAACCATTCATTCCAAAGACAAAACTAAAAGAAAGCCTACATACTACAAATGACTATTTAACATTTAAACCTCCCAATTCAAGTGTGTCCATATCTTTCTTTTCTTTTCTTTTCTTTTCTTTCTTTCAAGTCCGGGATCCTTACCCTTGGGGGGGGGGGGGTGTTGAATAGGGTGAGCTATTACTTAGTGACCAATAATGACCAATTTTAAATTCTTTAAAATAACTAGTCACTTATGATGATTAACAAACAAAATGCGGAATCTAATTAACACAATCACCACATAGCATGCAACATCAAACAAATATTAATGGTGGTTCGGCCTCAATGCCTACATCCACAACCGGCTTGTGATCCTACACCCCCACCGGATTACCACTATCTATGCTTTTCAATAGGCTAAGCAATAACCTCAAACAATGTGCTTTTCTAGGCTAAGCAATAACCTTACAATGTGTTTTTCTAGGCTAAGCAATAACCTTTACAAGAAGTAGATTTTCTTTTAAAGAGTGTCTACACAAACACTTAAAGAGATACAATTTAAGCTCAAATACAAAGCTTCTAAATTAGGCGGAAATTAAATTGAAAATCTAACTCAGACAAACACTATATGAATGCAAAGATGTATGCTAATGATGTGTGTGTGTGTGAAAACTTCAATCAAGTTTAAAAAGTAAGCTCAATCAATTTATGCTTAAAGCATTTAAAAGTTTAATGCACATAAAAAGATTTGATTGAAGAGAAATGCAAATCACATGTAAAGATACTAACTTGATGATGACACGAAAATCAATGGCTCACAAGTTGTATGAAACTAATAAAGACTAATCATGTGATTATGTGCATAGTCGTTTTCAAAAACAAATTAGTTTAACTAAAGTTCTAAAAAGATTGAAAACAACAAATGAGGATTCAACCAAGTAAAAAAATCATGCTATAAAGAAATCAAAGATTTTGGCAAAGCATGATTAATGAAGTTTTAAAAACAAACTTGGTTTGAATCAAGGTGAAGAATCCATCACAACTTAGATCAAAGATTGAATGAAAGTAATGGATTCAGCACATCATAGTTATCATGCTAAAATCATTTACCAATGATTTAAACAAAACATATAACCTATGATTATGAAAAGTAAAGCTTACTAAGAGATTTATCTTCATTGATCCAAGCTTTAGCTTTACAAATGACCCCTTGGTCTCTTAGTTCATTCCCCTTTTCTTTATTTCCAAACTTCTCAAGAGTGACTTGGAAGTTGCTAACTTTTTCAAAGGAATGAACTTGCTTTTATACTCAAAAAATGAGTTCCAGCGAGTCCCCGGTCAACCCCATACAAGGCTCGGTCGACCAGACCTTCAACGATCATAAAAATGACGGTTTGAAAAATCTTCCAACGGCTCTATCCCGGTCGACCCGCTGTGGGCTCGGTCGACCGACCACACTGCAGGTCGACCGGGTCCAGGGACCTTTTTCCCAAAATTTGCATATTTCAAAGTGATTTCTTTTGGGAACTTTAGGGCCAATAATTTAAGCTTGGAAACATGATTTAAATCAAACTAAGAGGTTTAAAATCATGAAATCTAAAAAGCCTAAAATGATTTGAAAGATTTAAAAATAAAGGCTAGCTTGATTCAAAACTTCTTTTCAAAAATAAATGCATCCAAGTTTTAAAAACAAATATGCATGAAACCAAATCTTAAAGTCTTAAAAACCAATGCATGTGAAAATCAAGATTTTCTAAATCAATGCATGTGTGAAAATTCAAATGATGATTAAAATGGTAATGCATCCATCAAATTGCTAAACACAAAATCCCTAACATTTCTTTCTTCCTTGCTTTCTTTCTTTTTTCCTACCAAAATGTCTAGCTACTGGTGAGTCAGGTTCAGCAGATAATTTAATCCCCTGGAGAATTAATGGCCTTTGATCCCCTAAGGAGACTAAACTTTTATAAACCGACAACATTAATTTCAAATTCAAAGTCATGATTTAGACCTCTTTTGAATTATGCACAGGTACTGGGGTAGAGCTTCACTGAACTTGTGATTAAGATGGATGCACTCCAAGAAGCTACATAAGTTGCCCAAGCCTCCAAGTGATACACTTTGTCTAGAGTGGAGTGTAACAATACTTCATTTAAACAATTTCAAGAAATAAGTCTATTACAACAAAGCATTGTGATCTACGAGATCTCCCACGTTCCTAGAAACTTTGCTCAGGACAATACCGCTTCAGAGGGCAGCAGACCAGCGATCCATCCCAATGATTAGCCACTTACCTTGCGATGTTAGAGATCTTAATAGACCTCTATACATAGTGAAATAAAGAGCAAAATTGGTCAATTTAATCTGCTTTTCTTAGGTTTCAAAAACTACAAAGTGAGAAAATAAGCTTCCTCAGCTCAGGAACACCTATTTGCCAAATGATTGGATGAGCCACTCAAACTCTGCTCATTGCAATCCAATAAGGATTTGTTAATGTTGGAGTGCGAACAAAAATATACTTACCCAAGGTGAAATGGTAAAAATATGGAATGAAATCTATCGCTATGGAGATAGAAGATAAATCTAACCGGCGATCATTTGGATCGTCCGTTTGCATCAAAAGATTTCAACATCCATGTGAGGGAAAAAACAAAACATTTCATTCATGACATGGAATGAAGGGGCCAAGGTGGATGCAAAATTGGATTTCCAAATTCCGATCAAAAATATACTCTAAAATTTGGGGTCCATATAGGATCACTTGAGTCCATCCATCAGTCCAAATTTTACTGAAAACATCCAAAAATTGAACGAAAAATAAAGCCGCGGTGATTTGACCCACTCGTGCAAGACCCCAACCAAGCAAAAAACATGCCTAAAAACTTTTTCACAATTAAAACTATGTGTCTGCTGCTCCAAGTACAGATGGTGGTGCTCCATTGCCAAGCTAAAGGTATGCCAAAAAAATGCCTACAAGGTACAAGGGAGGTAGCCACAGTTGCAAAGTTTCCTTCTCTACTCGGAGACGCAGTGAAACGGGTAATTCGGAAGAAAGAAGAGGGGGACCGAACGTAAACAATGTTTGGACCCCAAGTGAAGAATAATTAATGAACTTGCTTCTATTCTTCTGTATTTTTAAATGCTCGTTATCATCGTAACTGAGACTCCCCAAATTAGATTTCTCTACTCAGTATCTGGCAATCATGATTACATGAATATCGTAAAGTACGTTAAGAGTTATGATATGATCTGTCACAATGGAAAGGCAAGTAAGGTCTATTCCACGATGCTCTAGATTGTGTTTATGCGGCAACAGATTTCATCCTCGATGTTAGGGAACCAAAGAAACAATTTGGTAAAAATATGGAATCAAATCTGTCGCTATGGAGATAGAAGATGGATCTAACCGACGATCGACCGGATCGCCCTTTTGCATCAAAAGATTTCAACAGCCATGTGCGGGAAAAACAAAACATTTCGATCGTAACATGGTGTGAAGGGGCCAAGGTGGATGCAAAATCGAATTTCCAAATTACGATCTAAAATATTCTCTAAAATCCGGGGTCCATATTGGAACAATTGAGTCCATCCATCAATCCAAATTTTACTGAAAAGATCCAAAAATTGATCGACTAATAAGGCCGAGGTGATTGCACCCACTCGTGCAGGACCCCAGCCAAGCGAGAAACATGCCTAAAAACTTTTTCACAAATACAACAAAGTGGTTGTTGCTCCAAGTACGGCTGGGGGGGGGGGGCCACTGCCAACCTAAAGATATGCCAAATAATGCCTACAAGATACATGGGAGGTAGCCACAGTTGCAAAGCTTCCTTCTCTACTCGGAGACGCAGAGAAATGGCTAATTCGGAAGAAAGAAGCAAGGGACCGAACGTGAACAATGTGTGGACCCCAAGTGAAGAATAATCAATGAACTAGCTTCTTTTCTTCTGTATTTTTAAATGCCCACTATCATCGTAAATGGGACTCCCCTAATTAGATTTCTCTACTCGGTATCTGGCAATCATGATTACATGAATATCGTGAAGTACGTTAAGGGTTATGTTATGATCGGTCCCAACGGAAAGGCAAGTAAGGTCTATTCCACGATCCTCTAGATCGTGTTTATGCGGCAACAGATTTCATCCTCGACGTTAGAGCAACAAAGAAACAATTTGGTAAAATATGGGATGAAATCTGATCCTATGGAGATAGAAGATAAATCTAACCGGCGATCGTCTGGATCGTCCTTTTGCATCAAAAGATTCAAGCATCCATGTGCGGGCAAAAACAAAACATTTCGATCATAACATGGAATGAAGAGGCCAAGGTGGATGCAAAATTGGATTTCCATATTCCGATCTAAATTATTCTCCATGATCTAGGGTCCATGTTGGATCAATTGAGTCCATCCATCAGTCCAAATTTTTCTGAAAAGATCCAAAAATTGAACGACTAAGAAGGCCTCGGTGTTTGGCCCCACTCGTGCAACACCCCAACCAAGAGAAAAAATGCCTGAAAACTTTTCACGAAACCAACAATGTGGCTCCTCCTCCAAATACGGCTGGGGGGGGGGGGACCACTCCCACCCTAAAGATATGCCAAATACTGTCTACAAGGTACAGGGGAGGTAGCCACAGTTGCATAGTTTCCTTCTGTACTCGGAGACGCACATAAATGGGTAATTCTGAATATAGAAGCAAGTGACCGAACGTGAACAAAGTTTGGACCAGAAGTGAAGAATAATCAATGAACTTGCTTCTATTCTTCTTTATTTTTAAATGCTCACTATCATTGTAAACGGGACTCCCCTAATTTGATTTCTCTCCCAGTATCTGGTTATCATGATTACATGAATACAGTGAAGTACGTTAAAAGGGTTGTGTTATGATCTGTCACAACGGAAAGGCAATTAAGGTCTATTCTACGATCCTTAAGTTCGTGTTTATAAGGCAACAGATTTCATCCTCGATGTTAGGGAACCAAAGAAACAATTTGGTAAAAATATGGAATGAAATCTATCGCTATGGAGATAGAAGATAGATCTAACCGGCGATCATTTGAATCGTCCATTTGCACCAAAAGATTTCAACATCCATGTGAGGGCAAAAAATATACATTTCGATCATGACATGGAATGAAGGGGCCAAGGTGGATGCAAAATTGGATTTCCAAATTCGATCAAAAATATTCTCTAAAATCCGGGGTCCATATTGGATCAATTGAGTCCATCCATCAGTCCAAATTTTACTGAAAACATCCAAAAATTGAACGACTAATAAGGCCGCGGTGATTGGACCCACACGTGCAAGACTCCAACCAAGCGAAAAACATGCTTAAAAACTTTTTTCACAAATAAAACTATGTGTCTGCTGCTCCAAGTACGGCTGGTGGGGGTCCATTGCCAAGCTAAAGATATGCCAAAAAAATGCCTACAAGATACAGGGGAGGTAGCCACAATTGCAAAGTTTCCTTCTCTATACGGAGACCCAGTGAAACGGGTAATTCGGAAGAAAGAAGAGAGGGACCGAACGTAAACAATGTGTGGACCCCAAGTGAAGAATAATCAATGAACTTGCTACGATTCCTCTGTATTTTTAAATGCTCACTATCATCGTAACTGAGACTCCTCAAATTAGATTTCTCTACTCAGTATCTGGCAATCATGATTACATGAATATCGTAAAGTACGTTACGAGTTATGCTACAATCTGTCACAACGGAAAGGCAAGTAAGGTCTATTCCACGATGCTCTAGATTGTGTTTATGCGGCAATAGATTTCAGCCTCGATGTTAGGGAACCAAAGAAATAATTTGGTAAAAATATGGAATGAAATCTGTCGCTATGGAGATAGAAGATGGATCTAACCGGCAATCGTCCGGATCGCCCTTTTGCATCAAAAGATTTCAACAGCCATGTGCGGGAAAAACAAAACATTTCGATCATAACATTGTGTGAAGGGGCCAAGGTGGATGCAAAATCGAATTTCCAAATTACGATTTAAAATATTCTCTAAAATCCGAGGTCCATATTGGATCAATTGAGTCCATCTATCAATCCAAATTTTACTGAAAAGATCCAAAAATTGTTCGACTAATAAGGCCGCGGTAATTGGACCCACTCGTGCAGGACCCCAGCCAAGCGAAAAACATGCCTAAAAACTTTTTCACAAATACAACAAAGTGGCTGCTGCTCCAAGTACGGTTGGTGGGGGCCCACTGCCAACCTAAAGATATGCCAAATAATGCCTACAAGATACAGGGGAGGTAGCCACAGTTGCAAAGTTTCCTTCTCTACTCGGAGACGCAGAGAAATGGGTAATTCGGAAGAAAGAAGCAAGGGACCGAACGTGAACAATGTGTGGACCCCAAGTGAAGAATAATCAATGAACTTGCTTCTTTTCTTCTGTATTTTTAAATGCCCATTATCATCGTAAATGGGACTCCCCTAATTAGATTTCTCTACTCCGTATCTGGAAATCATGATTACATGAATATCGAGAAGTACGTTAAGGGTTATGTTATGATCGGTCCCAACGGAAAGGCAAGTAAGGACTATTCCACGATCCTCTCGATCGTGTTTATGCGGCAACAGATTTCATCCTCGATGTTAGGGCAACAAAGAAACAATTTGGTAAAATATGGGTAGAAATCTGATGCTATGGAGATAGAAGATAAATCTAATCGGCGATCGTCTGGATCGTCCTTTTGCATCAAAAGATTTAAGCATCCTTGTGCGGGCAAAAACAAAACATTTCGATCATAACATGGAATGAAGAGGCCAAGGTGGATGCAAAATTGGATTTCCAAATTCCGATCTAAATTATTCTCCATGATTTGGGGTCCATGTTGGATCAATTGAGTCCATCCATCAGTCTAAATTTTTCTGAAAAGATCCAAAAATTGAACGAATAAGAAGGCCTCGGTGTTTGGACCCACTCGTGCAACACCCCAACCAAGCGAAAAAATGCCTGAAAACTTTTTCACGAAACCAACGATGTGGCTCCTCCTCCAAATACGGCTGGTGGGGGACCACTGCCACCCTAAACATATGCCAAATACTGTCTACAAGGTACAGGGGAGGTAGCCACAGTTGCATAGTTTCCTTCTGTACTCGGAGACGCCCATAAATGGGTAATTTTGAATATAGAAGCAAGTGACCGAACATGAACAAAGTGTGGACCCCAACTGAAGAATAATCAATGAACTTGCTTCTATTCTTCTTTATTTTTAAATGCTCACTATCATCGTAAATGGGACTCCCCTAATTTGATTTCTCTTCACAGTATCTGGTTATCATGATTACATGAATATAGTGGAGTACGTTAAAAGGGTTGTGTTATGATCTGTCACAACGGAAAGGCAAGTAAGGTCTATTCTACGATCCTCAAGTTCGTGTTTATAAGGCAACAGCTTTCATCCTCGATGTTAGGGAACCAAAGAAACAATTTGGTAAAAATACGGAATGAAATCTATCGCTATGGAGATAGAAGATAGATCTAACCGGCGATCATTTGGATCGTCCATTTGCATCAAAAGATTTCAACATCCATGTGAGGGCAAAAACAAAACATTTCGATCATGACATGTAATGAAGGGGCCAAGGTGGATGCAAAATCGGATTTCCAAATTCCGATCTAAAATATTCTCTAAAATCTGGGGTCCATATTGGATCAATTGAGTCCATCCATCAGTCCAAATTTTACTGAAAACATCCAAAAATTGAACGACTAATAAGGCCGCCGTGATTGGACCCACTCGTGCATGTCCCCAACCAAGCGAAAAACATGCCTAAAAACTTTTTCACAAATAAAACTATGTGTCTGCTGCTCCAAGTACGGCTGGTGGGGGTCCATTGCCAAGCTAAAGATATGCCAAAAAAATGCCTACAAGATACAGGGGAGGTAGCCACAGTTGCAAAGTTTCCTTCTCTACTCCGAGACGCAGTGAAACAGGTAATTCGGAAGAAATAAGAGAGGGACCTAACGTAAACAATGTGTGGACCCCAAGTGAAGAATAATCAATGAACTTGCTTCTATTCCTCTGTATTTCTAAATGCTCACTATCATCGTAACTCAGACTCCCCAAATTACATTTCTCTACTCAGTATCTGGCAATCATGGTTACATGAATATCGTAAAGTACGTTAAGAGTTATGTTATGATCTGTCACAACGGAAAGGCAAGTAAGGTCTATTCCACGATGCTCTAGATTGTGTTTATGCAGCAACAGATTTCATCCTCGATGTTAGGGAACCAAAGAAACAATTTGGTAAAAATATGGAATGAAATCTGTCGCTATGGAGATAGAAGATGGATCTAACCGGCGATCGTCCGGATCGCCCTTTTGCATCAAAAGATCTCAACAGCCATGTGCGGGAAAAACAAAACATTTCGATCGTAACATGGTGTGAAGGGGCCAAGGTGGATGCAAAATCGAATTTCCAAATTACGATCTAAAATATTCTCTAAAATCCGGGGTCCATATTGGATCAATTGAGTCCATCCATCAATCCAAATTTTACTGAAAAGATCCAAAAATTGATCGACTAATAAGGCCGAGGTGATTGGACCCACTCGTGCACGACCCCAGCCAAGCGAAAAAACATGCCTAAAAACTTTTTCACAAATACAACAAAGTGGTTGTTGCTCCAAGTACGGCTGGTGGGGGCCCACTGCCAACCTAAAGATATGCCAAATAATGCCTACAAGATACAGGGGAGGTAGCCACAGTTGCAAAGTTTCCTTCTCTACTCGGAGACGCAGAGAAATGGTTAATTCGGAAGAAAGAAGCAAGGGACCGAACGTGAACAATGTGTGGACCCCAAGTGAAGAATAATCAATGAACTTGCTTCTTTTCTTCTGTATTTTTAAATGCCCACTATCATCGTAAATGGGACTCCCCTAATTAGATTTCTCTACTCAGTATCTGGCAATCATGATTACATGAATATCGTGAAGTACGTTAAGGGTTATGTTATGATCGGTCCCAACGGAAAGGCAAGTAGGGTCTATTCCACGATCATCTCGATCGTGTTTATGCGGCAACAGATTTCATCCTCGACGTTAGGGCAACAAAGAAACAATTTGGTAAAATATGGGATGAAATCTGATGCTATGGAGATAGAAGATAAATCTAACCGGCGATCGTCTGGATCGTCCTTTTGCATCAAAAGAATTAAGCATCCATGTGCGGGCAAAAACAAAACATTTCGATCAAAACATGGAATGAAGAGGCCAAGGTGGATGCAAAATTGGATTTCCATATTCCGATCTAAATTATTCTCCATGATTTGGGGTCCAAGTTGGATCAATTGAGTCCATCCATCAGTCCAAATTTTTCTGAAAAGATCCAAAAATTGAACGACTAATAAGGCCGCGGTGATTGGACCCACTCGTGCATGACCCCAACCAAGCGAAAAACATGCCTAAAAACTTTTTCACAAATGAAACTATGTGTCTGCTGCTCCAAGTACGGCTGGTGGGGGTCCATTGCCAAGCTAAAGATATGCCAAAAAAATGCCTACAAGATACAGGGGAGGTAGCCACAGTTGCAAAGTTTCCTTCTCTACTCGGAGACGCAGTGAGAGGGGTAATTTGGAAGAAATAAGAGAGGGACCTAGCGTAAACAATGTGTGGACCCCAAGTGAAGAATAATCAATGAACTTGCTTCTATTCCTCTGTATTTCTAAATGCTCACTATCATCGTAACTCAGACTCCCCAAATTAGATTTCTCTACTCAGTATCTGGCAATAATGATTACATGAATATCGTAAAGTACGTTAAGAGTTATTATGATCCGTCACAACGGAAAGGCAAGTAAGGTCTATTCCACGATCCTCTAGATTGTGTTTATGCAGCAACAGATTTCATCCTCGATGTTAGGGAACCAAAGAAACAATTTGGTAAAAATATGGATTGAAATCTGTCGCTATGGAGATAGAAGATGGATCTAACCGGCGATCGTCCGGATCGCCCTTTTGCATCAAAAGATCTCAACAGCCATGTGCGGGAAAAACAAAACATTTCGATCGTAACATGGTTTGAAGGGGCCAAGGTGGATGCAAAATCGAATTTCCAAATTACGATCTAAAATATTCTCTAAAATCCGGGGTCCATATTGGATCAATTGAGTCCATCCATCGATCCAAATTTTACCGAAAAGATCCAAAAATTGATCGACTGATAAGGCCGAGGTGATTGGACCCACTCGTGCAGGACCCCAGCCAAGCGAAAAACATGCCTAAAAACTTTTTCACAAATACAACAAAGTGGCTGCTGCTCCAAGTACGGCTGGTGGGGGCCCACTGCCAACCTAAAGATATGCCAAATAATGCCTACAAGGTACAGGGGAGGTAGCCACAGTTGCAAAGTTTCCTTCTCTACTCGGAGACGCAGAGAAATGGTTAATTCGGAATAAAGAAGCAAGGGACCGAACGTGAACAATGTGTGGACCCCAAGTGAAGAATAATCAATGAACTTGCTTCTTTTCTTCTGTATTTTTAAATGCCCACTATCATCGTAAATGGTACTCCCCTAATTAGATTTCTCTACTCAGTATCTGGCAATCATGATTACATGAATATCGTGAAGTACGTTAAGGGTTATGTTATGATCGGTCCCAACGGAAAGGCAAGTAAGGACTATTCCACGATCCTCTCGATCGTGTTTATGCGGAAACATATTTCATCCTCGACGTTAGGGCAACAAAGAAACAATTTGGTAAAATATGGGATGAAATCTGTCGCTATGGAGATAGAAGATGGATCTAACCGGCGATCGTCCGGATCGTCAAGTTTGTGTTTATAAGGCAACAGCTTTCATCCTCGATGTTAGGGAACCAAAGAAACAATTTGGTAAAAATATGGAATGAAATCTATCGCTATGGAGATAGAAGATAGATCTAACCGGCGATCATTTGGATTGTCCATTTGCATCAAAAGATTTCAACATCCATGTGAGGGCAAAAACAAAACATTTCGATCATGACATGGAATGAAGGGGCCAAGGTGGATGCAAAATCGGATTTCCAAATTCCGATCTAAAATATTCTCTAAAATCTGGGGTCCATATTGGATCAATTGAGTCCATCCATCAGTCCAAATTTCACTGAAAACATCCAAAAATCGAACGAATAATAAGGCCGCGGTGATTGGACCCACTCGTGCAAGACCCCAGCCAAGCAAAAAACATGCCTAAAAACTTTTTCACAATTAAAACTATGTGTCTGCTGCTCCAAGTACAGATGGTGGTGCTCCATTGCCAAGCTAAAGGTATGCCAAAAAAATGCCTACAAGGTACAAGGGAGGTAGCCACAGTTGCAAAGTTTCCTTCTCTACTTGGAGACGCAGTGAAACGGGTAATTCGGAAGAAAGAAGAGGGGGACCGAACGTAAACAATGTTTGGACCCCAAGTGAAGAATAATTAATGAACTTGCTTCTATTCTTCTGTATTTTTAAATGCTCATTATCAACGTAACTGAGACTCCCCAAATTAGATTTCTCTACTCAGTATCTGGCAATCATGATTACATGAATATCGTAAAGTATGTTAAGAGTTATGATATGATCTGTCACAATGGAAAGGCAAGTAAGGTCTATTCCACGATGCTCTAGATTGTGTTTATGCGGCAACAGATTTCATCCTCGATGTTAGGGAACCAAAGAAAAAATTTGGTAAAAATATGGAATCAAATCTGTCGCTATGGAGATAGAAGATGGATCTAACCAGCGATCGTCCGGATCGCCCTTTTGCATCAAAAGATTTCAACAGCCATGTGCGGGAAAAACAAAACATTTCGATCGTAACATGGTGTGAAGGGGCCAAGGTGGATGCAAAATCGAATTTCCAAATTACGATCTAAAATATTCTCTAAAATCCGGGGTCCATATTGGAACAATTGAGTCCATCCATCAATCCAAATTTTACTGAAAAGATCCAAAAATTGATCGACTAATAAGGCCGAGGTGATTGCACCCACTCGTGCAGGACCCCAGCCAAGCGAGAAACATGCCTAAAAACTTTTTCACAAATACAACAAAGTGGCTGCTGCTCCAAGTACGGCTGGTGGGGGCCCACTGCCAACCTAAAGATATGCCAAATAATGCCTACTGTCAAACCAAAGAGAGATGAAGACAGATGATAGTTTGTGAATTCGATGATCCCTTTGAGGGTCACGATCTTTCATTATATAGAGATAAAGTTTACAAGAATGTTTAAAGTGATTGAGAGAATTAACTAAGTTAAAGTAATCATAATCTAATCATAATCTAATTAACATCTAATCAAATCTCCTAATAAGGCATAAAATTAACTAAATTAAAGTAATCATAATCTAATCATAATCTAATTAACATCTAATCAAATCTCCTAATAAGGCATAAAATCAATTACATATCTGTACAAGAGATACTTGTTTTGACCCACAAGTTGGGCTCAATTTGTCATGGGCTGAGACCCACTGAACTAGGCCCATTGGCCTAGTTGACACCCCCCCTCAAATTGATGCGGGTGAATCCACAAGCATCAATTTGCCAACTAGGAATTGGTGTCGTGGCCGAGGAAGTCCCTTGGTAAATATATCTGCAATTTGAAGTCCGGTAGGAACATGAGGAAGAGCAATTGCGTCACGCACAAATTCATCACGTATGTAATGACAAGCCACCTCAATATGCTTTGTGCGTTCATGAAAGACAGGATTTTTAGTAATCCGTATGGCACTGGTATTGTCCGCATAGAGAGGTGTAGGGCCAGATTGTGGAAATCCAAGCTCAGAAAGAAGACCCCGAAGCCAGACAATTTCAGATGTGGCAGCCGACATTGCACGATATTCTGCTTCTGTGGATGATTTGGAGACTTTATCTTGTTTCTTACACTTCCAGGAGATCAATGAGTCCCCTAAGAACATGCACCAACCCGTGGTAGACCGTCGACTATCAGGACATCCAGCCCAGTCAGAATCTGAATAAGCTATGAGAGAAGTCGAATTGCCCACAGGAAAGAAAAGGCCACGAAATGGTGTATGAAGAACATAGCGAAGAATGCGCCGAACAGCAACAAGATGGAGATGGCGAGGTTGTGTCATGAACTGACTAACCAGATTCACCGCATATGAGATATCAGGCCGAGTGATAGTCAAGTAGATCAGGATGCCGACTAAACGGCGATACATTGTAGCATCAGGGAGAAGATCACCCGTATCTTGTGCGAGTTGAAGATTGGCCTCAACAGGTGTATCTACAGGAGTGGAGTTTTGAAGGCCAGCCGTCTCAATAAGATCCATAGCATATTTGTGTTGATCTAGTATAAGACCTTTTTCTGACTGATGAACCTCAAGGCCTAAAAAATATGTGAGTGGCCCTAAGTCTTTCATATGAAAAGATTCATGTAAGGATGCATGTAGATAGGTGATCATGTCAGAATCTGTCCCAGATATGATGATATCATCGACGTATACCAAGAGGACAGTAATCCCTTTTAAGGAACGATGAAGGAACATAGACGGATCAGAGGCACTTTGAGAGAACTGTAAAAGAAGGAGAGCATCTCTAAATTTCTCAAACCAAGCATGCGGAGCTTGCTTTAGACCATATAAAGATCGTCTTAAGCGTGCGCAATCTCCTGCCGAAACACCCGTAATGCCTTGGGGAAGTCGCATATAGACTTCTTCCTTGAGATCACCATGAAGAAATGCATTCTTGACGTCAAATTGGTAAAGAGGCCATGAGTGGGAAGCAGCAATGGCAAGAACAGTACGGATTGTTGTCATTTTTGCAACTGGAGCAAATGTTTCTTCATAGTCAATGCCATATTCTTGTCGGTTGCCCAGTGCGACTAACCGTGGTTTATATCGATCCAACGAGCCATCAGACTTAAGTTTGACTGAAAAAACCCATTTGCAGCCAATAGGTTTTGCAGATGAGGGACATGGAACAATATCCCAGGTATGATTCTCCTATAATGCAGCTAATTCTTCGTGCATAGCTTTTTGCCAACAGTCATGCTTCACCGCCTGTGAGTAAGAAGAAGGAATAGCAATAGAGGAGAGAGTAGCATGCAAGGAGGTGTGAGTGAACCCATATTTTTCTGGAGGCTTAGAGAGACGGGTAGAGCGTCGAAGCTGAAGTGGAGATGGAGCATCATGTGATAAAACGTGGTCAAGATCAGGTGCCGGTGAGGGATCCGGAGGGGGAGGCAGTAGTGGAACATCCTTATAACGACGCCGTTCATAGACAAGGAGTGGAGAAGAGATTGGGTCAGAAAAATCTGGTAGATGAGAAAATGATGGTAAATCCGAGGAATGGTTAGGAAAAAAACTTTGATTTTCGAAAAATGTGACATTTCGAGATATGCGAAGACGGTTGACCACAGGATCATAACAGAGATACCCCTTTTGGTGAGATGCGTAGCCAAGGAATGCACATTTGGCGGACTGAGCAATTATTTTAGTACGTTCAGTCGAAGGAAGATGAACAAAACATACACAGCCAAAAATGCGCAGGTGGGTATAAGAAGGATCTTTACGAAACAGACGAAAGTATGGTGTTTGATTTGTGAGGCGATAGGATGGTAAGCGATTGATCAGGTGAACTGCAGTGGCTAACGCTTCGGGCCAAAATCTTGCGGGAACTAATGATTCTAGGAGAAGAGAACGAACAGTATCGAGGAGATGTCTGTTTTTGCATTCTGCAACTCCGTTCTGTTGAGGAGTGTAAGGGCACGATCGCTGTGATAAAATCCCGTGTTTTTGCAAATAAGTTTGAAATTGATGGGACATATATTCCCCTCCGGAATCAGATCGGAGAATTTTAATGCGAGTAGAAAACTGATTTTCAACATACGCCATAAATTTTTGGAAAATATCAAAGACTTCAGATTTAGAGTGTAAGAAATAAACCCATGTGAATCTACTATGATCATCAATAAATGTGACAAAATATTTGAAATGTGTATGAGAAATTACAGGTGTAATCCCCCAGACGTCACTATGAATAATGTCAAAGCAATTTGAAGCCATAGTAGATTTGGAAGAAAATGGAAGGACTTTGCTTTTTCCAAGTTTGCAAACAGAACACTCATCAGAAATGTGACTAAAAGATGTTTTACTTTCATTAATACTACCAGTGTTCAACATCAAAGATAACAATTTTGAATGAGGATGGCCTAATCTATTGTGCCAGAGCCTCCAAACATCTTGAGGAGAAAAACAAGAAAAAGCAGAGATTTGTTTATTCTGAGAGGAAGGCATCACAAGAGGAAACAGGCGTCCACACTTAGGCCCCTTCGCGATCACCGTCCCCGACACTTGATCCTGCACAACACAACCACAGCGAGAAAAGGAAACATTACAATTATCATCAATCAGTTGTCCAACAGACAGAAGATTTGTAGTAAGATGAGGAGATAGAAAGACTTTTGTGAGAGGTAAAGAATGAATGATATCACCAGTAGCTGTAATAGGAAGCTTTTGACCATCAGCAGTATGGACTTGCAAATTCCCTTTGTATGGTTGTAGGTTAGAGAGATGAGTGGTGGAGGAGGTCATGTGATTGGAAGCTCCAGAATCAATAAACCATATGGAAGAAGAGGAATGTTGGTTACCTGATATGCCAAGTGCAGAAAAGGCATTGATGATCATTTGTTGAATAAGCTCAGGGGTGATCTGAGGAGCAGTAGTGGAGGCAGGTGGTGGCGAAGGCATGACTGATGCCGAAGAACTATCACTGGAAGTAGTAGCATCAGCAGTGTTGATATGATATGCTCGTGGAGTGCGATTTTGTGGCCGCCGTTTGCATTCATTGATAACATGACCATTGGATTTGCAGTAATTACAAAACTTGGTCTTACACTGTGAGGCATAGTGTCCATAACTCTTACAGCCAAAGCATTGGATTTTGCTGAGATCTCTTGCAGGAGTTTGTCTTTTAGCAGCAGCATTAGTATGATGAATAATCCCTCCCGGACCATAAGAGACACCAGGAGTGTAACTGGTAGTGGCAGTGGCAGCATATGCTACATCAGGAGAGTTTCCGGAGGACTGTTGCTTCAGAACATGCTGAGTGAGCTGACTTTGTTCCTCTCGCAAGAGTTCATTAAGACACTCATTCAGGGATGGAGATGGAACTCTGCTCATCAGATTGGAACGAATGATCTCATATTCAGATCTTAATTTCATTAGGAACTGGTCTCTATGAGAAGTTGCCTGTAATTTTTGAATCTCAGAAAGAGCTGCCTCAGATACATTGAAGTATTTGATTTCATCATATTCTGCCCATAAATTAAGAAAACCCGTATAATAGTCCTGGATAGAAGAGGTGCCTTGGGAATACTGAGCAATCTCTAGTTCAAGCTGATATTGACGGGCAGAATTCCCTTGGTGATACACTTGTTTCAGATAATCCCACATCTCCTTGGAGGTTTTGTAAGGTTTGAGGTTCAGGATATATTGTGGTTCAACGGAACCAAGAATCCAGGTTTTTATCTTGGCATCCTTAGTATTCCAAGAGAGTATTTTTTTCTCATCTTCCTTAGGTCGTGGATCCCATCCTGAAACAAGTCCCCACATTTCCTTTCCTTCAAGATAGACTTGAAATTGATACGACCAGGAAGTATAATTCTTTCCATTAAATTGGATCAATTTAATTTCATGCTTTTCCATTTCAGTCAAACAGTATATCTATCAAACTGTGCAACAAAAACCTCACTGTTCTTAATCAAACTGATGGATCAGATCACACACCAATCAGATCACAAATAATATGACTGATGGATTAGATCACACACTAATCAGATAACAAATGATGGATCAGATCTCAAACAATCAGATCAAGTGGCGAGAACTTGTTCCCAGAATACAGAGAATGAACAGTGCACAAAAAGGATGCAAAACCAACCCTGTCGTCAGTGTGTAATTCTACACGTGGGGCCCACCAAGTGATCTGTATACAGATCTGAAGATGAAGATGGGTGAGCAGCAGAATTCTGCACCTACTGGAAGTGGTCTCAGACAAAACGGATCCAAATCAAAGATTTTGGACGGCTGTGATGAAAAGAAATTGACAAAACAGATTTTCCACAAAAAATGGTAGATGGCCTACCTCTGATGGATGAAAAAATCTGAAAAAAATTGCCAAATAAAGAGCATAACTGGTCGACCAAGATGCTGGGAGCTGTTGATGAGGTTGGTGATGATCAGTGGTGGGCCACAGATGCCAGCAGACGATCAGCGTGGAAGAAACCCTGCGAAACAGATCCGTGATCTGTTCTGATGCCAAAAAAATATCGAAATATCTCCAGAAAGTCTAGAATATTCAGACAATCAGAGGGATTGTGATATCCTGATGTGATGAAAATGATCTGGGGTGGGCCACGAGAGATCACAGGATGATCTGGCGACTTCCACTGCTTGGAAGATGAAGAGAAAAAGTTCAGAGAGTCTCTCAGAGACTATGACAGCTTCCAATGTTTGGAAGATGGAGAAGAAACACTCAGAAGTTTGGCTCTGATACCATGTCAAACCAAAGAGAGATGAAGACAGATGATAGTTTGTGAATTCGATGATCCCTTTGAGGGTCACGATCTTTCATTATATAGAGATAAAGTTTACAAGAATGTTTACAGTGATTGAGAGAACTAACTAAATTAAAGTAATCATAATCTAATCATAATCTAATTAACATCTAATCAAATCTCCTAATAAGGCATAAAATTAACTAAATTAAAGTAATCATAATCTAATCATAATCTAATTAACATCTAATCAAATCTCCTAATAAGGCATAAAATCAATTACATATCTGTACAAGAGATACTTGTTTTGACCCACAAGTTGGGCTCAATTTGTCATGGGCTGAGACCCACTGAACTAGGCCCATTGGCCTAGTTGACACCTACAAGATACAGGGGAGGTAGCCACAGTTGCAAAGCTTCCTTCTCTACTCGGAGACGCAGAGAAATGGCTAATTCGGAAGAAAGAAGCAAGGGTGCGAACGTGAACAATGTGTGGACCCCAAGTGAAGAATAATCAATGAACTTGCTTCTTTTCTTCTGTATTTGTAAATGCCCACTATCATCGTAAATGGGACTCCCCTAATTAGATTTTTCCAACTCAGTATCTGGCAATCATGATTACATGAATATCGTGAAGTACGTTAAGGGTTATGTTATGATCGGTCCCAACGGAAAGGCAAGTAAGGACTATTCCACGACCCTCTCGATCGTGTTTATGCGGCAACAGATTTCATCCTCGACGTTAGGGCAACAAAGAAACAATTTGGTAAAATATGGGATGAAATCTGATGCTATGGAGATAGAAGATAAATCTAACCGGCGATCGTCAGGATCGTCCTTTTGCATCAAAAGAATTAAGCATCCATGTGCGGGCAAAAACAAAACATTTCGATCATAACATGGAATGAAGAGGCCAAGGTGGATGCAAAATTGGATTTCCATATTCCGATCTAAATTATTCTCCATGATCTGGGGTCCATGTTGGATCAATTGAGTCCATCCATCAGTCCAAATTTTTCAGAAAAGATCCAAAAATTGAACGACTAAGAAGGCCTCGGTGTTTGGACCCACTCGTGCAACACCCCAACCAAGCGAAAAAATGCCTGAAAACTTTTTCACGAAACCAACGATGTGGCTCCTCCTCCAAATACGGCTGGTGGGGGACCACTGCCACCCTAAACATATGCCAAATACTGTCTACAAGGTACAGGGGAGGTAGCCACAGTTGCATAGTTTCCTTCTGTACTCGGAGACGCACATAAATGGGTAATTTTGAATATAGAAGCAAGTGACCGAACATGAACAAAGTGTGGACCCCAACTGAAGAATAATCAATGAACTTGCTTCTATTCTTCTTTATTTTTAAATGCTCACTATCATCGTAAATGGGACTCCCCTAATTTGATTTCTCTTCACAGTATCTGGTTATCATGATTACATGAATATAGTGGAGTACGTTAAAAGGGTTGTGTTATGATCTGTCACAACGGAAAGGCAAGTAAGGTCTATTCTACGATCCTCAAGTTCGTGTTTATAAGGCAACAGCTTTCATCCTCGATGTTAGGGAACCAAAGAAACAATTTGGTAAAAATATGGAATGAAATCTATCGCTATGGAGATAGAAGATGGATCTAACCGGCGATCATTTGGATCGTCCATTTGCATCAAAGATTTCAACAAACATGTGAGGGCAAAAACAAAACATTTCGATCATGACATGGAATGAAGGGGCCAAGGTGGATGCAAAATCGGATTTCCAAATTCCGATCTAAAATATTCTCTAAAATCTGGGGTCCATATTGGATCAATTGAGTCCATCCATCAGTCCAAATTTTACTGAAAACATCCAAAAATTGAACGACTAATAAGGCCGCCGTGATTGGACCCACTTGTGCATGTCCCCAACCAAGCGAAAAACATGCCTAAAAGCTTTTTCACAAATAAAACTATGTGTCTGCTGCTCCAAGTACGGCTGGTGGGGGTCCATTGCCAAGCTAAAGATATGCCAAAAAAATGCCTACAAGATACAAGGGAGGTAGCCACAGTTGCAAAGTTTCCTTCTCTACTCCGAGACGCAGTGAAACAGGTAATTCGGAAGAAATAAGAGAGGGACCTAACGTAAACAATGTGTGGACCCCAAGTGAAGAATAATCAATGAACTTGCTTCTATTCCTCTGTATTTCTAAATGCTCACTATCATCGTAAATCAGACTCCCCAAATTAGATTTCTCTACTCAGTATCTGGCAATCATGGTTACATGAATATCGTAAAGTACGTTAAGAGTTATGTAATGATCTGTCACAACGGAAAGGCAAGTAAGGTCTATTCCACGATGCTCTAGATTGTCTTTATGCGGCAACAGATTTCATCCTCGATGTTAGGGAACCAAAGAAACAATTTGGTAAAAATATGGAATGAAATCTGTCGCTATGGAGATAGAAGATGGATCTAACCGGCAATCGTCCGGATCGCCCTTTTGCATCAAAAGATCTCAACAGCCATGTGCGGGAAAAACAAAACATTTCGATCGTAACATGGTGTGAAGGGGCCAAGGTGGATGCAAAATCGAATTTCCAAATTACGATCTAAAATATTCTCTAAAATCCGGGGTCCATATTGGATCAATTGAGTCCATCCATCAATCCAAATTTTACTGAAAAGATCCAAAAATTGATCGACTAATAAGGCCGAGGTGATTGGACCCACTCGTGCAGGACCCCAGCCAAGCGAAAAAACATGCCTAAAAACTTTTTCACAAATACAACAAAGTGGTTGATGCTCCAAGTACGGCTGGCGGGGGCCCACTGCCAACCTAAAGATATGCCAAATACTGTCTACAAGGTACAGGGGAGGTAGCCACAGTTGCATAGTTTCCTTCTGTACTCGGAGACGCACATAAATGGGTAATTTTGAATATAGAAGCAAGTGACCGACGTGAACAAAGTGTGGACCACAAGTGAAGAATAATCAATGAACTTGCTTCTATTCTTCTTTATTTTTAAATGCTCACTGTCATCGTAAATGGGACTCCCCTAATTTGATTTCTCTGCACAGTATCTGGTTATCATGATTACATGAATATAGTGAAGTACGTTAAAAGGGTTGTGTTATGATCTGTCACAACGGAAAGGCAAGTAAGGTCTATTCTACGATCCTCAAGTTCGTGTTTATAAGGCAACAGATTTCATCCTCGATGTTAGGGAACCAAAGAAACAATTTGGTAAAAATATGGAATGAAATCTATCGCAATGGAGATAGAAGATCGATCTAACCGGCGATCATTTGGATCGTCCATTTGCATAAAAAGATTTCAACATCCATGTGAGGGCAAAAACAAAACATTTCAACATCCATGTGAGGGCAAAAACAAAACATTTCGATCATGACATGGAATGAAGGGGCCAAGGTGGATGCAAAATCGGATTTCCAAATCCCGATCTAAAATATTCTCTAAAATCTGGGGTCCATATTGGATCAATTGAGTCCATCCATCAGTCCAAATTTTACTGAAAACATCCAAAAATTGAACGACTAATAAGGCCGCGGTGATTGGACCCACCCGTGCATGACCCCAACCAAGCGAAAAACATGCCTAAAAACTTTTTCACAAATAAAACTATGTGTCTGCTGCTCCAAGTACGGCTGGTGGGGGTACATTGCCAAGCTAAAGATATGCCAAAAAATTGCCTACAAGATACAGGGGAGGTAGCCACAGTTGCAAAGTTTCCTTCTCTACTCGGAGGCGCAGTGACACGGGTAATTCGGAAGAAATAAGAGAAGGACCTAACGTAAACAATGTGTGGACCCCAAGTGAAGAATAATCAATGAACTTGCTTCTATTCCTCTGTATTTCTAAATGCTCACTATCATCGTAACTCAGACTCCCCAAATTAGATTTCTCTACTCAGTATCTGGCAATCATGATTACATGAATATCGTAAAGTACGTTAAGAGTTATGTTATGATCTGTCACAACGGAAAGGCAAGTAAGGTCTATTCAACGATGCTCTAGATTGTGTTTATGCGGCAACAGATTTCATCCTCGATGTTAGGGAACCAAAGAAACAATTTGGTAAAAATATGGAATGAAATCTGTCGCTATGGAGATAGAAGATGGATCTAACCGGCGATCGTCCGGATCGCCCTTTTGCATCAAAAGATCTCAACAGCCATGTGCGGGAAAAACAAAACATTTCGATCGTAACATGGTGTGAAGGGGCCAAGGTGGATGCAAAATCGAATTTCCAAATTACGATCTAAAATATTCTCTAAAATCCGGGGTCCATATTGAATTAATTGAGTCCATCCATCAATCCAAATTTTACTGAAAAGATCCAAAAATTGAATCGACTAATAAGGCCGAGGTGATTGGACCCACTCGTGCACGACCCCAGCCAAGCGAAAAACATGCCTAAAAACTTTTTCACAAATACAACAAAGTGGTTGATGCTCCAAGTACGGCTGGTGGGGGCCCACTGCCAACCTAAAGATATGCCAAATAATGCCTACAAGATACAGGGGAGGTAGCCACAGTTGCAAAGTTTCCTTCTCTACTCGGAGACGCAGAGAAATGGTTAATTCGGAAGAAAGAAGCAAGGGACCGAACGTGAACAATGTGTGGACCCCAAGTGAAGAATAATCAATGAACTTGCTTCTTTTCTTCTGTATTTTTAAATGCCCACTATCATCGTAAATGGGACTCCCCTAATTAGATTTCTCTACTCAGTATCTGGCAATCATGATTACATGAATATCGTGAAGTACGTTAAGGGTTATGTTATGATCGGTCCCAACGGAAAGGCAAGTAAGGACTATTCCACGATCCTCTCGATCGTGTTTATGCGGCAACAGATTTCATCCTCGACGTTAGGGCAACAAAGAAACAATTTGGTAAAATATGGGATGAAATCTGATGCTGTGGAGATGGAAGATAAATCTAACCGGCGATCGTCTGGATCGTCCTTTTGCATCAAAAGATTTAAGCATCCATGTGCGGGCAAAAACAAAACATTTCGATCATAACATGGAATGAAGAGGCCAAGGTGGATGCAAAATTGGATTTCCAAATTCCGATCTAAATTATTCTCCATGATCTGGGGTCCATGTTGGATCAATTCAGTCCATCCATCAGTCCAAGTTTTTCTGAAAAGATCCAAAAATTGAACGACTAAGAAGGCCTCGGTGTTTGGACCCACTCGTGCAGCACCCCAACCAAGCGAAAAAACGCCTGAAAACTTTTTCACGAAACCAACAATGTGGCTCCCGCTCCAAATACGGCTGGTGGGGGACCACTTCCACCCTAAAGATATGCCAAATACTGTCTACAAGGTACAGGGGAGGTAGCCACAGTTGCATAGTTTCCTTCTGTACTCGGAGACGCACATAAATGGGTAATTTTGAATATAGAAGCAAGTGACCGAACGTGAACAAAGTGTGGACCACAAGTGAAGAATAATCAATGAACTTGCTTCTATTCTTCTTTATTTTTAAATGCTCACTGTCATCGTAAATGGGACTCCCCTAATTTGATTTCTCTGCACAGTATCTGGTTATCATGAGTACATGAATATAGTGAAGTACGTTAAAAGGGTTGTGTTATGATCTGTCACAACGGAAAGGCAAGTAAGGTCTATTCTACGATCCTCAAGTTTGTGTTTATAAGGCAACAGATTTCATCCTCGATGTTAGGGAACCAAAGAAACAATTTGGTAAAAATATGGAATGAAATCTATCGCTATGGAGATAGAAGATGGATCTAACCGGCGATCATTTGGATCGTCCATTTGCATCAAAAGATTTCAACATCCTTGTGAGGGCAAAAACAAAACATTTCGATCATGACATGGAATGAAGGGGCCAAGGTGGATGCAAAATCGGATTTCCAAATTCCGATCTAAAATATTCTCTAAAATCTAGGGTCCATATTGGATCAATTGAGTCCATCCATCAGTCCAAATTTTACTGAAAACATCCAAAAATTGAACGACTAATAAGGCCGCGGTGATTGGACCCACCCATGCATGACCCCAACCAAGCGAAAAACATGCCTAAAAACTTTTTCACAAATAAAACTATGTGTCTGCTGCTCCAAGTACGGCTGGTGGGGGTCCATTGCCAAGCTAAAGATATGCCAAAAAAATGCCTACAAGATACAGGGGAGGTAGCCACAGTTGCAAAGTTTCCTTCTCTACTCGGAGACGCAGTGAAACGGGTAATTCGGAAGAAATAAGAGAGGGACCTAACGTAAACAATGTGTGGACCCCAAGTGAAGAATAATCAATGAACTTGCTTCTATTCCTCTGTATTTCTAAGTGCTCACTATCATCGTAACTCAAACTCCCCAAATTAGATTTCTCTACTCAGTATCTGGCAATCATGATTACATGAATATCGTAAAGTACGTTAAGAGTTATGTTATGATCTGTCACAATGGAAAGGCAAGTAAGGTCTATTCAACGATGCTCTAGATTGTGTTTATGCGGCAACAGATTTCATCCTCGATGTTAGGGAACCAAAGAAACAATTTGGTAAAAATATGGAATGAAATCTGTCGCTATGGAGATAGAAGATGGATCTAACCGGCGATCGTCCGGATCGCCCTTTTGCATCAAAAGATCTCAACAGCCATGTGCGGGAAAAACAAAACATTTCGATCGTAACATGGTGTGAAGGGGCCAAGGTGGATGCAAAATCGAATTTCCAAATTACGATCTAAAATATTCTCTAAAATCCGGGGTCCATATTGGATCAATTGAGTCCATCCATCAATCCAAATTTTACTGAAAAGATCCAAAAATTGATCGACTAATAAGGCCGAGGTGATTGGACCCACTCGTGCACGACCCCAGCCAAGCGAAAAACATGCCTAAAAACTTTTTCACAAATACAACAAAGTGGTTGATGCTCCAAGTACGGCTGGCGGGGGCCCACTGCCAACCTAAAGATATGCCAAATAATGCCTACAAGATACAGGGGAGGTAGCCACAGTTGCAAAGTTTCCTTCTCTACTCGGAGACGCAGAGAAATGGTTAATTCGGAAGAAAGAAGCAAGGGACCCAACGTGAACAATGTGTGGACCCCAAGTGAAGAATAATCAATGAACTTGCTTCTTTTCTTCTGTATTTTTAAATGCCCACTATCATCGTAAATGGGACTCCCCTAATTAGATTTCTCTACTCAGTATCTGGCAATCATGATTACATGAATATCGTGAAGTACGTTAAGGGTCATGTTATGATCGGTCCCAACGGAAAGGCAAGTAAGGACTATTCCACGATCCTCTCGATCGTGTTTATGCGGCAACAGATTTCATCCTCGACGTTAGGGCAACAAAGAAACAATTTGGTAAAATATGGGATGAAATCTGATGCTATGAAGATGGAAGATAAATCTAACCGGCGATCGTCTGGATCGTCCTTTTGCATCAAAAGATTTAAGCATCCATGTGCGGGCAAAAACAAAACATTTCGATCATAACATGGAATGAAGAGGCCAAGGTGGATGCAAAATTGGATTTCCAAATTCCGATCTAAATTATTCTCCATGATCTGGGGTCCATGTTGGATCAATTCAGTCCATCCATCAGTCCAAGTTTTTCTGAAAAGAACCAAAAATTGAACGACTAAGAAGGCCTCGGTGTTTGGACCCACTCGTGCAGCACCCCAACCAAGCGAAAAAAACGCCTGAAAACTTTTTCACGAAACCAACAATGTGGCTCCCGCTCCAAATACGGTTGGTGGGGACCACTTCCACTCTAAAGATATGTCAAATACTGTCTACAAGGTACATGGGAGGTAGCCACAGTTGCATAGTTTCCTTCTGTACTCGGAGACGCACATAAATGGGTAATTTTGAATATAGAAGCAAGTGACCGAACGTGAACAAAGTGTGGACCACAAGTGAAGAATAATCAATGAACTTGCTTCTATTCTTCTTTATTTTTAAATGCTCACTGTCATCGTAAATGGGACTCCCCTAATTTGATTTCTCTGCACAGTATCTGGTTATCATGAGTACATGAATATAGTGAAGTACGTTAAAAGGGTTGTGTTATGATCTATCACAACGGAAAGGCAAGTAAGGTCTATTCTACGATCCTCAAGTTCGTGTTTATAAGGCAACAGATTTCATCCTCGATGTTAGGGAACCAAAGAAACAATTTGGTAAAAATATGGAATGAAATCTAACGCAATGGAGATAGAAGATCGATCTAACCGGCGATCATTTGGATCGTCCATTTGCATCAAAAGATTTCAACATCCATGTGAGGGCAAAAACAAAACATTTCGATCATGACATGGAATGAAGGGGCCAAGGTGGATGCAAAATCGGATTTCCAAATCCCGATCTAAAATATTCTCTAAAATCTGGGGTCCATATTGGATCAATTGAGTCCATCCATCAGTCCAAATTTTACTGAAAACATCCAAAAATTGAACGACTAATAAGGCCGCGGTGATTGGACCCACCCGTGCATGACCCCAACCAAGCGAAAAACATGCCTAAAAACTTTTTCACAAATAAAACTATGTGTCTGCTGCTCCAAGTACGGCTGGTGGGGGTACATTGCCAAGCTAAAGATAACCACAAAAAATGCCTACAAGATACAGGGGAGGTAGCCACAGTTGCAAAGTTTCCTTCTCTACTCGGAGGCGCAGTGACACGGGTAATTCGGAAGAAATAAGAGAAGGACCTAACGTAAACAATGTGTGGACCCCAAGTGAAGAATAATCAATGAACTTGCTTCTATTCCTCTGTATTTCTAAATGCTCACTATCATCGTAACTCAGACTCCCCAAATTAGATTTCTCTACTCAGTATCTGGCAATCATGATTACATGAATATCGTAAAGTACGTTAAGAGTTATGTTATGATCTGTCACAACGGAAAGGCAAGTAAGGTCTATTCAACGATGCTCTAGATTGTGTTTATGCGGCAACAGATTTCATCCTCGATGTTAGGGAACCAAAGAAACAATTTGGTAAAAATATGGAATGAAATCTGTCGCTATGGAGATAGAAGATGGATCTAACCGGCGATCGTCCGGATCGCCCTTTTGCATCAAAAGATCTCAACAGCCATGTGCGGGAAAAACAAAACATTTCGATCGTAACATGGTGTGAAGGGGCCAAGGTGGATGCAAAATCGAATTTCCAAATTACGATCTTAAATATTCTCTAAAATCCGGGGTCCATATTGGATCAATTGAGTCCATCCATCAATCCAAATTTTACTGAAAAGATCCAAAAATTGATCGACTAATAAGGCCGAGGTGATTGGACCCACTCGTGCACGACCCCAGCCAAGCGAAAAACATGCCTAAAAACTTTTTCACAAATACAACAAAGTGGTTGATGCTCCAAGTACGGCTGGCGGGGGCCCACTGCCAACCTAAAGATATGCCAAATAATGCCTACAAGATACAGGGGAGGTAGCCACAGTTGCAAAGTTTCCTTCTCTACTCGGAGACGCAGAGAAATGGTTAATTCGGAAGAAAGAAGCAAGGGACCCAACGTGAACAATGTGTGGACCCCAAGTGAAGAATAATCAATGAACTTGCTTCTTTTCTTCTGTATTTTTAAATGCCCACTATCATCGTAAATGGGACTCCCCTAATTAGATTTCTCTACTCAGTATCTGGCAATCATGATTTCATGAATATCGTGAAGTACGTTAAGGGTTATGTTATGATCGGTCCCAACGGAAAGGCAAGTAAGGACTATTCCACGATCCTCTCGATCGTGTTTATGCGGCAACAGATTTCATCCTCGACGTTAGGGCAACAAAGAAACAATTTGGTAAAATATGGGATGAAATCTGATGCTATGGAGATAGAAGATAAATCTAACCGGCGATCGTCTGGATCGTCCTTTTGCATCAAAAGATTTAAGCATCCATGTGCGGGCAAAAACAAAACATTTCGATCATAACATGGAATGAAGAGGCCAAGGTGGATGCAAAATTGGATTTCCAAATTCCGATCTAAATTATTCTCCATGATCTGGGGTCCATGTTGCATCAATTGAGTCCATCCATCAGTCCAAGTTTTTCTGAAAAGATCCAAAAATTGAACGACTAAGAAGGCCTCGGTGTTTGGACCCACTCGTTCAGCACCCCAACCAAGCGAAAAAATGCCTGAAAACTTTTTCACGAAACCAACGATGTGGCTCCTCCTCCAAATACGGCTGGTGGGGGACCACTTCCACCCTAAAGTTATGCCAAATACTGTCTACAAGGTACAGGGGAGGTAGCCATAGTTGCATAGTTTCCTTCTGTACTCGGAGACGCACATAAATGGGTAATTTTGAATATAGAAGCAAGTGACCGAACGTGAACAAAGTGTGGACCACAAGTGAAGAATAATCAATGAACTTGCTTCTATTCTTCTTTATTTTTAAATGCTCACTGTCATCGTAAATGGGACTCCCCTAATTTGATTTCTCTGCACAGTATCTGGTTATCATGATTACATGAATATAGTGAAGTACGTTAAAAGGGTTGTGTTATGATCTGTCACAACGGAAAGGCAAGTAAGGTCTATTCTACGATCCTCAAGTTCGTGTTTATAAGGCAACAGATTTCATCCTCGATGTTAGGGAGCCAAAGAAACAATTTGGTAAAAATATGGAATGAAATCTATCGCTATGGAGATAGAAGAAAGATCTAACCGGCGATCATTTGGATCGTCCATTTGTATCAAAAGATTTCAACATCCATGTGAGGGCAAAAACAAAACATTTCGATCATGACATGGAATGAAGGGGCCAAGGTGGATGCAAAATCGGATTTCCAAATTCCGATCTAAAATATTCTCTAAAATCTGGGGTCCATATTGGATCAATTGAGTCCATCCATCAGTCCAAATTTTACTGAAAACAACCAAAAATTGAACGACTAATAAGGCCGCCGTGATTGGACCCACTCTTGCATGTCCCCAACCAAGCGAAAAACATGCCTAAAAACTTTTTCACAAATAAAACTATGTGTCTGCTGCTCCAAGTACGGCTGGTGGGGGTCCATTGCCAAGCTAAAGATATGCCAAAAAAATGCCTACAAGATACAGGGGAGGTAGCCACAGTTGCAAAGTTTCCTTCTCTACTCGGAGGCGCAGTGACACGGGTAATTCGGAAGAAATAAGAGAGGGACCTAACGTAAACAATGTGTGGACCCCAAGTGAAGAATAATCAATGAACTTGCTTCTATTCCTCTGTATTTCTAAATGCTCACTATCATCGTAACTCTGACTCCCCAAATTAGATTTCTCTACTCAGTATCTGGCAATCATGATTACATGAATATCGTAAAGTACGTTAAGAGTTATGTTATGATCTGTCACAACGGAAAGGCAAGTAAGGTCTATTCAACGATGCTCTAGATTGTGTTTATGCGGCAACAGATTTCATCCTCGATGTTAGGGAACCAAAGAAGCAATTTGGTAAAAATATGGAATGAAATATGTCGCTATGGAGATAGAAGATGGATCTAACCGGCGATCGTCCGGATCGCCCTTTTGCATCAAAAGATCTCAACAGCCATGTGCGGGAAAAAACAAAACATTTCGATCGTAACATGGTGTGAAGGGGCCAAGGTGGATGCAAAATCGAATTTCCAAATTACGATCTAAAATATTCTCTAAAATCCGGGGTCCATATTGGATCAATTGAGTCCATCCATCAATCCAAATTTTACTGAAAAGATCCAAAAATTGATCGACTAATAAGGCCGAGGTGATTGGACCCACTCGTGCAAGACCCCAGCCAAGCAAAAAACATGCCTAAAAACTTTTTCACAAATACAACAAAGTGGCTGCTGCTCCAAGTACGGCTGGTGGGGGCCCACTGCCAACCTAAAGATATGCCAAATAATGCCTACAAGATACAGGGGAGGTAGCCACAGTTGCAAAGTTTCCTTCTCTACTCGGAGACGTAGAGAAATGGTTAATTCGGAATAAATAAGAGAGGGACCGAACGTGAACAATGTGTGGACCCCAAGTGAAGAATAATCAATGAACTTGCTAATTTTCTTCTGTATTTTTAAATGCCCACTATCATCGTAAATGGGACTCCCCTAATTAGATTTCTCTACTCAGTATCTGGCAATCATGATTACATGAATATCGTGAAGTACGTTTAGGGTTTTGTTATGATCGGTCCCAACGGAAAGGCAAGTAAGGACTATTCTACGATCCTCTCGATCGTGTTTATGCGGCAACAGATTTCATCCTCGACGTTAGGGCAACAAAGAAACAATTTGGTAAAATATGGGATGAAATCTGATGCTATGGAGATAGAAGATAAATCTAACCGGCGATCGTCTGGATCGTCCTTTTGCATCAAAAGATTTAAGCATCCATGTGCGGGCAAAAACAAAACATTTCGATCATAACATGGAATGAAGAGGCCAAGGTGGATGCAAAATTGGATTTCCAAATTCCGATCTAAATTATTCTCCATGATCTGGGGTCCATGTTGGATCAATTCAGTCAATCCATCAGTCCAAGTTTTTCTGAAAAGATCCAAAAATTGAACGACTAAGAAGGCCTCGGTGTTTGGACCCACTCGTGCAGCACCCCAACCAAGCGAAAAAATGCCTGAAAACTTTTTCACAAAACCAACAATCTGGCTCCCGCTCCAAATACGGCTGGTGGGGGACCACTTCCACCCTAAAGTTATGCCAAATACTGTCTACAAGGTACAGGGGAGGTAGCCACAGTTGCATAGTTTCCTTCTGTACTCGGAGACGCACATAAATGGGTAATTTTGAATATAGAAGCAAGTGACCGAACATGAACAAAGTGTGGACCACAAGTGAAGAATAATCAATGAACTTGCTTCTATTCTTCTTTATTTTTAAATGCTCACTGTCATCGTAATTGGGACTCCCCTAATTTGATTTCTCTGCACAGTATCTGGTTATCATGATTACATGAATATAGTAAAGTACGTTAAAAGGGTTGTGTTATGATCTGTCACAACGGAAAGGCAAGTAAGGTCTATTCTACGATCCTCAAGTTCGTGTTTATAAGGCAACAGATTTCATCCTCGATGTTAGGGAACCAAAGAAACAATTTGGTAAAAATATGGAATGAAATCTATCGCTATGGAGATAGAAGATAGATCTAATCGGAGATCATTTGGATCGTCCATTTGCATCAAAAGATTTCAACATCCATGTGAGGGCAAAAACAAACATTTCGATCATGACATGGAATGAAGGGGCCAAGGTGGATGCAAAATCGGATTTCCAAATCCCGATCTAAAATATTCTCTAAAATCTGGGGTCCATATTGGATCAATTGAGTCCATCCATCAGTCCAAATTTTACTGAAAACATCCAAAAATTGAACGACTAATAAGGCCGCGGTGATTGGACCCACCCGTGCATGACCCCAATCAAGCGAAAAACATGCCTAAAAACTTTTTCACAAATAAAACTATGTGTCTGCTGCTCCAAGTACGGCTGGTGGGGGTCCATTGCCAAGCTAAAGATATGCCAAAAAAATGCCTACAAGATACAGGGGAGGTAGCCACAGTTGCAAAGTTTCCTTCTCTACTCGGAGGCGCAGTAAAACGGGTAATTCGGAAGAAATAAGAGAAGGACCTAACGTAAACAATGTGTGGACCCCAAGTGAAGAATAATCAATGAACTTGCTTCTATTCCTCTGTATTTCTAAATGCCCACTATCATCGTAACTCAGACTCCCCAAATTAGATTTCTCTACTCAGTATCTGGCAATCATGATTACATGAATATCGTAAAGTACGTTAAGAGTTATGTTATGATCTGTCACAACGGAAAGGCAAGTAGGTCTATTCAACGATGCTCTAGATTGTGTTTATGCGGCAACAGATTTCATCCTCGATTTTAGGGAACCAAAGAAACAATTTGGTAAAAATATGGAATGAAATCTGTCGCTATGGAGATAGAAGATGGATCTAACCGGCGATCGTCCGGATCGCCCTTTTGCATCAAAAGATCTCAACAGCCATGTGCGGGAAAAACAAAACATTTCGATCGTAACATGGTGTGAAGGGGCCAAGGTGGATGCAAAATCGAATTTCCAAATTACGATCTAAAATATTCTCTAAAATCCGGGGTCCATATTGGATCAATTGAGTCCATCCATCAATCCAAATTTTACTAAAAAGATCCAAAAATTGATCGACTAATAAGGCAGAGGTGATTGGACCCACTCGTGCAGGACCCCAGCCAAGCGAAAAACATGCCTAAAAACTTTTTCACAAATACAACAAAGTGGCTGCTGCTCCAAGTACGGCTGGTGGGGGCCCACTGCCAACCTAAAGATATGCCAAATAATGCCTACAAGATACAGGGGAGGTAGCCACAGTTGCAAAGTTTCCTTCTCTACTCGGAGGCGCAGTGAAACGGGTAATTCGGAAGAAATAAGAGAGGGACCTAACGTAAACAATGTGTGGACCCCAAGTGAAGAATAATCAATGAACTTGCTTCTATTCCTCTGTATTTCTAAATGCTCACTATCATCGTAACTCTGACTCCCCAAATTAGATTTCTCTACTCAGTATCTGGCAATCATGATTACATGAATATCATAAAGTACGTTAAGAGTTATGTTATGATCTGTCACAACGGAAAGGCAAGTAAGGTCTATTCAACGATGCTCCAGATATGCGGCAACAGATTTCATCCTCGATGTTAGGGAACCAAAGAAACAATTTGGTAAAAATATGGAATGAAATCTGTCGCTATGGAGATAGAAGATGGATCTAACCGGCGATCGTCCGGATCGCCCTTTTGCATCAAAAGACCTCAACAGCCATGTGCGGGAAAAACAAAACATTTCGATCGTAACATGGTGTGAAGGGGTCAAGGTGGATGCAAAATCGAATTTCCAAATTACGATCTAAAATATTCTCTAAAATCCGGGGTCCATATTGGATCAATTGAGTCCATCCATCAATCCAAATTTTACTGAAAAGATCCAAAAATTGATCGACTAATAAGGCCGAGGTGATTGGACCCACTCGTGCAGGACCCCAGCCAAGCGAAAAACATGCCTAAAAACTTTTTCACAAATACAACAAAGTGGCTGCTGCTCCAAGTACGGCTGGTGGGGGCCCACTGCCAACCTAAAGATATGCCAAATAATGCCTACAAGGTACAGGGGAGGTAGCCACAGTTGCAAAGTTTCCTTCTCTACTCGGAGACGCAGAGAAATGGTTAATTCGGAAGAAATAAGAGAGGGACCTAACGTAAACAATGTGTGGACCCCAAGTGAAGAATAATCAATGAACTTGCTTCTTTTCTTCTGTATTTTTAAATGCCCACTATCATCGTAAATGGTACTCCCCTAATTAGATTTCTCTACTCAGTATCTGGCAATCATGATTACATGAATATCGTGAAGTACGTTAAGGGTTATGTTATGATCGGTCCCAACGGAAAGGCAAGTAAGGACTATTCCACGATCCTCTCGATCGTGTTTATGCGGCAACAGATTTCATCTTCGACGTTAGGGCAACAAAGAAACAATTTGGTAAAATATGGGATGAAATCTGATGCTATGGAGATAGAAGATAAATCTAACCGGCGATCGTCTGGATCGTCCTTTTGCATCAAAAGATTTAAGCATCCATGTGCGGGAAAAAACAAAACATTTCGATCATAACATGGAATGAAGAGGCCAAGGTGGATGCAAAATTGGATTTCCAAATTCCGATCTAAATTATTCTCCATGATCTGGGGTCCATGTTGCATCAATTGAGTCCATCCATCAGTCCAAGTTTTTCTGAAAAGATCCAAAAATTGAACGACTAAGAAGGCCTCGGTGTTTGGACCCACTCGTGCAGCACCCCAACCAAGCGAAAAAATGCCTGAAAACTTTTTCACAAAACCAACAATCTGGCTCCCGCTCCAAATACGGCTGGTGGGGACCACTTCCACCCTAAAGTTATGCCAAATACTGTCTACAAGGTACAGGGGAGGTAGCCACAGTTGCATAGTTTCCTTCTGTACTCGGAGACGCACATAAATGGGTAATTTTGAATATAGAAGCAAGTGACCGAACGTGAACAAAGTGTGGACCACAAGTGAAGAATAATCAATGAACTTGCTTCTATTCTTCTTTATTTTTAAATGCTCACTGTCATCGTAAATGGGACTCCCCTAATTTGATTTCTCTGCACAGTATCTGGTTATCATGATTACATGAATATAGTGAAGTACGTTAAAAGGGTTGTGTTATGATCTGTCACAACGGAAAGGCAAGTAAGGTCTATTCTACGATCCTCAAGTTCGTGTTTATAAGGCAACAGATTTCATCCTCGATGTTAGGGAACCAAAGAAACAATTTGGTAAAAATATGGAATGAAATCTATCGCTATGGAGATAGAAGATAGATCTAACCGGCGATCATTTGGATCGTCCATTTGCATCAAAAGATTTCAACATCCATGTGAGGGCAAAAACAAAACATTTCGATCATGACATGGAATGAAGGGGCCAAGGTGGATGCAAAATCGGATTTCCAAATTCCGATCTAAAATATTCTCTAAAATCTGGGGTCCATATTGGATCAATTGAGTCCATCCATCAGTCCAAATTTTACTGAAAACATCCAAAAATTGAACGACTAATAAGGCCGCGGTGATTGGACCCACTCGTGCAAGACCCCAACCAAGCGAAAAACATGCCTAAAAAACTTTTTCACAAATAAAACTATGTGTCTGCTGCTCCAAGTACGGCTGGTGGGTTCCATTGCCAAGCTAAAGATATGCCAAAAAAATGCCTACAAGATACAGGGAGGTAGCCACAGTTGCAAAGTTTCCTTCTCTACTCGGAGGCGCAGTGAAATTTGTAATCCTAAGTAGGGACCGAACGTGAACAATGTGTGCACCCCAAGTGAAGAATAATCAATGAACTTGCTTCTTTTGTTTTGTATTTTTAAATGCTCACTATCATCGTAAATATGAATCCCCTAATTAGATTTCTCTACTCAGTATCTGGCGATCATGATTACATGAATATCGTGAAGTACGTTGAGGGTTATGTTATGATCTGTCACAACGGAACGGCAAGTAAGGTCTATTCCACGATCCTCTCGATCGTGTTTATGCGGCAACAGATTTCATCCTTGACGTTAGGGCAACAAAGAAACAATTTGGTAAAAATATGGAATGAAATCTGTCGCTATGGAGATAGAAGATAGATCTAACCGGCGATCGTCTGGATCGCCCTTTTGCATCAAAAGATTTCAACATCCATGTGAGGGCAAAAACAAAACATTTCGATCATAACATGGAATGAAGGGGCCAAGGTGGATGCAAAATTGGATTTCCAAATTCTGATCTAAAATATTCTCCATGATCCGGGGTCCATGTTGGATCAATTGAGTCCATCCACCATCCCAAATTTTACTCAAAAGATCCAAAAATTGAACGACTAAGAAGGCTGCGATGATTGGATGCCTAAAAACTTTTTCACAAATAAAACTATGTGTCTACTGCTCCAAGTACGGCTGGTGGGGGTCCACTGCCACCCTAAAGATATGTCAAATATTGCCTACAAGATACAGGGGATGTACCCAAAGTTGCATAGTTTTCTTCTGTACTCCAGGACGCAGAGAATTGGGTAATTCTGAAGAAAGAAGCAAAGGACCGAATGTGAACAATGTGTGGACCCCAAGCAAGGAATTGCTTTTTTTCTTGATATGTTTTTTCAAAAGTTCACTATCAATGTAAGAGGGAACACCCTAAATTCGATTTCTCACCTAGGTACCTAGCTATTATGAATGCATGAATATGGTGAAGTACGTAAGGGTTATGTTAGGATGCATCACAATTGGGAGACATGACATGTCTATTCCACGATCCGCTCGATCATCTTTATGCATCGATAGATTTCATCCTCTACATTAGGGCAACACAAACACATTTGGGTAAAAATAGAAATGAAATCTGCCTCTATAACACAAATATTAATTACAGAATAGTATGATAAATATTGAATAAGTAGACATTAAGGAGGGGAACTAATCCTTCCATTTATATCTATCATCTTGCAAGGAATTATACAAAATTCTGACCTTAATATGTAAAAAAAAAAAAAGGTGCAGTAAAATATTGATATAAACCATCACTTGCAAAGAACTATACAAAATCCTCATTTAAATATAAAAATGCAATGCATAAAAAGGTACAGTCAAATATGAATATCAACCATCAGTTACAACGAATTATATAGAACTCTCACCTAAATATAAGAAAACGGTTTAAAAAAGTACAGTTAAACAGAATGCTTTCTTTCTCAGGCGTTTGCAAGTCAAGCTATGCATGAAACCTCATGCCACCTTTAATGTAGAGGGGCCCCTTCTACATTAACAACAGAGATGAGGATTCACACATGGGGGACTGTCACGAGAGAAAATTTGGCATATGAGAATTTCCAATACAAACTAAACAAACAATGATTAAAAAAAAAAAAACCTTTTCACACATGGGGGGACTCTCGCAAGAGAAAATCTGGCATATGGGAATTTCCAAAACAAACTAAATAGACATTGATTAAAAAAAAACCTAAAAGCTACCGATAAGATGAACAGTCACAAGAAATCAAAATGGCCAAAAGAGAGAATAAATAAATATGGAGAAACTACGGAAATTAAAGGAGAAAAGCAGCTCTCTGACCTGATCAAGACACGACCAATGTAAGATTGATAATCCGGACGCACATCAAATGCTCTAAATCTTAAAATTTCAATATGCATTTCAAAATCTTGCACTTCAGAATTTCAATGGAATCATTTCCAATCCATCTAGCTGAAAGTAACAACATCAAATAAAAGGTGTTGTCATTTATCATCATATAATCATTCAACCACAAAATACTCTACAAGAAAACACAGTGCAATTCTAAATTGGATACAGTTTTAGGCACTGGTTTTTTAACACTTTATAACCATTTTATGTATGTTACTTGTGTGTTTGAGATCCAAGCTAATCATCCGACAGTGCTATGTTGGTGGTCTTGATTCTACTGTTGACTACTTGAACCAAACAATCCTGAAATTGGATAGATTAATATCATTTTCAGGGCTCATAACGTTACGAAGGGGATCCTATGAAGTTGATTAAACACACATATAAACAGATCCAAACAATCTTAAAATTTGTTTAAGTTACACATTTTTCATGATTGGACCTTGGAGTAGATTTTCATGTATCTTACACTGTGTGGTACTACATAAAAGGGGACACATAAAATTGTCAAATTAATTTTTCTATACTCTATCCTTTTTTTCTTTTTCTTTTTGCAATAAGCCCAGATTTGATCGTGACCAGAATTCTATTTATGGCTGGATTACATAGACAGAATTGAGTGATATCATTCTCCAACAAGGATTGTTTTTTAAGCAACCTCATCCACGGTGAGATATTCCCATCTTGCCACACATCCTGATCATTAGTGTTAACAAGTGGGCCTTCAAAGCGCTCATACTAAAAGAAATTCCCATCTACAGAATGTCTCAGCAAAAGGGATTGATACAACTATAAAAAATGAGAGGGCACATGTCGATAGATAAGAGGTGCTATGTTTGGCACGTGTATGTTGATCCAGTACAATGGCTGTACCACAAATTGCAAGGATTGTAATATAATGGCAGGTTAGCCGTTTGCAAGATAACAATTTAAAGTGGAAACCACAGAAAAATAGTTATCAGGTCCAATAAAACTCCCAAATCTTCTATCCGAAATGCACAATGGATGGATAACCATCCATTCTATTGGAAATCAAACTAATTACAGTTTCAGGTAGCCTACCCGAAATCACAAGTTGTTTGAGTATTAGGAAAAGTAACCTGCTCCAATAGGGAAGACCCGGCAGCTTCCACATCCATCAGAATTCACGCCGATAAATGCTCCATTGAGCATACTGTCACCGCTGGCAGGAGTTAAAATGACATTTTCATGAACATCAGACAAAATTTCGCTTCCCAAAACCACCAAATTCCCATCAGCAATAGTAATCCCAGCCCCAACAGTCATCTTGGAATAAAACTAATTCACAATAAGACCCAAATGAGAGGTTAATCAAAAGCCCTGATAGAACAGAACAACAACTTTGGAAACAGAAATTCAATGCCTTGATAAAAAATCAGAAACTCTCCCAAATGCCCAAAGTAGAGAAAGAAAAAAAAAAAAAAAAGGAAGTAGAATCAATGCGTCGAAAGAACACACAAATTTCAAGAAACAAATCCAAATGGAATTCAGAGAAGATAAACAAAAGGGAATTCAATGACATAAATGCAATTACCCATCAAAGAAAGAGGCCTTTATAGATAAATGAGTTTGCAGTCTCATGGAACCTTCATCAATGTTGAAGTCTTGTTTGTTTGTTTATTATGGGATTAGATTTAGATTTACACACATTTAGATATATTTAATTTTTTACAATCAATCAAAGTGCCCAAACAAACAAACACGTCTTATCCCACCTATGTCTTCTGTCACAAAGCAACTCTGCAAGTACTACACTTGTACTTCCACATTCATACCAGTTGATTCTAAAATGCACAAAACAGATTACCCTAATCCCTATCATCCAATTAATAACATTTTTTTTGGGGGTGAGTGGCTGGCTGGATTAATTGAGTTTCTACATATGCATTGAAATCAAAGGTGATTTCCACAAGTACTTCTGATTCAAATATAATTCTTGAAATGGTTCCCGTCAAAACGCATTAAAAGATAGATAGATGGTTTCTTGAGAGGACTGAAATCCCTCATTTCAGACCCAGAAGGAAGTAATCCCTTTCAACTGAGCAAAAGGGTCCTTCCCACCACTGCGATTCCTTTGTAAGGCTATGGTAAACGAACGTCATTAAACCACCAAGAACTCAGGCATCACATGGACAGAACCAAAATTTCCAATCATCAGATGCATATTTTGTTGTAAAATCAGAAATACAAAGCCAAACAGACCCTAGATTTCCCAAAAACCTAAGATTCAATCCTCGCCAACTTATCAAACTACTGAACAAAACACAATGAAGAAAGAAATCAAGAAAGAAATTATCAAAAGAAACCCTAAATATTGGAGAAAGAAAAGATCAGAAACCCTAAATACCTGGATTCTTTTGGCTTTGACATTGCTCTCGGCTTTGACATTGCTCTCGACTTCGATTAGGGTTTTGCAATACGAGAAGATGCATTTGCTGATCCACGTAATTCTTCCAGCACTGCAGCAAAACAACCATTTCTTCAATCAGAAGATCCAAGAAAGAGAAGTTCGATTTGCTTTTGCTTGTCATCTTCGTTTTCCATGGATTTCGTCTTCTCTCTTTAGATAGAAAGAGGAGTCTGTGTGAGGAATCAAGGCGTGCTGGAGCAAACGTCAGCAGCAGAGAATGAATAGTGTGAGTGTGAGTGTTAGTGTGAGAGGTCGCTTATAAATAGCCATATGAGAGCACGACGAAACTTGCCAAATAAGTACGCGGGAATTCACAGCTGGCACTTTGAAATTAATTTGAAAAGGTAATGATGATATTTGCACGGTGGCCCACCAAATTTCAATCTTTCCCTTTGGATTTCCAAATTTGACGGCCATGATTGAGTGACCTGTGGGACCGATTGTCGATGGTGCCATCATTGCTGCAGGCCCGGATCGTTTGTCCGAGCTGTTTACATGAAACTCTACCTTGGGGCCCACACAGGGATAATCCTGCGCTGTTGAGGATAAATCTCATCTCTTTATATCTAAATCATCAAGTTTCGGCTAAAAAATAATGGGTCCCACCACACAATTGAATACATGATAAAAATGTAACTAGGAGATGACATGGCATCACTGCTTGTGTGGTGTTAATCTTGGTTTCCATCGTAGATCAATCATATAATGGGACCCTCTACGTTTAAATTGAAAGTTGATGATCTAGATATGGAAGGTAGGGTTCATCTCGAAGGATTTGGATTATCTCTTTGCCCTATTTGTTACCCAATGGAGTGATTGAATGGTTATTTCAAGGGATAATAAAATAAATGGAGTCAAATCAAAAGGTGCTATATTTTAAAAAATAACCCTTTACTTTTTACCAAAAAAAAGTCAAAAAATTACTTTCCATGCCGTTAAATGATAAAAAACTAACTTATCTTTAAAAAATATTTAAAAAGTTACATTCTCATCTCACTAAATTACAAAAATAATATTTTTTTATTTGACCTCTCTTCTTTTTTGTCATTAAATTTGACACTTCGCCCCACTTCATTTTAATAATAAAGTAACCAAAATGACCCAAAAAATGGAGTTTAAGAAATTTAATATTTTGTTTCCATTTAATAGCTACAATAGAGAATTTGGATTCGTTGTTGCTTAGACATCAACCGTTAAATGGTCCTCGTCAAAGACAAATGGACGACAGTAAAAAGCGTGTATAAAAGTAAATGTGGGTTCTCTTTCTTCTCCAAAGACATCCAACGCATGAAGAGCCCACCAAGGGAAATTCTCATTTTTCTAATCTTCCTCCGTTTGTGACCTTTTTTTCAATACATTTTTACTGTGTCCAAGAATTTGGAATTCTAAATCCTTTGGTAACTTCACTAGTAAACTGAAGTAAGGTAAAAGGTTAAATTAAGAGACAAGAGAAGAATAGGGGTCAAATCAAAAGGTATCAAAATTAACAAATCACCACTTCTTTTTTTTTTAATTCTAAAAGATATTTCCTCTTCCTTTTTTTAAGTCTAAAAGATCTTTTCTCATGCCATTAAATGACACAAAATGCTCTTTTCTTACCAAAAAAAATAAATAGATACCTTCCTGTGCCATTAGCATTATTTGATTTGGCTCCCTTTTCTTTTATTTTCTCTTGATTTGACATTTTCTCTTCACTTCACTCTAAGAGTAAACTATCCAAATAAGCCAAAGCATAAAGTAGTTTCATGCGGCAAAGCATATGCCTGTTTTTTTTTTCTCTTGATTTGACATTTTCTCTTCACTTTACTCTATAGATAAATTACCCAAACAAGCCAAAGCATAGAGTAATTTCATGGGGCAGAGCAAATGCTGTGTTTTTTTTTCTCTTGATTTGACATTTTCCCTTCACTTCACTCTATAGGTAAACTACATAAACAAGCCAAAGCACGGAGTAGTTTCATATGGCAGAGAGACGCTGTGCTTTTTTTTCTCTTAATTTGACATCTTCTCTTTACTTCACTCTACAAGTAAATTACCCAAACAAGCCAAACCATAGAGTAATTTCATGTGGCAAAGCAAACGCCTGCGTTTTTTGAAAATGAAGAAATTTTAAAATGATTTCGAGTGTTTGTCCAAATGTCAAAAAAGTGTTTCATAAATTAGTAATATTAAAATCATCTCTAATTTTGTGGTTACCATTATCACTAAAACAAATAGAGTCTAGACGAAGTCTGAGGATTTAGTTTTTTTGCGTCCACTGCTTTTTCAACTATTTGATGCAACGCATTATCATTAGGGAAGACCTAGGAAAAACCATTTTTCGAAGAAGGGAGGCCATCCAATTTGCTTTTTCATTGACTCTCTTTTCACATGTTACACAAATGTGTCCTAAAGGTGCATTTATACAACGAAAGGATTCCACAACAGAGAAAAATTATTTTTATTTCCATGCAACTCATTATTTTATGAATGTGTGTGTCATTTTATTTTATTTTTTGAAAAAATGAGTGATTCTCCTTAATAAAAACCATTTCAATTTCCTATAAGAAAGATAGAAAATGTAGGGTTCCTTTATCCTAAAAATACAAATCTCTATTCATGAAATCCGTGTATGATACAAACCATTTCAAGATGTGAGCATTAAGAAGTATAGAAACGAACATATCACAGTTGATGAGGATGTCTCATCAGCAACTACTTTCTTTGATTGCCAAGCATCCAAGTGGGTCTTATTTAGTAAAATTATGTTGAGCGCTAAAGTAAAAAAAAGGGGCCAAGCATAAACTTTGCTGAGAAAAGAGCCGACCATAACCTTTTATTTGAATTACCAAAGGAAAATTTCAATTGTTTGTTGTCAGCCAATGATGATTGGTTATCAAAAACCTTTGTGATTAGTGTGGTTTTTAATATTTCAAGCATCAACTGTGGGTCTCGTTACAAGTATTGACTAAGAACAAATCTAAAAGACAATAAAAGCAGTAAAAACATGCACTTATCAAAGAAGAATAATAAATAAGTCCTTTAAAATTAATTTAAAAGGGTGTTATTGTTAAAATCAAGGAAGATTCTTGCTTAGTAAGAAGACTTTGGCAAACCATCAACACATTTTTTCTACTATGAAACTTTAAATTCACAACACTATTCTGGACTACAAGTAAGGGAGTCATACTTTAACTTAAGGACCCGGGATAGATCCGTGGGCATGTATGTGAAACTTTAAATGCACAACACTATTCAACTGTGACGGTCAGATGTAAACTATCAATATTGATACAGGGTTTAGGGTTTAGGGTTTTAGGGGTTTAGGGTTTAGGGTTTGGGGTTTGGGGTTTAGGGTTTAGGGTTTAGGGTTTTAGGGGTTTCGGGGTTTGGGGTTTGGAGTTTGGGGTTTGGGGTTTAGGGTTTAGGATTTGGAGTTTGGGGTTTGGGGTTTAGGGTTTAGGATTTGGGGTTTTGGGTTTGGGGTTTAGGGTTTGGGGCTTAGGGTTTAGGGTTTAGCATTTAGGGTTTAGGGTTTAGGGTTGGGGCTTGGGGTTTAGGGCTTAGGGCTTGGGGCTTAGGGTTTGGGGTTTGGGGTTTGGGGTTTGAGGTTTCGGGTTTGGGGTTTGGGGTTTGGGGTTTGGGGTTTAGAGTCTAGGGTTTAGGGTTTGACAAATATATTTAGGGTTTAGGGTTTAGGGTTTAGGCTCTTGTTGTTGGCTTTATCATCCTTCGTACCGCAACGTTTCGCAGATGGGTGATTCTATATGCACCCACTATTATTGCTGTATGCACCCACATTTTAATTTTTTTTTAATCACCAAAATACCCTAAGGTCAAATGACCAACTCACCCTTTACCATCAACCTCTTCCTTTCTCCTACGTTTCTTACCCTCCTCTCTACTCATCACTTCTTCTTCTTTTTCTGCTTATTCTTCTTCTTAATCTTAATTATCCATTACATCCACTGTTCGACAGTATTCATCTGCACTCATTCATCCCCATTGATCTTCATCTCCTTCCTCATCATCTTCTCCAACTCTTACAAAGTTTGCTCAAGTCTCATCCATTTGTTTCAAGATATTGGAGGCACTCATCTCCCTTCATCACATTGTCTATTGGAAGTAGGCATTTTCAATATGGACAAGCAACTAACGATCTATCCAGAGGAGGTATACATTTTAGTTCGTTTTCAGCATTTTAATTAAAATTCGCGCGTCATGCTCGGTATACCAGAGCCGTGCAAGTGAATATTGCACGGCGAAATAGCATCAAACATTCTATTTTTACACGGAATAAATATGACGTGCAAAATAATTTTGCACGGAATAATTATTCCGTGCAAAAGTATTTTGCACGAGAATTTATGCCGTGCAAAAACATTTAGCACGGCGTATTTATTCCGTGTAAAAATGTTTTGCACAGCATGAGTAAACCGAGCATATTTCACAAGGACAACATATAGTCTCGTGCATTAATATACTAATATTTAGCAATTATATTTTCAGGAGATTCAGTCAACCGGTGCCAGTGAGTGCTCTATGGATTTTACTAATGTCTTCACCACTGACATGATATTTAGAAGCCGAGAGGACCTAATCCAATGGACAAGGGAAGTTGGAAAGAAACATGGGTTGGTTATTGTAATCAAAACTTCAGATGCTGGTGGAGATGATAGGAAGCCGAGAATAATGTTATCTTGTGAGAGAAGCGGAAGCTATAAGGGTCCATCGAAGGTCCCTCAAAAGAGAAATCCTAATAAGGCAACGGGAACGAAGAAGTGTAATTGCCCTTTCGCTTTGAAGGGCCGAAAGTTGGCAAATGATGATGATTGGATGTTAACAGTGGTTTGTGGGTTGCACAATCATCCAAACGCACAACATCTCGAGGGGCATTCATTTGCTGGAAGGCTATCAGGGGAGGAACTCAATGTTTTGATTGATATGTCGAAGAGTATGGTGAAGCCAAGGAACATCCTTCGTACGTTGCAAGAAAGGGACGTGCACAACACTAGTTCGATGAAGAGTATTTACAATGCCCGTCAGAAGTGGAGGGTGACTGAGTTGGCCGGTCGATCATAGATGCAACAACTCATGATGCATTTGGAGCAGAACAACTACATTGAGTATCACACTAGCAACCCCGCTACAGATGCTACGATGGACCTATTCTTGGCACATCCATCATCTATTCAGTTGTTACGTACATTTCCAGAAGTTCTGATAATGGATTGTACGTACAAGACTGATAGATTTCGACTTCCCTTGCTTGAGATCGTTGGTGTAACATCCACTCAACTGACTTTTTCCGTTGCTTTTGTGTACTTTGAATCAGAGAGGGAGGCCAATTACAGAAGGGCTTTGGAGAGGCTTAAGGAATTGATGGATGGATGTATTATGCCCCGTGTCGTTGTAACTGATAGAGAGTTAGCACTCATCAATGCAATACACGTTGTCTTTCCGAATGCAGCAAGCTTATTATGCAGGTGGCATATTTCTAGGAACATATTGGCAAATTGTAAGAAGTATTTTGAGACCAACGACAGATGGGATGCGTTTATATCTAGTTGGAACATGTTGGTAGTCTCGCCCACTGAAAATGACTACATTCAGTTTTTAAGTGCATTGGACCGGAATTTCTGTGGGTATCCAAACGCCGTTGATTATGTGAAGAAATCATGGTTGAATAACCATAAGGAACAATTTGTAGCTGCTTGGACGGATCGGCATATGCACTTTGGAAACGTGACTACGAATAGGGCTGAGAGTGCACATGCAAAATTGAAGAGACACCTTGGCACATCGAACAGTAGCTTTGATTCATCCTGGCAGATTATCCATGCATTGCTTGAGTTGCTCTTTACGGAGATAAAGGCTTCATTTGAAAAGAGCTTGAACACCGTGCAACATAAGTTCAAACCTGCACTGTTTCGCGAGTTGAGAGGATTCATATCAAGGAATGCTTTGGATATAATATTGAATGAGTCGATCAGAGCTGGTTATATTAGTCCAGATTCCTTGGCATGTGGGTGCGTAATTCGACGGACACATGGGTTACCATGTGCACACGAGATTGCCGAATACATAAGGGAAGGCACTCAAATACCACTGAGTTGTGTCCATCAATACTGGAGGAAGCTCAATTTAGAATCCACTAAGGAGAATGCAGGCCCCGAATTAACCACCACTTCCGAGTTCGAATTGATCAATAAGAGATTTCATAGTACCGATCAAGCTGGTAAAATACAAATATTGAAAAAACTAAGAGAGTTGGGGTGTCCGTCATCTACTTCTCTTCTTGAGCCGGATGTTAAATTGAACACCCGGGGTCGTTCATCCTCGAAAAAGAAGAAGTTGGATCGGTCTACGCGTCGGGAACCATCTGCTTTTGAGTATGCACTCTCGATCGAAGCTACCGTTCCATCGAGAACCAACAGTCTAGATTCACAGAAGGGGAATGATAAATTAAGTGTTCGACGCACTCGTTCAAGCACGTTCGAGCATCAACTTCCTAAGTCATTAGGACCCTATATCGAGACTATTAAGGATGTCGAGGCGGATGGTAACTGTGGTTTCAGAGCAGTAGCTGGTCTATTGGGAATGAGCGAGGATGGTTGGATGCAGGTTAGACTGGATTTAAGCAATGAACTACAGAGGCATCAAAATTATTATTCATTGCTATATGGCGGAGATGATAGGGTTGGGGAACTGTATTATGCCTTGGCGTACTACGATAGCCATCCTCCATTTGCTCGTTGGATGACAATGCCAGACATGGGTCATCTGGTAGCTTCATATTATAATGTTGTATTGATCCATCTTTCTTTGCAACAGTGCCTTACTTTCCTGCCTTTGAGATCAACCCCGATTCCATCTTCTGATCGCAAAGTTATCGCGATCGGTTTTGTCAATGGTAACCATTTTGTTCAAGTCCTTCATGACACCCGGGGCTCCCATTCCTCCCATTGCGACAAATTGGTATAGACACCACCATCCTAATGCTGACGGATGGCAACTACCATATGCGCAGAACATCGAGCGATTCAAAGAAATAATTGGAGACAGTGTCGCAACACGCGAGTCGGTTAATATTGACAGTGATTAATTTCTTGTACTTTGAACTCGATGTAAACAAATTGTAAGAAATGATGTTGAAATGCAATCAAGCTCTTATGCTTTCCATCTTTTTTTTTTTTATATTCCATCATAACCCTCCTTAGTTGATTGTGGGTTGGCGAATCTATCATACAATAAAACATCTATTACAAGGCACACAAAGACAAGGCACACAAAGTATATGTGTGAAACCATTCTGCACGGCCAACAGTTGCTGTGCAGAATGGATCTGCTCGGTACAATTTCTCCGTACATAAAGTTTCTGTTCGGTATATATTAGCCGAGCAGAATGGTTCTGCACGACATATGTATACTGAACAGATTGCATTTGCACGGCATATGTTGGCCGTGCATTATTGGTATGTGTGGATTATTCATGCATTAACTTAGACTAGTGAAACTATTTGTATCCAAATTCGAAGAGGGATGTAGATGTTTTAAAAAAAAAATTGAGATGAACTGTATATCACAATTTCACAACCAGAATTCCAAAAACAAACAAGTTCTTGTACAAAAATCAATATTCATTGATTGAAATGTGGCAGTTTGTAGTACACTAGTTTTCTTGTAATTACTTACACATCTGAAAAGAATGATACATTGTCAAATCCAAAATTCCATAAGAGCATGGAGCAATCTTAGCTTACAGTATCACCGTTGGAGAGTATCATTGGGTTACGTTCGCTTGTCCATTGAACAAGGCATTACCAGATGAATTCCTCAATCGTATGAAGAGTAAGCAGATTCTGACACATATGGGCTTTAGAAATCTATCAGTGTTTTATGGGGTTCTAATGCCCATATGTATCATACTCCACTTACTCTTCATACGATTGAGGAATTCATCTGGTAATGCCTTGTTCAATGGACAAGCGAACGTAACCCAATGATACTCTCCAACGGTGAAGCTGCAAGCTAATATATATCCCATCTCCATCAGAAAAAAAAATACTTATACATCCCACAAGTCTCTATAAAAAAAATAATAAAATATCCTTTATACAAAAACAAAAGCATGTTATCAAAAAGTCCTCCGAGCGTCATTGTTGCGCACGCCGACGATACGTCACCGGCAAGCCATCAAGAATCTCGAGGGTAGTCCGCAGTGCCCTCTGGTAGAAGTCAACTGGCTGGTCACCTCGTTCAAGCGTGGCACGAATATGATCCTTTGCTCGAAGGACCTATAAGAGACAATAGAATGTGTCATAGTAAATTTTAAACAATACTTGCTTCAATGTACGAAATAAGATAGTTTACAATGCACTCACCGTTCTCGGAGTCGGGTCCTCTCTACCCTTATTAGGGTCATAGTGGGAATGGTGGGCGGGGTTCTGTACACGAGGGTGAGATATCCTAGTGTACCAATCTAGGTAGTCCCGCGAACACTCCCATGCATGATGTGCACGATGGCCGCGGTGCGCAATAGATAATACATGATCCTCCCAAGTAATCCAATACTGATCCAGAAACGTATAGGAGACCTTGTATTTACCGGCAGTACTACCCCGAGTAGCACGGATGGGGGCGAGATGTGCGGGTGGGATGGTCTGTACGTAGCCGAATTGTCGAAGAACCCTGTGTGGGTGGTAGGGTTCAATGACATCTAGGGATCTCAAAGCAACCACAGAAGAAGGATATCTGCTGTAGTGGATGATGGGCCCTAACACTAGCATACGGATCCCAAGCAATCTGTCACAAGTAAACGAAACAAGTCACTAATATAATAAAACATGCTCCTTGTCAAAAAACGTTAAAGAAAAAAATAAAGAAAGTCAGAAATATATAACATAAAACGCTCAAATGGGTGCTCACCTCACTCGGGTGTAAGGCATCCAATCTCTCCCGCATCAGCTGTATGTTTTCAATGGCATTTCCGGAATCCTGTCCAGGATTCCAGCGGCTTGCTAGAGGCATCCCTGCGGTGTATCCCCATTGTGCAGGAGGACGTGCGAATGGGAAGTGCTCGTACACCCAAGACTACAAATGACAACAAATATTAATAATTATATAGTACTTATATCAATTATAATGATAAAGATATATGAATCTATAAAATGTACCATTCTTACCGTTAGCAGTGTCAAATATCCAGCAATCTGCCGCACATCTGCCCTCGTGGCGGTCCCCAACTGGCGATACAGATACGCAAGTGCGGCAGCCCCCCATGCGTATTGACGGACCCGTGGCAGGTCCATCAATAAGGATAAGTAGTAGACAGGAACCCTCGTGGCGGACTTATCAGTGAATAGTGTACAGCCCAACAGGTAAAGAAGATATCCTCTGGCTGCACACTCTACCTCCTCAACCGACGATGCGGGAGTCACTTCGCCGCACACCCGTCGGATCCACCCCATCCTCACTACCCCACCCCGTGCCAGGTTCAACTCGGCTGATGCAGATTCCCTATCCACACCCAGTCCTAGCTCGAGTAGATCTACTTGGTCAGTAAATCCCATAGTAGCAGATACGTGGACAGGAAGTCCAGTGACTGGGATGCCGAGTAGAGAACTCACATCATCTAATGTGATCGTCATCTCACCAAACGACATGTGGAAGGTATTGGTCTCGGGCTGCCATCTCTCCACAAAGCTCGAGACCAAGGGGCAGGAGATATATCTGTAGTTGAAATGCCTCAGGTCTGCCAATCCAGGCTCTTCTATGATAGCGCGAAACATAGGCACCTCAATATCTAGACGATCTCCAGGGCGAGGTATGTACCAGTCCTTCAACTGGCGCCAATGACTGATACATTTGAGCGGGCCACGTTCCTGCACATTACAAGTATAGTATAAATCTTCATTAACATTTGGTATTATATAAAGAATTAGTTAAAACATATAAAGAATTAACGTGTACCTCCCCGTCCCATATGGATATGGCCACATGAGTCCTAACACTCATAAGGACGGACTCGTCTGCCGGACCGCCTGGAATAGGGTCATCCCCTGCTGCCGAGGCATGAGGACTGGATGCCTGTGCCTGGTCCTCTGAGGAATCATCCTCCCCTACTGGCGCAATAGGAGTACTGGACGGTTGGGGAGGACTAGACGGCCCTGCCTCATCCTCTGAGGAATCATCCTCTGAAGAGCTCTCAGGCAGTGGATCCTGCCGTAATTTGCGTCTTCGTTCAGATGCCGTTGGCCGTTGACGGCCGGCGGTCGAAGTAGTAGCATGCACACCTCGGCGAGGAGGTCTAGCAACGCCAACCTTTACCCGCACTCTGGATGGATCGCTAGAAGTACTACCACGTCCACCGGTAGGATGTGAGATGCCACCAATACGGCGAGCTGGTCTCCTAGGCATATCTTCAAATCTGGATTTAAAATAAAAATCAGTAGGAAGAAAAAAGCATTATAGGAAGAAATCTTTTTTTCTTGTACTGCTCGGTTCAATTGTGTCGTGCAAAATCGTTCTGCACGGCACAATTTTTCCGTGCAACAATTTTATGCACGTAATATGTTTACCGTGCATATTTGTTTTGCACGGTTTACATGTTCCGTGCAAAACATTTTAGCACGAAAAATTTTATCGTGCAAAAAATCTATACACGGTAAACATTTACCGTGCAATAAATTCATGCACGGTTCTGCATTGCCGAGCAGATCGCGAAAGATGCCACGAGTTTTGGCAAAGTGAACAGGGATTCAGCACTTCGAATGCATATGAATTAGCTCTTAATAAACTTGTCTACTCTCTAACAAAGAAATTACAACCTAAAAGGAATGTAAAAATCAAAAATCTATGAACAAGAAGAAAAGGAAAAAGAAGAAGAAGACCTCACCTTGTTTGAGCGTCCTGTGAAGAAGAAGAAGAAGAAGCGTTGTACACTGCTGCTCTTTGGAGGTAGAACGACCAAGAATCAGAGGAGGAGAAGTTGGTGCTTTGCTCGGTTTTTTCAAAAATCGTCGACGAGGGAAGTGCAGATGAGGAGAACGACGACTTGGGCTTCCTGCGTGGGTAGTTTGGGGAATATTGTGGGTGGGCTCAGCAAATCGATTTTAAGAAAATAAAAGAGGGGGGTGAGTTCAGCAAGTGGGTGTATACAGCAATAGTAGTGGGTGCATATAGAATCTTTCTTCGCAGATCTCTAAAGGTATTCATGAACCGCTGGGTTTTGGTGAAGAGAGGAAGAATAGTAGAGAACTAATTGTAGCTCTGGATGATGCTGGATAGTGTAGCTATCAAAATCTTCTGGGAAATCTATGCCTAGAATAGATTCACTTACATTGATATTTTCGATTTCAAAGAACCGAAGTCTATGTAAGGTGTTGTGGATTTTGAGGAGAATATTCTTTGTTCTTCTCTTGATATAAAATGGTACTGAGTTAGCACCGGAACCTTCATAAGGGGGATCGAGTAGTTCCATATAGCTATCTGGAACTATTCCTTTTTTTATGAAAGAAGTAGATGAGCCTGTGTCAATTAAGGCTTCAATTTTCTTTCTCCTAAATTAGCAATGGTGAGATAGGTGAAAAGGAGATCACCTGCATGCTGGAATGAATGGACCTCAATGCTATTACTTTGAAGATCAATAGCAGGTTCATTGTCACCGAGAGATTGGACATTCAAATCTTCGTCTTGTGACTTAATGGAGATAGCAGCTTGGGCTATTTCTCGTTGTTTTAGATATTGAAGAAGCCTTTGTTCTTCAATTTTCTTCCAAAATTGTCCTAAATAGTCTAAGACAATATCTACAGCTTTTTGTCCTCTATTGTCGTGTAGGACAGCTAGGAAGCACGTTTTATGGAAGTGCAGATTATAGTTGATATCAACAAATATCAAATCCTCTTCTTTTCCACCTATATCGGTAGAATATCCACATTCTTCACATAATTTCTTTTCAGAAGATAACATAGCCTGGAAGTATACTGTTATCTCATCAGGTAAAGGGTCTCTCCATTTCCATTTATTTTGAGACCATTTTTTGCTAGACCAACGAAGGGGTTGGTTTTCAAACTTGGTATAAGGAGAATGTTGGTTAGAAGATTGTCCTGGTTCCAATTTCATTGTGTGAACATTACAATGAATTCCTTCAAAAGAAGATATACATGTTTCCTCTGTTTGCTCATTATCAGAAGAGGATGAGTATTCATCTTCATCATCTGTATATGCAGAGTAAACAGTTTCTTCATCTATTTCTCTTATTTCTGAATGGTACAGAACGTCAAAATCATTTTGATCAACATAGGGTATAATGAGTTCGACTAGATTAACCCTAATCTTCTTTTTTGTCTTTCTTAGGACAGTCTGGAGCTAAGTGTCCAGTTTCACCACATGTCCAACATTCTTTGTTGTTAGACTCAGGAGTTTTTCTATAATTAGGAACTCTTTTACTGGTAGAATCATTTTTCTTCCAGTATCTTCTCTGCTTGAGATTTTTATGTCTCTTTTCAGGATTCTTAAAGGTTTCAGATTTTCTAAACCTATAATGTTTCTTCTTCCTTTTATACGGATAGAAGCTTTTATCTCTATGATTCCTAAATTTTTTCCATTTTTCCTTCCTATGGCGATTTTCAGAACATCCCCATTGGACAGGAATCTCAGTGTCTCTTTCGTCTTTGAAAGAGAATTCAGAGAAGGCTCTTTCAAGTAGCCTTCTTTCTCTATCGCTGCTTCTTTTTTCAGCGATATAATCTTGAGTGCAGTTGATTCTCTCTCCTAGAGTATCATCTTTGAGATACTGGATACCATCATCTTTACCCTTCCATTTATGATAGGCTTGGAGAATGTATTCTCCTATGATGGGTATCTTTCTGAAATAATCATCTTTCAGGTTTTCATCAGCACATTTGTAATATAGCATCCTAAAATTATTGCTATATTCTTCTATATACTTGAGATTACAGATCTTTAATTGAGCAAGCTTACACTTAGCTTGTTCTTGGTCTTTATTGAGAGAAACAGTCTTGGTTTGCCCAATGAACTCTCTGGATATGAGGTAGATTAAAGAGTCTACACATCTCTCATTTCCTTTATGTTCCGCATTTGCTATTCTAAGGAGCTCTCGATATTGCGGGGTTAAACCTTTCTTTAGGTTTTTTATATATGTTTCTACAGTCCCTGCAAGAGATATTTCTGCATGAGCATGGCAACTGTCAGCGTCCCATTCTGAGTGCATGGTAAAAGCAGCATGCATTTGTTTTTGCCAATTTGTTAGAGCTTTCTTCATATCTCTAACATTATCTAAATTGAGAACAATACCCATGGGATTCATGGGTTTTTCTGCCATAAAAGTCCTTCCTTCAAAGATATTGTATTTCTTTTGGAAAGAAGTGTCTGGTTTAGAGTAGATAGGTTGTTTGAAAACTACATTAGTTTTCTCCGTATCTCTTTTATCTTCATTGTCTCCTTCAATATGCATATTCAAAATGATGGATGGCTGAGCTTCTATTTTTGAAGGATTTTTTTGATTTTTTATTAAATTCTCTATTTCTTCGAAATTGTTAGCTGTCTCAAAGTTCATCATATTGAGACTGATTCCAGGATTTGTTCCTGAATTTAAAGATGAATTTGACGTTAGTAATTTGATTACTGGTCTCTTCATATTAGGAATCTGGTCTATAGACCTCCTATGGTAAATTGGTTGGATGGGTTCAACCATTTTTTCTTTAGAGAAAAAGGATTGCATTGAAGCATTAAATTCCTTTTCCAGTTCTTCATTGGTCCTTTGCTTGACCATGGTTGGTTGTCCAAATTGGATACTAACGTTGTTAGTTTCTTTGTCATGATGGACAAACTCTAAGAGAATATGTTTTTCAACCTTTGGGGGCTGGATTTGTGGAAAGTTCCACATCTGCAGATTGTCAAGCATACCTTTGGTTGGTATTTTGACAAAAGTATAATCTGCCATATCTCTGGTTGTTCTTACCAGAACTTCTTCATTCAATCTTCCCCTTTGGATATCGGGAAGCAACCCATCATACGAAAAATTGGTAAACATCACTCTGCTTTGATGGTGGATTGATAGTATTCCCTCTTTGATGTTATAATGTTCATAACCTTGAGTTCCTACTACTAACTTGATGTGCCTTGCCGATTGAATAGGTAGCACAAAGCCTGGTATTACACTGAAGTAGGCAATATTTTGCTTTAATTCAAGCTTTCCTATTCCAACAATACTTATCTTGAAGTCCTCAATTCTTTCATCTACGAGGACGGTACAAATCCTAACATTAGGATCTGGACTATGTAGACCTTGGAGCCTACATTGAAAAAGTCCATGGGAAATATAGGAAAAACCTTTCCTGATTCCTTCTTCCAACCATGTAGGATGGAAGACATCAAACTTCTGACTGGTTTGAGTCAGATTATCTAAGTCACCCCATTTGGTGATCTCATATCCTTCTCCTTTAGGTTTGTCTCCTAGTAGGAAAAGATCTTCATTCCTCACAGGAGGAAGCTTTTGTCCTTTCATGGCTTGTTCAACAATGCGCCATTCATTTTCTCCAAATTTGTTCCAGTCCATCTTTGGTTTTTGCTTAGAGCATTTCTGCATAAGTTTTCTACCAAAATTCTTAATATGGATCATATTTAAATTTACTTTACCTATTGGTGGGTCAACAGGTTTTAACTGGATAGTCTGTCTCTGAGAAAGGACAGGCTTTTGTTGGGAGGAAATGATTAATTCATTAATCTTTTCATCCTGGGCTTGGGTAGTTTTATCTACCTTTCCTAAAGAGGTCTGAATGGACTCGACCTTATCATAAATCTCTTTCATCATAGTACATAACATATGATGGTTGTGGAGATTTTGCTGAATTATATTATTAGGAATATCCTTTAAGGGATTTATTTCTAATAATATTGCTGCACAAGCTTCTTCAAGTAACTTGATATTTTTATCAAGGTTTCGAAGAATATTATCTCTGATGTCTTCTGCAAGGGTTTTTATAGTCTTTTCGGCAGAAGAGATAGCATCGAGCATACCTTTGTGCTGGGCTGTAGACAAGTTGCTTCTTGTATCTTTTATCCTAAATTTTGTTTGGGATAATTCTGTTTTCAACTTGTAATCAATATTTTTAAGGACTTCATAAATGTCGGAGATTTTCGTATTGTTATGTTCTCCAATGTCCTTAAAGGGTTTCAGCTGGCTTGCTAAGCCTGAAAGGGCTTGGCTTAAATTGATTTGGTACTCTGTAAAGACTTGAAAGAATCTTTCTAATCCTTTCCTCAAAGTTTCTTGATTAGTACCAATGTGGGTGTGTAATTCTTCTCTGAGCTGGATTAATCCAGTGACTAGAAAATTCTGAGAATTTCCTATGGCTTGATTTAGCTGGAGATTGTTCAATTTCTCTAGCCTTTCCTTTTGAATCAGGAATTTGTGACCTCCTGAAGTGATAATATTTTGAATTCTAAAAAGGAATTCATCCATTGAAGTAGCAGCTACTTCCTGTGTTTTAAGTGGGTTTTCATATTTGACAATATTCATGATAAACCACTTAGATCTGCTCCATTGGCCTTTCCGATGGCTTCTAGCTTGAGAGAAATAATTTCCATTTCTCCACGCAGCTTTTCCAATTGTTCAAAAAAACATTTGTTTGGAGTTTTTTCTTCAAAAGAGGCAACATACATTTGTTGGAAAGCCTCTCCAAAATTTACAGGAATCTCTTTCCCGAGCTGTTCTAAAATATGTTTAATCAAATCTATTTTTAGAATAGATTCGTTAGCAATCTCGGCTTGGGTAACACTAAGTTTCCCTATGGCTTCAAACATCCAATTCATTCTATCACTTTGATAGTTTCCTAAAGCAACAAGGTGTTTTATGTTAGGATCTTGCTTAAGGATGTGTGAGGTATGTTGGAACATACGAATGCCATCATGCCAACATTCTGAGCTTGGCCTATGGTTTCCTGTAAGGAGAACATAATTGTTTTCTCTAAAGTCATTAGTTCCATATATCCAAGGATATATACGAGTTACTAATGAAGGTCTCTGCTCAGAGTTGATAAGATTCTGTTCAGTCATTATCAACTGTGGGGTTTTCTCTGCTTGGTTGACGGAGTTCGTCAGACCTGTCTCAAGCAAATTTAACGAAGCCTTGGTGGATGGTATCTTCATAAATTTGCTTATGGTTTCTCAATCTGTTGAATGGTTCAACAAAATAAGTTTGCGGAGTTACTCCGTAAAGATTTCTAAATTCTTGCCAAAAGGAAGTACCGATGGTGAGATTGGATGGTTTGGATACATCTACAAACCTCCATGAGCATTCTTCTGTGCTCAACGACTGTATGGTATAAATTGGAGTTTATAAGTTGGAGAAACTCCTCTGTGTCATAATTTTTTATTCCAAGATGAAATTGTCTTAGGATATATATTATGTATTCTTGAGTCCAATGTTGTATTGGAAATTCTTCCAAGAATTTAGTTATGTCTTGAAAGTAGTTGGGAGGATTAACAGATGGTGAGGCTGCTAATGTCTGAATTAAGATCCTAAGATCTCGTCTGCAGTGTCGGATTAACTCAACAACTTGTGGATGAGGTGGCCTATGATATAGGTCAAAGTCTAAATAAGGCCTAACAGGCCTTGCAAGAAGTCTTTGTTGGTCAGCATTGACCATGGCCTCTTGGACGATTGCTCTATATTCTGAAAGGGTTTCAGAAAATTTTCCATGGTTAGCATAGTATTCTGATCTGACACGATGAATACCTGCTAGAACTCTAGGGTCATTAGCACTCCTGGACAACAGTTGTTGCATAGAGTGTGTTATTAGTCTCAACCTATGTAGGAAAGTGGTGAGAATAATTCTATGTTCTAGGAATCTAACATCTAGATCCAATCTCTGCTGGGTTGAAAAGAGTATGTCTTCAAGAAGAACTACTCTTCTTCGTTCACCGATTATATTGGTGAGGATTTCAAGATTGGGAAGGTACACCCTCAACCGGGTTTCTTCAATTAGTCTTTGCAGACTCAAAATCATTCTGTCTAACGATTGTAAATGTAAGACAGATCTTGTGTCCGTATATAACTGGTATATCGGATCCTCCATAGAGTTCTCATAGTAAGGAATCTCTATATAAATAGGTAGTTCAGTGATAGGGTCCATTTCTGAACTACGGATCTGTGTATTTCCAGATGAACCTGGAATATCAGTCATTATAATGACTAAAGGAGTCAACCAAGAAAAGCTGGCTCTGATACCAACTGGGCTATTTTCAACAAAATTAAAACTAATATAAACCAAAGAGCAAAAAGCAATAAGTAAGTAGACAAGAGTAGGAGATAATATAGCAAGAGCATGTAAGAGATGATCAGATATGATGAGAAAGGAGTAACTGTGAGGGCACTCTGGAAGATAACAATGATTCACAAGGTAAAAAAACTGAAAACTGTAATAATATGTGGGTTATGGTCCACCTATGCTTCCGGTAATCCTAGTTCTTTTCTACTGTTTGGGTAATAGTGCAAACATGACTCATCTTCAACTATCTACAGTACTCGGACAAGAATTGGACATAACGCCTCAACACCTCTGTTGACACCAAAAATGTCACTTTGCCTCTTCAAGATCCAAAGAGCTACATGAAGTCGCAACCTGCCATAAATAGGCAATGCTACTTCCAAAAAATCAAATCTTGTCAAAATCAAACAAAAACTGCAAGATCCTTCAAGACAGCCAAAAGAGGAGTACACAAGAAGTTTCGGGCCATTTCAAAATCATTTGGCCTAACTTCGCTTCTCCGGCAGCTGAAAAGGAGCTCCCGGTGGCGAAAGCATCGGAGACACTAAATCTTTGATCAGAGCCGATGGATGGTCTCAAAATACATCCAAAAGGCTCCACGTCAAGTTCCTAGTCAAACCGACAACGTTTGACCCTACATCAACCCTCGAACAGCTAAATCAAGCCTCTCAGCGGTGAGAACCACCGAGGCCATCACTCATCAGATAGAGCACATGGACGGCTTCAAAATGCTTACAAAAGGCTACACGTCAAATTTCAGTTCATTTCGACAACATTTGACCATACTTTGACGCTCGGAAGCCAAATCAGGCCTCTCGGCGGCGAAGCTCCCCGGGACCATGGTTTCCAAGACATAGCCTATGGATCATCTTAAAATGACTCCAATAGGTTCCCTGTCAAATTTCAAGTCAATCAGACATCGGTTGACCGCACATCAAACCGCGACATCTTCATCGCGATAAAAGCAAGTCTACTGGTGATAGGACCCCAAACGGCTTCAAAACTCAAACAAAAGCCTATGGTTGGTCTTATTTATTGCTCAGCAGGCTTCACCCCAAATTTCAGGTCATTCCGACATCGTTTGACCCAGTTTCAGCTTTTGACGGAAAATCGGCAGCTCTGCGCAACAAAGTCTTTGGCTTTCTCAGAAAATTGGAAACTTTGCAAAATAAAATGCAAGGATTCTCATCAGGTTTTCTACAGGGAAATCAGGCCAATAAATGATAAAAAAAAAGTCAAGGAAAAATACAGAAGAAAAAAGAATAAAAAAACAGTAAAAACGGACACAAAACGGGACAAAAGGGGGAAAACACCCCCCAGGGTCGCCGGCGACCCTAGGGCCCGGGATCGCCCGGTGGCCCCCGGAAACCCCATTTTTCGCTGTTTTTTCGCGATTCGAAGCATCCGGCCTCTGGTATTTTCCAATATGCATACTTTTGAGACACCAAATCCTCTGACATCCGTCAAAAACACGGGTTAATTATCAAGAGTATCGAAATCAACATTGATCGCCAACTAGTCAACCAGAAAAAGTGTGCTTTCTACCCGACCGATCGAGAAATCGACAGGACAGATGGCACCGACCCGCTGTTGGCAACCAACACCTGAAGTTACATGGTCATCCGATGTCGATCTACATAAAGATCCATCGATGATCATCGCCAGAAGAATCCCAAAAGACGCGGCACGGCCCGCGACTCTTCAACTGCTCGGCGACCACTTAATGCGATTAATTGACTAGCTTTATTACAATCATTAATCCATTTCTTTGGACGGACCAATCAGAAGCAAGCATCCGGGAGTTATAAGTCAAGAGATTCATGGCATTTTACCCATGAAACTCCTCCCATCATGGCGATTAAAGGCGATTAAATGCCCTCAATCTCCTCCGGCCAATCAGAAGCCAAGAAAAAGGAGTTACAAAATAAAGAATTCAATCTTGTAACTCCTCCCTTTATGTAGCTTTATGACAATTAAGGGTCATAAACCCTCCTAAATGGCTACCTAAAAGCCTATAAATAGGAGAACATTCCAAAGAAAGAGGAGATCAGAAAAATAAGACAGATCCCAGATCAGAAAAAGGCACAGAAATTCAGAGAAAGAAAGAGAGAAAACTTTGCGGAAGTTCTACACCGACCACCGCTACAAGGTGACAAAAGTCCCTTGGGGAGTACCCCCCCCCCCAAGGTCCTTGTCTTCTCCTTCTGCCTCTAAATGGCTTAGACTTTCTTTTCAGCCCGTCTACTTGGTTTTTTATTGGACATAGGACCTCATTTTGGTCTTTGTCCTCTAAAAACCTGAGGTTATAGCCAAGCCAAGCGAATCAATAGCATCCTCTGTTCTCATCTACATGGATGATGGCGAAGTCCACATATGGCTTGCGACCGTCAATCTGAACGGGTCCCCCACAATCTCCTGAGAAGTTAGATCCTCATTTTCTTGCTTTTCATTATAGTTTGTATTTTTTTAAAAGAGACAAAAATCACAACTCTTGTCTTTCATTATTGATAAGGATTGTAAATCGACTATAAACGCCAAAAATCAGCTATAAACGCCAAAAATCGGCTATAAATGCCAAAAAAATCGCCTTTCACGGCAAATCAAGAAAATGTCTCTTTTCTTAAATATATTTGCAATGGAAAACTTGAGAGAAGTTGATTTCTTTTTTACTTGCGAAGGTTGATCTCCGGATCACCACTTACAATTCCAAGTAAAAATAGAAAATCTGGCACACCCACACAAAAGAAATGTTGATGCACGCCTCTGCCCTCCGGTTACGAAAGGGTTGGACTCAACGGACTCCCACATCCGCCGACCTCGGTAGAACCAGGCAGAAGCGCGGTCCATCAAGCTGGCACACCTGGTGGGACCCGTTCATTTGAGAACACGATGCTAGAAATGAAATATTTGCATATCATATCTATTGCTCTATGCTTATACTTCTTTTCTTGATTCCTTGGCTACTTTCTAATTGGTGGCCTATGTTGAATTCCGCATCTAAAAAAAATGAGATGAGATTTTTTGGAAATTTCTAATTCTTTGAATTTATTTCCACTCTTTCTCTTTTCAAAAAAAAAAATTAGATTTTTCATTTTGAATTTTAAATTGAGAAACCTTGATCCTTTCCTATCGTTCACCGTGCTTGCAGAAATGTTGAGCTTGTTCGACTAAGGTTTTGGGCCATCGTTTCTCTTTGATGAGTTCATTAAAGATCTAAAAAAAAAAAAAACAAAAAAAAAATCAGATTTTTTCATTTTGAATTCAAAATTGAGAAACCTTGATCATTTCCTATCGTTCATCGTGCTTGCAGAAATGTTGAGCCTATACTAAGGTTTTGGGCCATCGTTTCTCTTCGATGAGTTCATTAAAGATCTAAAAAAAAAAAAAAAAAAAAAAAAAAAAATCAGATTTTTTCATTTTGGATTCAAAATTGAGAAACCTTGATCATTTCCTATCGTTCATCGTGCTTGCAGAAATGTTGAGCCTGTTCGACTAAGGTTTTGGGCCATCGTTTCTCTTCGATGAGTTCATTAAAGATCTAAAAAAAAAAAACAAAAAATTAGATTTCTCAGTTTGGATTCAAAATCGAGAAACCTTGATCATTTCCTATCATTCATCGTGCTTGTAGAAATGTTGAGCCTGTACGACTAAGGTTTTGGGCCATCGTTTCTCTTCGATGAGTTCATTAAAAATAAAAAAATAAAAAAATATATATAAAAAAAAAAGACATAGACCACTAAGGTTAACCAACTGCGTTCTTTGATCATGGTTGATTCAAGAAAAGCCTTGTCCAGAGTGTGGAGACAACTTGACTGTTCTAGGTAAGGGTCCTCCAAACGGGTTCATTAAGTAATCCTACCCTTACCTGGGGGCAATTCTATCAATCGAGATTTCATAAGACTGGGTTAGGAGGCCTATGTGTACTCTCTTGTCTTTTAAATAAATTTTTTTCAAAAATAAAATTTTTAAAATAAAAAAATTAAAAAAAAAATCTTAAAAAAAAATAAAAAAAAAATCTTCAAAAAAAAAAAAAACTTCCGTCATTTTGAATTTAGATTGGAGAAATCTTGGTCTTCTCCTTTCTAAGCACTGGCACTCGCGGAAATCGCTGAGCCCGTGTTCAGATTGGAGTGCTTTTTGCTCTCTTTGATGAATCCGATATTGGCCTTTCAAAAAAAAAAAAAACTCGTCATTTTTGGATTCAGATCCGAGAAATTATGGTTCATTTCTTTCTGAGCACTGGCGCTCGCGGAAATCGCTGAGCCCGTATTCAGATCGGAATACCATCTGCTCTCTTTGATGAATCCAATCTTGACCTTTCAAAATAGAGAATCTCATCTCATGGATGCGGTCTCAAAACATTTGTGTCTAGCGGTACTAGTACGCCCTTTCAGGGTCTACTGTATTGCGACCGGCACATTTGTAGCTCCAACTTTATATTCTTATTACCTCGAGCAAGCTCTGCTTCTCGATAAGTCGAATCTAAGTTCACATTTGCTTCTAGCAGTCACTGGGACGCTCATTCTGGGCTTACCATACCTGCGATCAGAACAATTGTACCCTCTATGGCGTTTTGCCTTCTTCATATTGCTTGGGTCATCTCCCTCGAGCGATTTGAAAAGTCAAAACCATAGAACTTCCCATTTATGATCATTATATTCTTGTGATTACTAATGGATGTGGTATTGTTTCAGAAATTTTCGAAAAAAACTAACAATGGCAGCATCACTTACCATTACTTTCGATGAGAGCAAGCACCAACTCATGCTTCAACAGAAACAAACTACGCGCACCTACAAGCGCCCCATCAGCTGCCGAAGCGTCAACTCCCTCGGCAACTCTCTGAGCTTCGGGTCGACCTCGACTCCCCGGACTATTGTCTTTGAGATGTTGGGACCATTCCCACTTCCCGAGGAACAAACTGCTCCTTCCAAGAAGCAGAAACTCGCCTCTTAACGTGTCACTACCGTGACACCAAAGGCGAGCACCAGAAGGCCCGAAGCCGGTGGTAGACCCACGAAGCCTCGACCAGCAAACGACCAGGTCTATCCCAAGACTTGGTCCCCAAGACCTTCACCAAAACAGAGAAGGTCCCAAACATCTACCAAGCCAGCATTCATGGCCCCGCTCAAGGAGAACCAATTTTACCCTCTTGCTTACATGAAAGAGGAGAGACCCATCTCCAACCTGACTCCCAAGTCAAACCAGCGTGAGCCGGCTTGTTCGTACAAGCCCAAAACCAGATCATGCATCACAAGGCCTCTGCAAGCACCTGCTAAGGCCTACAAACTTGTAGTTCGACCCTTCATCTCTACAGGGGCCGAACTCTAAAAATTCAAAGCTTCGCTACAACAGGCGAAGGACAGGGTTCACATCCTGTCCTTGCCCAGCTGTAAAGAAGACAGGCTCGGCTGCTGCGCCCGAGGGAGCACATCCTTCATCGTCAAAGCCCAGCCAGAGCTGACCGAAGCTCAAGTTGCTCGTCGTATACGCCGCCGCGCGTCGTATAGGCAAAAGAGACTAGGGAAGCAAAGGACCCAGCCTCCTACACTTCAAGTCTCTGCCAAATGAGTCGAAAAAGAAAGACCCAACTAAGTTGCTGCCGTCCATATAGTTGGAAAAACCAGAAGACGCCAAAAGTCAGCAACAAAAATTCATGTCCGACATCCAATGACCCGCAGTGTCTCCAGGACAAGAAGACATTCAGAAGAATCCCCTGCTCCTTCAAGCAAAGGACGGCAGAGTGATCCTTCCTCAAGCTCTTCTTCAAAAAGAATGAGCCCCAGCTCAGTCACCAGGACAGTTTCTTTGTTCGAATCACGAAGGATGAACTTCTTGGCTACAAATTCTGAGCCACCACCCCGCAATCCACCTCAAGATGATGCGATCACCCGCATCCAGCAGTTGGAACAAGGCTAACAGAGGATTGAAACTCTGATGGAAAACCTTCTCCTCGCCTTCTAAAATCAGGCGAACAATGAACCTCCTCCGAATCATCAAGACGATGAGGTAAATGGAGAAGAAAATGAGTCACGCGCCCTTACAAAAAAGGACGTAGACAGTATCCTCGTCAAAGCAAAGGAAGAGGATATACTCAAGGAACATGGGATCAAGCCACCATATCCCTTATGGATGGACTCGGTCCCGTTCCCTACAAAATTCAAGCATCCTACTGTCCAAACATATACGGGGAAATGATCAGCCAGACAGCATGTCATCCACTTCAAGATCCTGACGGGAGCTATCGCGGATCAAGATGCACTCAAGATCCGCCTCTTTGCAAGTACCCTAAAAGGTACGGCCTTCGATTGGTACTCCACTCTGCCGGAAGACTCCATCCAAAACTGGGCCATGCTAGAGACACGCTTCCTGACTCACTTCAAAGGTGAGGATCATCCCGCTACTATGGCTCAGCTGTGCAGCCTAAAACAGGGGGAGAATGAGTCAACATATGACTTCATTCACAAGTGGAAAGCAATGGCGTACAAATGCTCTGATGTATTGCCACAAGCGTCGCTAGTCGACATCTGCCGAAATAACATGAGAGCCAGAATCCGCTCCATAATCATCAGCAACAAATCAAAAAACCTGGGAGAACTCCTAGAAGCTTCCATGGAAGCTGAAATGGTGATTAAAGACCTCAACAGTCAGAAATCATCAAGAAAAGAGCCAACCGCCATTGCAACCTCAAAACCAAAGAAAAAAGAGGTCCTCAATGTGCAGACCAAGTCAGATCCTCAGCCACCAAAGAAAGCTGAAAACAAAGCTGATGGTAAGAGACCTGAACTCTCAGATGCCTTCAAAGAACGAGTATAGAAGAAATACCCATTTGATGAAGATGTTGATGAAATCTTCGGGGCTCTTGTGGCAAACGGCAAGCTCACCTTGCCTGAACCAAAAAGACCGGGTGATGTTGGCAAAACCACCGATCCTCAGTACTGTCCATACCACCAGATGATCTCGCATCCTCTCAATCAATGCTTCGTTCTGAGGGAGAAAATAAACGAGATGTGGAAAAACGGAGTCATCACCTTTGACAAAAACTATGGGTCTGCCTCCGTCAACATGGTGACATGTGGACAAACATCGAAATCACCGAAGAAGAAGATCACTACTTCCTTCAAGGTGATAAACTCAATCCAAGCGTCCGAAGAACTGGTTCCTTACTCGACACCAGACGGACAACCCATATGGGTACATCCCGATCTCCTGGAAGATGAAAATTGGGAGGTCGTGAAAACAAAGCCTACAGCTCAGCAACGAAGGCAGGCTAGGAAACATATCCTCAAGCTCAAACGGCAAGAGAAGACCCAGCCAAAACAAGAAGACAAAGAAAAGGCAGAGGCTTCCTCTACCGCTTCACTGGAGATAACAAAAACATCCCTTCCAGAGACTTCAAAGGGGGTAAGAAAATTCACTCTCAGTGATTTCATGCCACCTCAATTCAAAGAAGCCACGCAGGAGGTATCATACTCTTGCAATTCGGTAGTTGGATTCTCCATTGATGGATACGAGTCCAGCGACACCGATGATGGATTCGAATCCAACTATACAGACGAGTGGGAGGAGTCCCTTGAAACAGGAGAATATCTCTCCGATGAAGAATGGGTTCCTGAGTCTCATCTTATGCCAGTAATCTGGTATAACCCCCTACAGCCACAAGGATCCTGGTCTGATGATGAAGAAGAACAAGAGGCTGTGCAAGAAATTGTTGTTGAACCAGCACCCCTCATTGCTCCAGTGGAAATCAACAATGTTGAGCGACAAAGAGCTGATGAAGAAGAAGATTTGGCTCCCGTACCTGATCTTGAAGAATATGCAAGGATCTTGCAGCGTCTCGCTCTAGAACAAGAGCAAGACCGCGTCAACGAGCCTCCTCGCAATCCAGAGCCTGAAGTCCCTGAAGACCATCAGGTACATCCTCCCTTAACTCCTGAAAATGGAGAAAATTACTGGATAGACGATCCTCTTACATCCGAGGATGAGTCTGACTCCGATCAGGCAACGTCTCCCATCAGAGCTTCCTGTTATGTAATAATTCGGGATTATAGCTCTTCCAAAGCATCGTCTGATGAGAGCACTTACACTCCGGCGACGCCTAGCAATATATCTTCTGGAGCCACCTCATCTCATGTGACTTTCACTGAGATGACACCCTCTCAGGTTTCTTTTCCTGAGACTGTGACTTCAAAGTTCACACCCTTCCTGACTGAAGAATTCCCAGCTATTGATGCTTGGGACGATGAATTGGTCAACGAAGAAGAAAGGCTGCTGGATGCCCCGGAAAATGCTCCGTGCAACACAATCACTGAGGATGGCAAATCTGCTACTGACACATCCTCAACAAATGAAAAACGACAGCCTCTTGATCCTGAAGACAATCTTCCAAACGAAGACCCTTCTCAAGAAGCTCTCGAAGTTGGTAGAGGCACTCGCTCTGGCCGGGACAACCACAAAAATTACAACCAATCTTCCTTTACATATGTAAATCCTTCGGATAAAGATGTTGTAAGCGCCCCTAGTGGCAACAATGATGAACATGCAGGCCCTAAAGAGGCTTTCAAGTATGACTTGATTGAACACTTCAAGCACATACCTGCACGTCTGCACATCCTGGATTTATTGCGAATGTCTCCGCACACTCGTGATAATCTCATTTCATAATTACAAAAGCTGAATGAGGATGTCGACAAACATGCCCCGCAAGTCCTCCAAATTGAAATGGATTTCTCTCCTTCTCCGGCTGCTTCAGAGTATGATATGATTCCTGTATTGTTAATCAGTTCCTTAGCATATTGATTAACATTCATTTTTTCCTCTGCGATGAGAAGTCTGGATTTTCTCATGGATCTCATAGAAGCTAAAATAGCTTGTTTAAAGTCAATTATCCAGCCATGATTACTATTTTTCCATAGGCTGTCTGCAACAAGGAGTTCCTCTTTCGTGAACTCTTTTCTAATGCTTCCAATAGGAACCTGCTCTGAATGAGGACAATTCCTCAAAAATACATTTCCCACAAAGTTTCTTTGGTTATATTCTTCTTCTGTGTATCCGGGAAGATACAGGACTTGATTTATATTGTCTATTATTCTAGGGTAAGCAGTCCTTTGTGTGGGAATTTGTTGTCCTTTGCCTTTTACCTGAGTCCAGGCTTCTTCTCTGCTTTCATCAGTTTTGATGATTTTCTGCGGTGGATCAGTAGTGTCGCTAGATCCGGCTTCACTGTCTTATTCAATAGCCAGTTGGTCAATTCTCTGCCATTCCATAAATTTCTGGAATTCTTCAAAGCTGATCCCCTTTTGGTAGGGTGGACCTCTGCCTCTTCCTTATTGAGGGTTTCTCCCTCTGTTTCTTCCTATCATCTGTATTGTAAAACATGCCTTAAACTTTTAAATGCTTTAAGCATATATTTTGATTGAGCTTTCTTTTTATACTTGATTGAAGTTTTCTCACACACATCATAAGCATACACCTTTGCATTCATATAGTGTTTGTGTGAGTGTGTTTTTCAATTTCATATCCGCCTAATTAAGAGGCATTGTAAATTGAGCTTAAATTGTATCTCTTCAAGTGTTTGTGTAGACATTACTTCGAGAGAAAATCTTTTGATTGTAAAGGTTATTGCTTAGCCTAAGAAAAGCATTGTGTAAAGGTTATTGCTTAGCCTAAGAAAAGCATAGTGTAAAGGTTATTGCTTAGCCTAGAAAAGCACATTGATAGGTTATTGCTTAGCCTAGAAAAGTACACTTGTAGAGGTTATTGCTAGACTATTGAAAATCATAGATAGTGGAAATCCGGTGGGGTGTTGGATCACAAGCTGGTAATGGATGTAGGCATTGAGGCCGAACCACTATAAATGATTTGTGTTATGGTGATTGCTTTGTGGTGATTGTTTTTATTTAGCTTCCGCATTTAATTTGATAATCATCACAGTGGGGATTGTAGAAGTTAAATTTCATGCTGTGGTAAAATCCATGTTCAAAGTGGCCATTTTTTGTCTTGAAAAAGCTCAAAAAAAAATGGGCTAACATCTCTACAATTCCTCATAAAATAAATTCCAATGGGCGAGGTCATAATTTTTTTATTTTTTATTTTTTCATGCAGGTGGAAATTTTCCGGAGAGGTTTAGGCCTTAGGGTGTTCCACAGATGTGCCTTTCAAAATAGGATTCCATGGACGTACGTAAAATTCCCTTCGGCATTAGTCTCGCTGCGCAAATACGTCAAAGCCTCAGTGGATCACTTTGGGCCCAATGGACCCGCGTGGAATCTACTAGGTTTTCACGCTTGGAAGACTCGTACGTACCAACCATGACAAAGGCCAATTTAAACATCCAGAAGATCACAGACGGATTGTATGAGACCGATGGTGTGGCCAACATTCCATGAGACCATCCCAATAATTGCTTAAGCGTGGCCCACGTCTGATACCAAGCCCTTGGAAATCTCTTTCCACTGTTTCTGTTGATCCTAACTAACTGGTTCATTTTAATTTAATCTGGGTGTAATATGAACACTCGATTTGACTCCTTTTTTTTTTTTTTTTTTTTGCTTTTCAATTCTGACTTTGATTATATATATTTCATGAATGATCAATTCGGTATTGGAATGAAATTTAGGGCAAAATTAAAAGAATAGTTGAAAGAGACATGCCCTAAAAATATGCGGATTAACTATGGAAATCCTCCAATGTATTGCCAAAGACGATCGAGAGAGTAGTTGACTAAAGTTTTTCCAGCGAAAATACATTCTTGTCCACGGAAAGAATCAGGATGAGTAATCATGAGTTAAAGTAGTGGAATTCCACAGTTTAACCCACTTCTTGAAATCCGAGCAATTCAAAATACATGGTATCTTCAAATTTTAGGGATTGCTTGGATACATAAATGATCTAAATGCTAACCGTTATATAATTAAGTTTGTTTGCTCTCATTTATGTATAGGCCCGGTTTCTTTAGTGGGATTTTTGTCAGGAATTTATCATGTCCAGGAATTCCTGGACATGATGTGACGGGTTGTCCCGTAGAATTTCTAAATTCCATGTTTCTTTACTCGCATTTTTGGATTTCAGTCACATGAAATGTCTTTTTTGACCTTTAAAAATCCAAAAATTCTACTTATTATGTATTTTTGTGGAATTCCTGGATGCTCAAGCCCAAAGGGGCATCCAGGAATTCCACTTTGTCTGGAAATTCAGGAATTTTCCAGACTGGAATTCCTGGAATTACAGCAAAGAAACAGGCCCATAAGTATGTGTAAATCAGGTATGAAAATGACGTGTAAATCATGTCATTCTACATTTAAATTTACCCGCATGAGACCTTAGTAAAATGAATCACGCCATTCCTGTAATTGGAAAGAAAAAAAAAAAAAAGATGGAGCTACAGTGTTTTGGACATTCCAAATGGGGTCACACTTTTTCATCATTGTGGGTCCAAAAAAATAAGATTCAAACGGTTCATCCTCTTCAAGAAGGCCAAAGACAGTAAGGAGACCAAATTTCATTCATCTTAGATTTCTAGATATATGCACACAAAAAATAAAAATTCCAAACCACAAGATCAGTCATTTTAGGTTTTTGTGGGCTCATCTTCACAATCTAAATCATTCGTCGTCTTTAAAAGATCAGAATAAGCTATGAGGTTAGATTTCATAAGTTAATTTATGGTGCACCTCAAGAAATTTAAGTAATTCAAAGGTAGAAAATAAAAATGAAATTGGAGTAAAATCTGAGGGTCGGTGGAAATATGGTTTGGATTAGTAAGTCAAAAAGTTTACTTGGACATCCTCTTCAATAAGTGGGCCCAACGTGGAGTTCAACTCTTCCCCTCTTTTTAAGTCCGAATTCCTCTAAAGCCTCTGAGAGCGGATCCAGGATCCAGACACCCACTGACAAGGAAAATGCACGAACCGCGATTGAGACTTTCAACTGAATTGGCATCTTCTTCTGTTGACAATCATGCAACAGCTAGAAAGAATGGTATGAGCAAGCAGCGTTCAACACGCTTCCGAGCCAAGTCGGTCATACGTTCTTTTCCTTCTCTATAAAACCATAGCTTAATAATAATCGAATCACCCCACTAATCTCCCTAATTAGGTCGGATTTCAATTTCCCATGAAAACTGGGTTCCATCACAAAAACTCAAGATTCTTTTCACAACCGACCGACTCCTAGATAGGTAGAGAGTCCACTTCTCCGCCACACCAAGATAAAGAAATGAAAAATCGAAGAAAAGGAAAGAAAGAAAATTAAAAAGAAGACGACGACGACGAAGTGACGATTCAGGTGGGATCATAAGCGGATAGAATAATTTGATGGGTAGACGAAAGATGTTCGTGTTTGATATTCATCTTGATTTACTGAACGGAGAACCTGTTAGTCGTCGGCTACTTTACAGAAATTTGGTTTTGTTTGTCAGTGCTTGCTTCTATTTTTTATGCAATTATACCTTCCGTCTGTTCAAAATCATATCCAATTACGTCTTCAGGTAAGAAGAATTCGAAGTTAAAAGTTGTCTGTGACTCATGGGTTGAAACTTACAGATGATTTTGTTTTGTTTTAAAAGAAAAACATTTTGTGTATGCTTGTGTTTTTTTTTTGCAGAGTTCAGGTGGAAAATGATTCGAACTGCCCTGTTATTTGTCAGAAGGAAGACGAGGATGTCTTGGCGGACAAAGATTCGGGATGTTTCGATTCCTCGAGTGAGGTTGTTGCTTTTGAAAAGTCAGAGTCAGAGAATGATTTGTTGGTGCAGGAGAAACAAGTGTCGTCTGGCTTTAGTTTCAAGTTTCAGTCCATGAGCCCCGAAGACATGATGATCACAAACAGAAAGACCTTTGATATGTCCGACGACCACCGCGAGGAAAGCCCTCCGGAGATGAAGATGAACATCCGTAAGTACAGCTTCCTGGTCGAGGGAGATGTTACTGGATTCGTCCGAGAGCCAGAAGCTGCTGTGAGTTTCAGCATCGAAGAATCATACGTCAATCTGAAAGGCACTTGTTTTGGTGGTGGTCACGGCGAGGAGATACCGGTACTTGGTGAATCAAAAGATTTGGCCCGGTCGTCGCGAATGGATTTTCATCGGTTGTTGGATTCTCTAACAGCAGAAGCTGCCTCCGTCGATCTGGAAATTGAGCCGGTGGGTAAGAGAGTGATGCAGGGAGATGCTGAGTTTCTGACAGAAAAGGAGAGTCGTTCAGATTTACACACCAAATCGATTAAATCATGTGGTGGGTCTTCCATGGATGAATATCAAATCACGAGTTTAAAAGGCTATGAGCTTCTGCCGGTGAATAATTTCTGCGGGTTCGGATATGAATCGGTTGTTGTTGAGCAACTCTGATGGATTTTGATGGTGATCAGAGGGCAGATTCTACCGAGGAAGATGTTAAATTACCCGAAGAAGCTGCAAGCCAACAGCAGAGTTCGGATGCGGAATCTATTGATGGCAGTGAGGGGTTTCCTTCTGTTGATGATGATTACAAATTTTACGCCTCAGATACTGAATTAACAGATTTCAGTGATTGGCCCTCGGTTGCATATCAGAAGAAAGATGATGACTTAACAGATCTCAGTGATGGGTCTTCGGTTGCATATCAAATGAAAGACGATGAAAACCCATCCGACGACTTCATGTTTGAGAAAGGCTTCTTCGAGCTTGACCTGGATAGCTTTGACGACGAAGAAATGGACAAGTCTGAACCATGGTATTACCAGAACTCATTTCTCTCTGGTGCTAACAACTCCTCTTCAGAATCAGCGAGAGAAGAACATGGCAAACCTGAATGCGAATGGGACGAGTTCCATGGAACAGTCGATGAGTCGCGGGAAACTGAAGAGCCCCACTTGCAGAATCCATCGATTTCAGGCTATGACGACTCGGACGGATTGGAGTCGCTCTGGGAACATGAGGATCTGATACAGCAGCTGAGAACGGAACTGAAGAAAGTGCAAGCAATTGGACTCCCAACCATCTATGAAGAATCGGAAAGCTCGGAGGCCATTGATGATCTTATACCATGGAATATCAAAGAGAAGTTGGTGCAGGAAGATCCGCTGGACGAGCTGCACAAGTTCCACAAAAGCTACACAGAAAGGATGAGGAAACTAGACATCTTGAATTATCAGAAGATGCATGCAATAGGTGAGTGAAATTGAAGCTTCTTTCTTCTAATAATTAATATTTCTTTTCTTTTTTTTTTTTGAATTTTGCTGCTGAGCTGCTTAAAGTTCCTTGCCTCCAATCATTGTTGGTAGTTCTGAATGAAGGTATGCTGGCCTGATTATTCTGATCATCCATCTACGTTTTGAGCAGATGGATGGCGGGGCATGCCTGATGATTGAGGTGGTCGTGACTTGTTTGAAACATTCATACTTGGCCTTGGCAGGCTTCCTACAGCTCAAGGGACCTCCTCTCCGCTCCACGGCGATCGGGAAAACCTCCTTCCAGCTACGCCGGAGCCGGAAGCTTGACGTCGACCCATCAGTCATGTTCGTCAGAGAAGTTCAGAGCGATTTGGAAATGGTGTACGTGGGCCAGGCATGCCTCTCTTGGGAATTCCTACACTGGCAACACCAAAAGGCACTTGAGTTACCAGAATGCGAACGCCGTCAGTACAATCAAGTGGCTGGAGAGTTTCAGCAGTTGCAGGTGCTGGTGCAGAGATTCTTGGAGGACGAGCCCTTCCTTCGGGGGCCAAGGGTCCAAAACTACGTCCAAAATCGATGCGTCTTCAGAAAACTTCTTCAAGTTCCAGCGATCAAAGGTATAAAATGTATAGATAAATAAATGAAATAATAAGAAAAATTTAGTGCTCAAACTTCAGCTCAGGGACCATTCTCTCGTCTACCCTTTGGCATGAGAGAAGTCTTGACGGAATAATTGAGCATCAATTGTTTCAATCAAACTCAGCAGTGCATCTTGCAGCCTATCGTTTAGATGGTTGTAATCTGCATACATGCAAATTCAGTGTAGTGTGGGCTATAGAGATTTTTTTTTGGTAAAGTGGGCTATAGAGATTAATTTATCTGGACCAGGTTTGATTGTTGGGAGTATTCATTTCCAAAGACATCTCATTCTACATTATACCAGGGCTGTCCATCAGTTCTCGATCTGCTGATCAGTTGAAAAATCATATAGCCCAACTGGCCCAATTGTACAGAGAGCCATAGACTAGTCATCCAGTGTGTCCAGTAACATATGAGGCCTAGTTCCCTAATTCATATTCAATCACCTCTCCTAGGAATTCTATCATCAATCGGGAGAAAAGCAAAAGGTAAAGGGTGGAGATGTAGAGGGAACAATCGAATTCATAGGATTTAAATTTGATAGGGCGAAGGGTGGGCACAATTTTCTTTCAAAAAGAGTGTTAACATTTTGATGATTTATGTGGTTTAGCAGGTGGGTGAAGGGTGGGCAAACTTTTCTGTTTTTCTAATGAGTGGGAACATTTTGATGATCTCATGTAGTTCAGCTTTCATTGGTCACTCTTTGATGAAATCCCATGTCTAGGGAAATCCTAGGAATGCATTTAGAACTACGCAAGGATGACCTTTGAATGCATTAAGAACTAGGCAAGCATGACCTTTCATAGTTTAGGTTACCCCCTTTTATTTTATCACGGTAAATTATAGTAGTTCAGGTTAACCCTTGAAAATTAATCCACTGAATTTGCAGGCATCAGAATATAGCGGTGGAGTGGTGTTCACCACTATGTTAGATAAAACACATGATTAGCATTTAGGTCCCAATTCTCAACCACGTTATACCTATTTAGCGAGAGACCTGATTCTTTTGTAATTAGTTGCCATTCTAGACCTCCAATGTACACAGAGGACCTGTTAGGTGCGTGATTTTGATTGACAGGTCAAATACCAAACCAGAAAAGTAGTTGTCCGACCCCATGCCAAACAACTCTCAGTTTATTTCATGAGTGATTAGAGTTGTTTTACCTCCCAAGTCTTTAGCACTGTAACCGATAAAAAGAAAGTGTTTAGCACTAAAACAGGAGAAAGTAATAAGTTGCATTTTGCGATGCAGAGGATTGTTTCAAGGAGAAAAAGAAGGAAACAATAGGAGGAAACAATGCCATTACAAGTGGAATGCTGGTACAAATCATAGAGGAAGTCATGAGGACTTTATGGGAATTTATCAAGGCTGATAAGGATGAAGTAGCAGACACAATTTTGAAGGGATTCCTGAGAACTCCAGCCGAGCTTCATGACCCTACAGATTTTGAGATCTTGAGAAAAGTCCAAGCCGATCTTCAGAAGGTAGACCTTTTTCCTACCAAATATTGAACTAATTATCCTGATGTAGTTTGAGATAAATAGCTTATCAATGGAAAAATACCACTCTGATACTGATAATGCCTACAGTCTGGATAAGCTTTTGGTGTGACTATCCTGGTTTAAAGGCAAAAATTATACCAAAATTTTGGCGACCGGGTTTTTCACAGAAGAAGCTTATGGGTAACCTTTTTTTTTTTTTTTTCCTTCTCTCTTGATAGTAAATTCATAGTCGTGACTAAAAATTGCCTACTGAACCTTATGGCATATCAGACCATATATATGAATATATGGGACACTCAACTGTACTCTTCCGAAAGGTCAGAGTCCTATATTTTTGTATTCTTCAATGTAAGAATGGCATTTGATAAATGAATGGAATAAAAAAGAAAATCATGTCCATATACCTCTTTTCTGTTGGTACGATCGTTAATGTTTCTTGATACCATGTTAATTAGTACAGCTCATGAAGATGTTTGGGATATATATAGGTATGATGATGATGAGTCTAATGAGAACTATGGCCTTTCTTTTCTCTTGTGTTGCAGAAAGAGAAGAAACTAAGAGATTTGCTGAGAACTGGTAATTGCCTTGTGAAGAGATTCCAGAAGCATAAAGAAAATAGATCAGACCTAGTTCTTTTTTTCTCACAGGTTGACATGAAATTGGTGTCGAGGGTATTAAAGATGTCTAGGGTAACAAGTGATCAGCTTCTATGGTGTCACAAAAAATTGAGCAAGATCACTTTTACAAATAGGAAAATTCATAGAGAGCCCTCATTTTTGCTTTTCCCCTGTTGAAGTTGATAATATATGTAATGCTTTCTTTAGGTTCCATTGTTAGAATTTCTATGATGCCAAGATCTCATTAGATATAAACAAATAACACTTAGATACTTAATGTATTCCGTGGTTGGGGCTAAATTGAGGACGAATTTACAACTTCCTTGAACCATTTTCTTTTCTCTCTCGCAAATTGATGAAAGCCAAGAAAATTCTCCGTACGGAAGGAAGTAGCCCAAGATATTCTTTTATAGAGAGAGGATCCTCCCATCAAGGTAAGTAATCTAAAATCCCTTCAATCATATTTCTTTAATTAAGCAACTTACAAAGGCAAGTTTTTAAATCTTTTGACCATAGGGAAAATATCCTTTTATTGGATTTTCTAAAAAGAAGTGAGCCCATGTGGTCAGGTGGGCCATACTCCATTATTCCAATATTCTCCCACTTGGTCCAATGAGCACATAAAATAAAATAATTATATATATATTTTGAAAAAAAAAATTGAAAACAAGACTCTGACTGGTGCGCACCATTTTTCAAAACACTTGTCATGTTAACTTTTAAGCTCAATCTTTAACCACTAATTAAGTTAGTCTGTTGATGAGAACTACGGCGGTTACACATCTTAAATGACATGCTCCATTCCATAATTACTACATCTTCATATTCACTTAACCAAGTCTTTAATAAAGGAAAAATAGGATACCTTTTATGACAATCCTATTTAATGGGTTCATTAATGTCATTCACCTTACTTTTCTTACTTTACAAATCTTTAAACACATGTAACATAAATAAAGTAAGAATACACGACATCACAAAACTATAATGTAGACAATCAAGATGTGTCTTTACAAATTCTAATAGGACAATTCATTCAAACCCATATTTCTGACTTGCTCTTGAAAAGGCTTTTGCGCCAGTGCCTTCGTTAAAGGATCTGCCAACATCATTCTTGTTGGAGTTCCAATTATAGACACCAACTGATTTCGTACCTTTTCTTTTAACACAAGGTATTTTACTTCCAAAAATTTAGATTCGCTTGCAACCTTGCCATTATGTGCAAATCTTCTAGCTGCATTGTTGTCACAATAAATCTTTAATGGTTTGGAGATTGTATGCATAATGTGCAACCCTGAAATAAAATCATGCATCCATAGAGCGTGACCTGTAACTTCAAAGCATGCCACATATTTTGCATAAAATGTGGATGGGGTAACTAGGGTTTGTTTCGCACTTCTCCATGAAACTGCCCTATTAGCTAACAGAAAAACTTTCTAGAATCGAGGCATCCTGCGAAGTCTGCGTCCGAATATCTGATCACTTCTAAACGATCAGATCGCCTGTAAGAGAGCATATAATTCATAGTCCCGCTTAGATATCTCAAGACCTTCTTAACTCCCACCCAATTGGGGCATACCTGGATCACTTTGATATCTACTTAACATGCCAACTGCAAAGCTTATATCGGGTCTAGTGCATGTTTGTGCATACATTAGACTACCGATTGCGGCGTATGGAAATTTATCCATTTCTATTCTTTCAATCTCATTTATTGAACACTGAGCCTTGCAAAACTTATCACCTTTGATCATAGGTGTATTTTGAGCTTTACATTCTTCCTTACAAAATCTTTTCAAAATAGTTTTGATATAGGCTTTTTGTGATAACCCAAGTAATCAACGAGATCTATCACGATAAATCTCGATGCCTATTACGAAGGTTGCTTCACCTATATCTTTCACATCAAAATTGTTCCTTAGATACTCCTTGGTTTCACGAATCATGCCAAGGTCATTGCTAGCCAGTAAAATGTCGTCAACATACAATACCAAGATTAGGGGTGAGCAAAAACCGAACCGACCGATTTACCAAACCGAACCGTAGCCGAAATTTAATTTCGGTTCGGTTATTTCGGGTAATTCGGTCCAGTTCGGGTAAATTTCCTGGCAAATTCGGTTATATAATTTCGGTTCGGTTAATGATCTTATTTAACCGATTAACCGATTAACCGAAATATATGCAATTTTGTTTTGAATATTTTTATTACCCATTACCCAACCTACTAAATATTTTTAGACTTGTTAGTTGGAGTGTTGTTTATGGTTATTGTCTATTTGTGTAATTGTGTTTAATGTATTTTCAAGCACTTCTATGATATATCATTTATGGATAATGGATTTATGGGCCAATTATTAAGCCCAATTTCATAAATGAAATGTATATAATATAGCAATCTAGTTCTAAATTTTAAAAACCTTGGGCAATTATTAAGTCCAACAAAATGCATCACATTAACCGAACCGACCGAAAACCGAACCTAAATAATTCGGTTCGGCTCGGTTCGGTTAAAAATTTTACAAAACAAAAAATCGGTTCGGTTCGGTTAATACATTAAAGTGGTCAAAAAATCGGTTTGGTCAAATAATTTTAAAATAACCGACCGATTAACCGATTGCTCACCCCTAACCAAGATAATAAACTTACTCTCACTAATCTTGAGATAGATGCAATGGTCAACCACATTTTTGGTGAATGTGAATGCTGTAATAGCAGGTCCTGCACCCCCGGGGTGCCCACCTGAAAAATCACCTATCACTTCTAGACCCCTAATCGCCCCGAAAGTTGGCTCATCACGATCTACTTATTGAGGGCTTTCCATCCATATATAGAACTTTGAAATCCGATGGGCGGATCAAAATCTACGAAACCTAGGTCCCAGTTATTATTGGCCAGACCGAACCCCACTGCAGCCCGCCTTTTGGGCCCCAAACCTCTGATTTAGACCCTGATTGGGCCCTTAACTAAATCTGTCAGACCTGACCTGAACCTGACCCAATCCAACCCATCAAACTCTAGCCCAAATCAATCCGAACCCAAATCCAACCCAAACCCATCTAACCTGAACCTAACCCCAGACCTGGCTCAGACTCCTTGACCCGTCGCCCGGATAAGGGAGAAAGAGTCCAGGGATTTGGGGAAATAGTGTCCCAGATCTCTAGACTCTCAAACCCCCTTAAACCCCTCAACCCCTTTCCTCTTAATTTCAACCCTAGGATATATGTACATAAATCCAATCGTCCAAACCAAGATGTGAACGTGCTTTTGATGGGGATGGCAAAAACTTGTAAATTTCTCAAACTTTTAGCCCCCTTTTTCATTCCCCTCTTAAATCCAAGAGTCCAAAATATCCCTAGGATTTATGTACATAAATCCAAGGGTCCAAAATATGGGGAATTCAAAAACTGAACTCCCTTATTATATAGATTATATATTATATATTATACTCTCTCTTATCAAATATAGTAGAATGACATCACTTCTTCTATTACTAGTGATTGCCCGTACCTTAGGCACGGCGCACCATGTTCTGAGCACAACTAAATCTAATTACTCTTCTTTTGACCACCTAACAACTAACCTGAATTTTGGCACCCTATGAGGGGTAACTCGGTCCACCCTATTTAACGATGTCCTGATTAGATCCCGAGTCAAAGATCACATATTATTCCTAGACCTCTTATTGTCCTAGGAATTGGCACATTGCAATCTGTTCGTCGAGGGCTTTCCGTCCATATATAGATTTTCGAGATTCGACGGGCGGATAAAAAATCATAATAGTAGGTCCTGCACCCCCGGGGTGCCCACCTGAAAAATCACCTATCACTTCTACACCCTTGATCGCCCCGAAAGTTGGCTCATCGCGATCTACTCATCGAGGGCTTTCCATCCATATATAGAACTTTGAAATCCGACGGGCGGATCAAAATCTGCGAAACCTGGGTCCCAGTGATTATTGCCTAGACCGGACCCCACTACAGCCCACCTTTTGGGCCCTTAACTAAACCCGTCAGACTTGACATGAACCTGACCCAATCCAACCCATCAAACTCTAGCCCAAATCAATCTGAACCCAAATCCAACCCAAAACCATCTAACCTGAACCTAACCCAGACTTGGCCCAGACTCCTTGACCCGTCGCCCGGATAAGGGAGAAAGAGTCCAGGGATCTCTGGAAGTAGTGTCCTAGATCTCTGAACTCTCAAACCCCCTTAAACCCCTCAACCCCTTTTCTTTTAATCTCAGCCCTAGGATTTATGTACATAAATCCAAGAGTCCAAAATATGGGGAATTCAAAAACTGAGCTCCTTTACAAAAGAATGTTTTTTTTTCTTTTGACACTTTTTTTATCAATGGCAGAACAATAAGAAAATAAACACTCTTGCTTTTCTTTTAAATGAAGAAGGGATGGCAATACCTGTAAAGAACTCAAACTTGCTGCCCCTTTTTGCGTCGTATAAATCAAGATGTGAATGTGCTTTTGATGGGGATGGCAAAAACTTGTAAATTTCTCCAACTTTTAGCCCCTTTTTTCATTCCCCTCTTAAATCCAAGGGTCCAAAATATCTCTAGGATTTATGTACATAAATCCAAGGGTCCAAAATATGGGAAATTTAAAAATTAAGCTCCTTTATTATATAGATATTATATTAGGGGGTTCTATTGGCACCACAGTTTCATCTCTCCACACCACAAGATTTTTATTTTTATTTTTCCTTCCTAAACTACCCCTCCTCCCTCCCTCTCTCTCTCTCCCTCCACAGTCCACCCTCTTCCCTCATTCCCTCCCCCAACCCCACCACACCCCACTCCACCCTCGAGGTCTCTGGCGGGGAGGGATCCCCGGCCAGCTGGCCAGCCCCCTCCCTCTCCCTCTATTTTCTCTCCCTCTTTCCCTTCCTCTTCTTTTCTCTCATTCCCTCCCCTCCCCCTCCCAGCCGTCGGCGGGGAGGGAGATCGGGCAGCAGGGCCTTTTAAATGGTATGTAGGGGCTATGAGGTCAATGGCGTATGTGGAGGAGCAAAATTTGGGCTAGATTTTTATATGCTTCACCCGCATATGAATGAGTGGAATTATGTGTCTCTTTAGTCTGTACATCGCCTGATGTTTGGCCCAATTCTAACTGCCTCAAATATTCGATTGAAGGCTTGAGCATGCTGAATTTTAGTTTAATTGGAGCTTGTGAACTGTCGATGAGATTTTAGATTTTCAGCGATGGATTGAATTAGGAGTCCTAAACCCCGCACCCATTTGACTCAATGCTGATGAACGGGAGAGAGAGGGAAGTTTGGGTTCGAGGAGTCAGCACTGCTGATTGATTTATGTGGATTTGGAGTTTCTATCCATCTAATAAGCATGTGAGTGTCATATTCATAAATGCAGCATACATCACCTAACATTTGGATTTTGGAGTGAATATATCTATTTCACGAAACTGTTATTTGATGATCATGCAACACATCGACTTCAGTAGTCAAAATTCTGCTCCTTGTGGTAAAGGGGATTTGTCTAGTAAAAATAAAGCTTATAGGGTAGTTGTTCTTTTGTTTTTTTTTTTTATTTGGCCGTTGGAGCCAAAGCTTCTTCTCCGGTGGCTGCTAGGAGGGGGAGGGAGGGAGAGGAAGAGGCGGGAGGGGAGGGGAGGGGAGGGGAGAAGGGGTTAGGGAGAGAGGGAGAGAAAATAGAGGAGGGGTGAGGGAGGAAGAAAGAGGGAGAGAGAGGGGGAGGGAGCCTGCCAGCCGGCCGAGGATCCCTCCCCGCCGGAGACCTCGAGGGAGGGGAGGGGTGGGCTGGGGTGGAGGGAGGGGATGAGGGAAGAGGGTGGAGGGAGAGGGTGGACTGTGGAGGGAGAGAGATGCGGGGTAGTTTAGGAAGGATAAAAAAAAAATTTCTTGCGGTGTGGAGAGATAAAACTGTTGTGCCAATAGAACCCCCCATTAAAGATATTATACTCTTCTTCTTTCTATTTCCTCTACTATTAAAAAAAGAGCAAGATGCAAACTTTTTCACTACACCATTATGGGACCCACCCCCAAATATTATCCTCTATCCTCTACTATCTATCTATCTACTATTATAAAAGAGAGCAAGATATAACTTTTTTTTCACTACACACTTGCCTAATCAAATGCAAGATGTGGGCCCCACTTAAGATAATAATAATATAATCTACATATTATTAGTCAAATGCAAGATGTGAGCCACACTTAAGATAAATCTATATATTATTATTACCCTTCTAAAAGAGAAGAACTTGTGTGGGCCCCACCTATATATCCTCTACTATTATAAAAAAGAGAAAAATGCAAACTTTTTCACTACACCATTGTGGGGCCCACCCCCAATATTATCGTCTATCCTCTACTATCTATCTATCTACTATTATAAAAGAGAGCAAGATGTAACTTTTTTCCACTATACACTTCCCCAATCAAATGCAAGATGTGGGCCCCACTTAAGATAATAATAATATAATCTATATATTATTATTACCCTTCTACAAGAGAATAACTTGTGTGGGCCCCACCTATATAATAATATAATCTAAACATTATTATTATTATTATTAAGAATAAAATGATATAACTTATGTGGGCCCCACTTATATAATAATAATAAGATTATAAAAGAGAAGAACTTGTGTGGCCTCCACCTATATAATAATAATATAATCTATATATTATTATTATTATTATTTCTCTATTTATATCTATACCCATATATAAAAGAGAGTAAAGTGTAGTACTTTTTCACTACACATGCCCAATAAAATGCAAGATGTGGGCCCCACTTAGTATTCTCTATGTCTCTATCTTTATATCTATCTATCTACTCTTATAAAAGAGAACAAAATGACAATGCTTTTCACTACACACCATGACCCACTTATAATTTTCTATACCCTTATATAAAAGAGAGTAAAGTGTAGTACTTTTTAACTACACACTTGCCCAATAAAATGCAAGATATGAGCCCCACTTAGTATTATTATTTTTCACTACACACCTGCCCAATAAAATACAAGATGTGGGCCCCACTTAGTATTATTATAGATATATATATGTGCCCAATAAACTGCAAGATGTGGGCCCCACTTAATATTATTATTTTTCATTACACACCTACCCAACAAAATACAAGAAAAGGAATCAAGTGTATTTTACTTACTACCTTTTGGTGTTCAATACTTATAATTTTGTGGGCACTTTAAATACTTCGCCATCAACTTAAAAATCAGTTTAAAAGTCGTGACAAAAGGTATTAGGTAGTTTGCTACTTTTGTTATTGTTGCTGGTGGCCAATTGGTGGTTGTGTTATAATTCAAATACCAAATGGACTACACATGAGAGAATTAACATTCTCTTTTTTTTTTTACCTGAAACAATGCTAATTGTGTAAATATTATTTATTTATTTATTGTAAGGTCCGTGACCTTATTGGGTCGGTTGGGTCAAATATTAGGCCCTGATCCGTTTAATTTGTTATTATTATAATTAATTATATTTTAGATATTTAAGTGGGTTTAGATCATGAGCGAGTTTCTTTTAGCATTAGAATAGTGTTTGCGAAGTTTTGTGCGATTCTGAGTTCGTTTGATCTTAACAGGGAGTAGTTTGCAATTTAGAGAAAATTGAGTGTTTTCCGAAATATTTCAAACGTCGTGATTTTGGGTTCATTGGAAAGGTTTCTTCGCGCTGATCATTTTTGTCTCTTGACTCGTCGCAATCCAACAATTAGAAACCCTTCAAGTGGTCAATTCTTTCACCGGACCCACTTAAAGGGGGCAACTTAGTCATTTTCTCCCTCCCTTCTTCTTAAACAGGGATTAGCCCTAATTTTCATTCGTTCTCTGTAACGAAGAAGCAACTACAGGCTCCTTTCTTCTTCCTTTTCTCTTCTCAAGCCCAAGACTCTAGCCCGGAGAGATCAGCTTCGCGATTTGAACCACTAGACTTCGTCCTCTCGATCCCCTCTTTCTTCCGGTACCAATTTGGTAAGATTTCCCCAAACTTCATCTTTTCAATCATATTCCTTTCAAATTAGAAATCGCCTTATCTTGATCTCTTTCTTTCATTTCTTCTTCTTGGCTTCCTAGATTTCGTTTAGTCGGGTTAGATTGTGGTTTTCTTGATAGAAAGGTTTCTCCTCAAGTTTTACCCATTTCCAATTTTTTTCTTGGTTTAGGCAAGTAGATCTACATTGTATTTTTTTAAAGTATGTATAATTATTTTCATTTGATTGGCTATGATTCTTGATAGATTTCCCTTAATTCCAAGCATGTTCTGATTTTAATTGAAAATTATATGCTAGGTTAGGTTTTTGGAAAAATTGGATTGAAATGGATAAATTGATGATATTAGGTTGTTTAGAATTGTTTATTTGATTTAATGGATTGGAATAAAATGAATGGAATGGATCGTTGGGAGAGCAGGAGGCTCTATTTTATGCAGGTGGAAGCCTTTGGAAAGGCTTGGAAATGGAGGGGGATGAATTGGGGCAAAAGAGTTTCAGAAATGGCCTGAAACTACACTGATCCCGCACTGTCGGTTAGCCAAAACAGGAGTTCAGTTAGCCGAACTCTGTGTCGGTCAATTAAAACCCCAATTCGGTCAGAAAACCAGAGAGCTATTTATTAGTCTTTGGTGAACGTTGATTAGGCTCTCGGTCAAATTTCGGTTAGCCGAAATCAGGGAGTTCGGTCAGCCGAAAACCCATTGTCGGTCAGAATTCCAGAGAGCTGGTTTTCAGTTCTTCTGAGTTCGGTCAGCCGAATTTCCATGTTCGGTTAACCAAACTGATGAATTCGGTTAGCCGAAGGCTGACCGAGGGGTTAACCGAAATTGCCATTTTGCCTTATTTATTTAGGATTGATACTCTTAACCTAGGATTTTGGGACTTAGATGTTGGAAACCCCTAATCTACTATCACATGACATAAATGGGATTCAAATCGAAACATGTGGCTTGGTGTGGATTCGATGGGTTGTCTAAGTATTTGTGTATTACATATGATAACTAAATACATATGGAACTAAATCGTCCGATACTTAACATGATTGTACATCAAGGGATTTCCCTAAGAGTATAGTCGATCCAAATTCCACATGTACTTTGTTAGGACTTATGGATTACATGGATAACACCACTTGCCTAAGATTGGATTGTAATTCCTCATTGACTTGTAACTTGTATCTGTCGTTTATATTCCTTGTACATTCTCTTGGCATAACATTCTTAATTAATTATAAAACATAAATCCTTGTAGGATTTAGGACTTGGACCTGACTTAGAATGTACCTTAGGAACTTGTGTTATGTCTTGATAAACATGACTGGCTAGCATGGAAAGGGATTATCGTGTGTTGTACTTGTCTTGTATTGTCTTGAATGAGACAATCCCTATACTCGTGTCTTGTACATTGAGCTAGCCAGACTTGCTTGTCTTGTCTGTTTTTGTGTCAACACTACTACGTTATTATTCACATATCATGGCCATCTGCAGTTTGGGATATTATTGACGGGCTGGTTACTCGGTCGTCGGGATGGGCAGTCGACGTTGGACGGCGTCCATGGTGTTGAATAGCTGGGAGCGGGCTTGGACCGTGCTGCTATTCTCAGGACCGGGAGCTTGGATCCCACTGGAGCCGAACTTTGGTATCAGTAGTCTTACTTGGATTGTTACTAGTACTCCGGGAGGTGGCTTGGACATCCTCGAAGTCTCCCTCTTGTTTCTTGTTTTGCATTGCATGGATAGTGGTTATTGCTAGATGATTACTAGGATTCCTTTTTATTGTTTCTGTTGATTATTATTCTCACTTTATGCCTAGCCTCGCTATTATTGTATTCTCATGATTATATACTTGTCATTACTCTACTTTGATACATGCATGTTTATTATGCTTTGCTTATCTATTGCTCAACATGTCGTTGACTCTGTTCCTTGGTGTGCAGACTCCTCAGGTGAGTACTACTACTACAAGGAGTAGGCCGGTGAGGAGATCCCAGAGGATCTCCAACCAGCAGAGGAAGAACGCGAGTGGCGTGCCAATGATGTAGAGTAACGTCATTACATCTGACACGAGAGAGATTCACATGGACTTCATTTAGTTATATTCTTTTATTTATTTCTCTCGTTGAACCTCATTCCATTGACTTGGTTTTCTTTTAATGGCCTTGGTTATTGGATGGCCATTGTAATAATTTATCTTAACTCCTTGGTTAGTTTTTGTTGATTCATTCTTGCAACTTTAATATTTAATGAGAAGTATTATTCACTATTGATATTCCATATGCCTAGAGTTGTATGAACTCTACATTTATTATACTACATGAGGCTTGAAATATTATATCCTCACCGCGGACTTACGATTCGTGGGCCTAAAGGACAAAATTTTTAATTAGTCCTAAATTTCACTATCCGGATCCAATTTATTCTTTAATTGGGTTCGGGGGACGTGACATTTATTTATTTTTATTTTTATTTTTTGGTGGAAGTAAAAGATACTTGAGTGATATTTGTATTTGAAATTTGAGAGTTAAAAACATCAGAGGCTTCGGGAGGTTTCCAAAAAATATGAGATTATTTTCTTTGTACGGATGTAACCCTTTGTTATTATTTTTTAAATATTAACCCTTTAATCTTTTATACACTAACCTTAAATATTTGTAATTTGATGTTCCTTCAGTTGTATATTATTTATTATGGCCTTTGAAAAAGGTATAGGGACCTCCAAAACTTATAAGCACATCCCATATATACAAGTATTGCGTTTGCATTATTGCTTTATGTTTAGTTTTTTCTTTTTCTTTTTTAGAAAAAAGTAGCAACTGACAAAATATCATAAATAAGAAAGTGAAATGTACAAACTTAAACTCATTTTATGTCCGCCTTGTTTTTCTCTCTCTTTTAATGAAAGTTACCATGAAAAAAAATTTAATATTATTTTCCTTTTTGCTTCATGTTTTTGTATTTTATTTAATTAGAATAATTGAGTTGTCAATATGACATAATAGTTGTATTGATCTTAATTTATACTCATGTTGGAAGAATAATCACAAGTTGGATAATGTGATAACTACTATTAAATATTGGTTCTCTTCGAATATTAGTGATTGCTAAAGATAATTCCATAAGTGCAATTTAGTGGTAGGTCTTATAAATTGCTATCATAAAATTATTGTTGTTCCGTACAATTTTGAGTTTCTTAATATACAACTTTTGTAAAAACTTTTATTATAAAAGGGCATTTTAAGGGCATGAATATATTTATTTATTATTGCTCTTACTCATGAGGTTTAAATTGAAAAACTTTGATCATTTTCTAACACATTTATTTATTTCATCATTGCAAGCTTCATCTTCTTCTTTTCATATATTTCAATGAAGTGTCATGCATTTCCTTAAAGAAAAAACGAGAATCTCATAGAAACTGCTTGTTATGCTAGCGTTACCACTAACCTCAGAGTCAGTGAATGAAGTGATCGTTTTAAGTGTAAATAACTAAAATAAGTATTTGATGCTAAGCTGCAACAAATTCAGTTTGTCTTTGTTCGTTTACAATTTCTCTTATTTTGATCAGCACTCTTATCCTCTATACAGAACAGAGCAGAAGAGTTGATCTAGAATACCTATATTACATTCTTATGTATTTCTTAAGAGGAAGGTCCAATTCTTTTGCCAGATTTGTATTTGTAGTTTTTTGGTATTTTTTTCCTATGGATATCTCTATTTGTGAGCTTCCATTTAACTGAACTTCTATGATTACTTTGTATTATCCTTTTCTTACTCGGTATAAAATATAGCACTTTCTATTAAGAAAAAGAAGATGCTGACTCTTGGAGAGGTATTGCCTCTTTTTACCTGATAGTGGTCTGTCTTATAAAATAAACCAATCACATGTTAAATACTAATATTGATCAACATATGCTCTGCAAGTCTTACCCGTCAGAGTTTATATCATAGTTCCACCATTGTTGATCCCTGTCGCTTGAGGACAAGCCGGATTACTTCATTATTCTTGACGATTGGTGTGAGATGTTATTCTTTTTTGTAAGTTAAGACTAAAACCACCATGTTAGTTTTTTTATTTTGATGTCTTTAGGTAGGATATAATTAATTTTTTTCCTTAATAGAATCTGCTTTTGTAGTGAACATATAATGTTCGTGGTAATTGATTAAAACAGTAAGCTCATCTGGTTTTTAGTTTTTATTTTTATTTTTTATAAAACTGCAGGTTATCAATTTGACTATGCTTTCGACTGGACTCCAACTTTAGCAGGTCAAGTCTACCAGGAAACTGATAAGTCGACCTGATAGGTTAAATAAAGTAAATTCAAATTTCTTTGTACACATTCATGATAAAATATCTAGAAATATGTTATTTATATCATCAAAAAATTATATAAATTCCATATCGATTGTGTTTTGAGATCTCATTTTCTCACTATATCATCGTTTTATTATTTTCAAATATATTGAAAAAAAGTAGTGTCAGCTATATTTGGACACTGTACGGGCCTTGCAGTTTACAATCACTCATTTTCTATTGAAATTTTATTTTTAAATGTATTTCAGCTTCTACTAAATTTTTTAAAAGCTTTATTTTTTAAAAACTTTCTTAGTAAAACTGTGTGTTCAGTGTAAGTGCATTGCACATGCAGGGCTCCAGTAGTAGTAGGCTAAAATTTATTAGAGGTTTAAATTTTAGGACTGGATTTATCATAGATAGTGAAAAAATAGCAAAAAAACTTATAAACATTGGATCTCCTATATGTAAAAGCATAAATTTCCTGTATTTGGGAAAGGTAGACTCTGGTGATTGGCTCCCCCATAAAAATCCTGAAATGGTTCCAAGGAATATGAATGAATGAATCCTCTAGATAGAGATGTTATTTGGGCAAATGTGAGGTGGTTCCAAGAAAGTTGTACAGTCACAAGATAAATTTTTTTGGGAAAAAAACACTATACCTACCTGTACTTTGGTATTTTTGCAGAGTACGTCCTGTACTTTGGTATTTCGGACTAAACATACCTGTAGTTTTAGTTGACTTGCAAATACAAACGGCCGTGACAGAATATAGGAAATGGCGAATTTACCCTTCCATATATAAGATCTCTATCGCTTGTTTTGTTCATTTTCTCATTTTCATCTTGCTGTTAGAGTTTACATTGTCTGGTGATTTTGGGCGATTACATACTCCCTCATCTCCACCTCCTGCAACCCATCTCCCTCAGCCCATCATCTCATCACACAGAACCCGTCTTCCTCCACCACAACCTGCACAGAACTCTCCATCTCCCCTCTCCGTTCATCGCCAGATGCACGCAGCACCTCCTTCCTCCTCCTCGCACCCTTCTTTCTTTCTCCCTTTCCTCTCTTCCTTCTCTTTCTTTTTATTTTTCTTTCCTCACTTCCTCTCCCCACTTCTCCTCCCTTGCATCTCCTTTCTTTCTTTCTTCTCTCCTTTCTCCTCCCTCTTTCATCTTTCTTTTTCTCCCTTTTCTCTTCTTCCACCCAACCGCTGCGCTCCCACTACGCAGTCCCTCTCTCTTCTTTCCTTCTCTCCTTCTTACTCTTCCCTTGCCACAGCCCCCTGTACCCTTTCCAACCCACTTAATTTTTTCCATGTTTGGCTTCTTATGGCTGTATCTTTCTGACAGTTTGATATGCTAATACTCGATGAAGGAAGGGCGGAAGGTGTAGGAGGGAGACACTGCATTCGTCGTCATCACCATCAATCACAGAGAGAGAAGTCTTGGAACCTTAATTGATACCAAAAATCCCTTACAATAGGTCTCATGCCTCCTACATATGGAATTTCTAGATGATGGGGCAGGTGGGGCCCACTCCACATGGGACCACCACCAACCAGGTCGCCCCTGGGCCCCCTTCAAGATGTGGGGTACTGATCAATGATCAGGTGGGCCCAGTGATTCCAGAACTACTATAGACCAAAACTGAGTTCCTTTCTTTAATCACGCCTCTGAGATTTGAAGTGCATGGATGGTGGGCCAAACGGGGCTCACTTCAAATGGGTCCAGCACTGCAGTGGTCGACCATGGGTCCCCTTCAGATCCCTGGTCTAGATTTCTGATCAAGTGAGCCAAGTGGTCCCACAACTACAAACAACCAAAACTGGTATTGTCGTTGCCGGAACTGGGAAATCCAGTTCTAACTGGTTTCTCTCTTGCTGATCCCCCCTCTTTGCATCTTATAGACATAGTGAGCATATTAATCATAAGAATCATCTCATCTTATCACAACGACAGAACCTTGAGTTAAGAGAGAGAAAGATAGTGAGTGAGAGAGAGAGAGTTAAAAAAAATTGCTTCTTTTGCTTTCCCTTTCCTTACATTGATGAAGGTGCAGCAGCAGAAAAGCAGAGGGGTTTTGCGTTGCAGAGCTCTAGTTTGTAGTGCATTTCCTACACAGTTTATTAGCAGGGCTTGGATAGTCTACGACGGGAAATTGCTTCATTCAAACAGACGTAGGTCTGCTGCGGTGCCGCCTCTTTCGCTTTTCATTTACTTCTTTTTCGATTTGCAATTTCCCTAACTAATTTGATCGAGGCGGGATATTGATCGAAATTGATTGATTGCTGTAGTTGTTTCTGCTTTGTTGGATTTTTTTTTTCAAGAATAAAGGCATGATCTAGAGACGCTGGAGAAGGATTAACGGTTGGTGGGTTTTGTATTCATTGATTATTGAATGGAAGGGGTTGCAAAGAAGAGCGCCGACGCCGGGTTCCGGTGCCGCGACGTGTAGATGGTTTGGATCTTGCCGGAGAGAGGGAGTGCAGACGAGAGAAGAAGAGTTGCAGATCGATTAGGTTCAGAAATTTGAAAAGGAGGAAATGAGAAAAAAAAATAGCGGGACCTTAGATTTTTTTACCACAGGGGCAAATAAGTTTTTTCGGGCCAATAATTTCCTGCCAATATATACCAAATGTCATTTATATGACCTATGCAGTTAATATTAACAGAATCTATTTATTTTGCAAGTCAACTAAAATTATAAATATGTTTAATCAGAAATACCAAAATATAGGGAGTTCTCTACAAACGGTCAAAGCCTAAATAGGTATACGACTTTTTTCCCAAAATTTTTTTTTATTAGGTTAAAGGTTCGAGCGGGCGCCTGCTTTGTCCGGCCGTCGGCATTCGATCCCATAGGCCATGCCAATGTAGGAAAGAAGAGAAAAATAAATAAAAAACAGGTGCCACTTTCCGGCTTTCCCTAAGTCCTCTCGGCGAATATTCCCAGGCCCCAAGTAAAAAGCTCCATCCGTCTCTCTCAGCTCCATTTCTGTCCCTCTCTCCCCTTCACGATCGCAGTCAGATCCTCCAATCCATTCCCTCTTCCCATCGATTCTCGTGGACTTCGGCACCTGATCTGAGGTAACCAAAACAAAACAAAAATAAAATAAAATAAAAATAAAATTTCAAGTCTTTGCTCTGAACACATGATCTTTGGAGGAATTGTTATGACTTGGAATGGAAAGTTTGTCTGTAATCATTTTGATATAATTGTTTCAGTACACTTCATTCTCTTTGATATTTCTGCATTTTTGATATGATCTTCTTTTTCTTTTCTTTCCCATCTCTATCTATCTCTGTCTGGTCTGTCTGTCCCTCTGTTCGTGTGATTGAAACTAGTAGGAAGATCGGACCTGTCACTGTAGCTCTGGGGCTGTTCACTAAAAAAAAAAGATTTTGGTTGGAATGTAAGAACGCTGGAATCTGTACTATACATGATATTCTTGTTTGCAGTTTTCAATATCTCCTTTTTTTCTCACCTTATTGATGTCTTCTGTCATAGAAACTTCTCACCTACGGACACATGATCTCTAATTTCAATGAATGGCATTTGCTATGAGATATATTTTCTGTTTTTTTTTTTTTTGCTGAAACTAAATCTCTCAAAATAATATAATGTTTTTACTTTTTCTTTAACATCATTCTTACTAATGCATTCACTGAATTTGGGACCTTATCTATTCAGCAGCTACTTGAGGAATGGCTTTTGCTTCGTCATCTTTCAATGGAATTGGTTCCATCAATCCGAGGCAGCATAGCTTTGATTCAACTGTAAACAGCCCTTTGTTTGGTTCTGACTGTTCTAGATCGACAAGATTGGGGAGGTGCTTGAGAAGGAGAAGTTCCTTCCCAGATGTAAGAGCTGTGATCGCGAAGCCAGAGATAGATTTTAAAGACCCAGACTGGAAGAGCAAGTTTCAGGAGGATTTTGAAGACAGGTTCAATTTGCCGCATTTAAAGGATATCTTCGACATAAAGACGAGGCCAACCACTTTCTCTCTCAAAAGCAGGTTATTTTGTTTATTTAAGCGTACTGGATGCATTCATGAGATCAGTTGTCTTCCCTCCAAAATTCATATATGGAGCGATCTTGTAACATTTTCTAATCTCAACTTCCAGTTGTTTTCTAAATCCAATGTACCGTAGCATTGCCCTTAGATTCTAGTCTGCTCCATCCCTCCTTCATCAACTCTGGTTTGACACAAGACACCAGCTGTAGCTACATTATTTCATAATTTCTGCGTTTTAACATCGTTATTTTTTTCTGCTTTTTTACTTTTCATTAATGATTACCAACTTTAGCTTTACAGAGGTCCTCTAGAGGTGGATGGTGTACATGCTTTGGAGAAGCGAAAGGGTTATGTAAATGATGATGATAGAGCACTGTTAAAGGTGGGTTATCTTAGCTTCCTGAGAACGGATTTACACCATGTGCTATATTTTTATTGCAGCCATTGTGGATTGAAGTGTAATTTGGCACTTTGACAAGGTATCAACTGATTTTATCAGGTTATAAAGTTTTCTTCACCAACCTCTGCTGGCGCTGAATGCATTGATCCTGATTGCAGTTGGGTGGAGCAATGGTATTGTCTTCTCCTCTTCGTTGTCACGTTTAGGTTTTAAGCAATTTAATATCTGTCAGAATGCATTTTCGCATTAAAGTTTTCCACCATTTTTTTTTTTTTCAACTCAACCAAGTGACCTGTAAGTGAATTATGTTAGTTTTCATTTGGAAAATTGCAAACTACCTTGAGCTTTTAATCCATGGTTCACATGTAGGCAACAGCCCTAAGAATTGCACAATTGAATGACCTTTTTTTCTTTTTGAATTGAAGAATGACGATATATTGCTCAAAAGGAACTGTACAGTATAAGAGATATATATTGCCTCAAAGAACCCCACAACAAATGGGATGGGCAACCAAAAACCGAAAGAGGAAACGGATTAAACCCCAAAAAATGGGCATAACCCTGTAACAATTACGGGCAATAGCACCCGAAAAGAGCTAGCAAACAAATTACATAGACACAGTCAAGGCAGGTTTTAGAACTTCCTCTTTGGCGAGCTTATCCGCTTCCTATTTAGCCGATCTCTTAATATGTTGGAAAGAGCCGTTTAACTCCCTTGAAAGTTGGATCACCTCTTCAGTGATATCTGCAAGATTCCAAGGAGGATTGGAAGCCCGACTTGCCCACCGAATGACGCAGTAGGAGTCCCCTTCAATTAGTAGCCGTCGAGGATTGAGCTTTGATGCTTCACGGATGCCAGTTTTGAGGGCCAATAATTCAGCTTTGTTGCTTGAACTGAAACCAGCCGGGCCGGAATAGGATATGAGAATGTTTCCTTCCGCATCACAAATAACTCCCCCCAAACCAGCGGGGCCGGGGTTTCGACAAGCACTACCATCAAAATTGAGCTTAAGAGCACCTAGAGGGGGAAGACACCATCTTGGAAATACTCTTTTTGAGATAGGTTGAGAGAAGACCACTTCCTGCCAATTATGAATAATGGAATTGGTGGGAATGCCTTTGAATAGAGGATTGGAGGAAACCCAAAGAGCCACTAAGTAATTAATTTTCTCCGCTAAGGTACTCGCTTCTGACGATTTTCCTTCAAAGCACCTCGACTTCTTCTCTTTCCAAATGGACCAAATAACCGCCAAGAAAGAGACACTCCACATGATCTTTCCCCTTCTGAACCGCACTCCTAGCCTCCAAAACTCAAATAAGAGCGGAAAGGAGTGGGGGATGAGAGTAGAAACATGGAACCAACCAAGGACCATGTTCCATAGATACAAAGCTATAGAACAATTTAAGAGCAAGTGATCAATGGATTCCTCTCCCGCCAAGCACATTGGGCAAGCATTAACGATGGTAACTCGCCGGCGTCTAAGGCTGTCCATTGTTAGAATGCCTCCAAGCAATGCAGTCCACCCAAAAGCCATCACCCTTGGAGGTACTTTCACACTCCAAAAACTTGCCCAATTAACATGCGTATCCACCACCTCCCTCGTCATATAAGCAAAAAAAGATGCAATCGAGAACATGCCATCAGTGGTGGGCATCCAAATTCTTCTACCTTTACCCTCATTAGGGATGAAAACTTCTCCAATCATATTCAACAGAGACTAGAATTGAAGTTCCGCCACCTCATTTAAGTTCCTTCTGAAAATAGGCCCCCATATAATGCGGTCCCCTCTCCTCCCCATATAATCAATAACTTTGGCTTTTTGATTGCTAGCACAATTGAACAGTTCAGGATAAGTAGACGCTAATGGAAGATCCCCCACCCACAAGTCCATGCAAAGACATATTTTATCCCCCTTGCCCACCCGGAATCTAACTTGCTTGAAGAACATCTCCTTAGCAGGGAGTATCCCTCTCCATTAAGCGGAGAAATGCGGAAGAGGATCTTGGATTAGCCATCCATCCCTATAGACACCATATTTGCAGAAAATTACTTGTTTCCACAAACTTTGAGACTAATCTCCTATTCTCCACAGCCATTTGCCTAGCAAGGCCTAGTTCATCTCCTTCAATGGTCTAATACCCAGGCCACCCTCTTTCTTTGGTTTGCTTACTTGCAGGCACTTTATCAGATGAAATTTATTCTTCTCTTTCCCATTCCAAAGAAAATTCCGTTGCAGGTTTTCAATTTGGTTAATAATCTCTCTGGGACACTTGAACATCGACATGAAGTAAATCGGAAGATTGGCCAAAGCCGCTTTAATCAAAGTAATTCTGCCACCCAGTGATAGATAATTTGCCTTCCATAGGGATAACTTTTTCTCCATCCTCTCAATCACTAGATACCACAAGGATTTTGTGGGTTTACCATGGCAGAGTGGAAGGCCTAAATAAGTAAAAGGGAGGGATCCAACTTTGCATCCGAAGATATCAGCTAACACGGCTAGGCGATCTTCATTCACCCTAACACCTATCATCTCACTCTTGAAGAAATTTATCCTCAGGCCAGACATTGCTTCAAAGCATAAAAGGATTGCTTTAATATTTAATATCTGCATCTCATTAGCATCAAAGAAGAGAAGAGTGTCATCAGCAAACTGTAGACGAGAGATTTCCTGGGCTCCATTAGAAGGTCTGAATCCTTTGATGAGGTTAGCATTACTTGCCGCTTGCAACATCCTACTCAGAGCTTCACCAACTATAACAAATAAGAAAGGAGAGAGAGGGTCCCCTTGTCAGAGACCTCTAGAGGCAGAAAAGAACCCAAAAGGAGAGCCATAATAAGAATCGAGAAAGTAGCTGAGCTCAAACACTCTGCAATCCACCCCGCCATTTTGCACCAAAACTCAATTCTCCTCATCAAGTATTGCAAGAGCTCCCAGTCCACCCTATCATAGGCTTTCTCTAGATCCAATTTACACTTTACAGATGATTCCGGGCTTCCTTTCTTTCAATCTCGAGTGAATGCTTTCATTGGTGATGAGAACGCCATCTAAGATTTGACGACCATGAACAAATGCTCCTTGTGAATCAGAGATGAGAGTAGGAAGAACTTTTTGTAGCCTAGTTGCCAATACCTTAGCCAGAATTTTATAAATGGGCCCGATGAGGCTAATTGGTCTAAAATCTTTTTCAGCCTTGGATTTCTTAGCAATTAAGATGATGAAGGACGCACCTATATGCTTAGAGAGTTTTCCCCTATCATGAAACTCCCTCATGAATTCCACGATATCCCCTTTAATGTCTTCCCAAAAAATCTGGAAGAAAGCTAGCGGGAAACCATCCGGGCCTGGGGCTTTCTCTCCCTCATAATTAAAGACCACTTCTTTGACCTCCTCTCCATCAAAGCCAATTGAATGACCTATTGGACTCTGTGAATCCGTTTCATAGTTTTTTTAACCTTTCAAATAAAAGAAATATTGGATGGTTAGCATAGAACCATCAAATATGGGTACTTAAGTTGTTTATAGGCAGCTCAGTTGCATGAGTATAGTATATGTGTTCAAATACAATCTTGGTACAAGGCGTCTAATTCAGCAAATCCCAAAACATAGGATTCATGGATTCAGTATGATATTCAAATAAATTCTTATTTCCGAAAAACAATAATATCCAAAAACAACACCAATAAAAAGATAGTGTACAAATCTATGCTTAACTACATGGGTAATATACATTTTTCTAGTTTACTCTCAAAAGGAAGAAGTATAATATTTGTCATACTACAATTAATAAAATTTGTGACCATTTCAAATATAAGTATTCACTATAGCAAAATTTCAAATTAGTACTAGAAGAATCCCCACAATATCCTATTTGAAATGTGTTTGAACCCTGTATATTGCTCAATCAATTCACCATGCAACATAGGTTTATTTTTAGACAGTTAAAATCTCAATGTCACACATTCAAGAATGATAGCATGATGCATTGAGTTTTGTGCCACCTAAGGTTGTGGTGTACTCAATTTCTTCCCTCTTGTGCTCATCTCTTAATTCACACAACCATTCAGATACCTCTCAGGTAGGTTGAAGCGAGAAATCATACCAATTTATTTAACCTAGATGTTAATGGGCTTTCTTTGTGGTGTGTTGCCCTTTTCCTTTTCCTCTCTCTCTCTCTCTCTCTCTCTCTCTCTCTCTCTCTCTCTCTCTCTCTCTCTCTCTCTCTCTCTCTCTCTCTCAGTGGGGCCCACTATAATGCAGGACAACCATGGAATGCTATTGGATGGAAAGATGTGGATAAGGCCTACCTACGTACAAAATCTCAACTCCATTGGATCATCCTAACCCCTTGATCTATGGCCCTAAAGTTTACTGATTTTAACAACATCATTTTCTTAGGATTTCAATCCAATGGTGAGTAAAAGTTGGATGAGTGTCGAATTTGGACTTGTGACAATTCATGGGGTAGTGTGTGTGAAAAGACTAATTGGCTCAAAATGGGCTCCATGGCCTAAAAAATTAGGGGAGCAAAAAGCAGAGTTTTGAGAATTTCTCATGTATTATATATGTATATGTGTGTGTATAGACAGAATTTTGCTCTTGTACATGCACCCATCCATATGAGGTAGCATGCTGGGCCCCACCTATCACCGATCCGAACCGACCACAAAATATGGACCCCCTGATTCTCACTGATCCTTGGATTTTGCACCCATTAGAACGGACTGGAACGTTGGATTGAGGGACAAATTATATATATATATATATATATAGGGTGATGCTCTTGTGAGAGTTACTCTCATGGTACTATGAGAGTAAGGGGTGGGGCCCCTCGCATTTAGGTTGTTGACATTGGATATGGATGAGTGATATTTGAACCTAAATCAAGAGAAGTTTGAGGAGAGAGAGTGTATCTTCTTTGAGGATTGCATAGGCTTTTATAAGACTTTCGTGTAGTTACAACAAAGGAGGAGAAAAGCCTCACAGTTACAGTGGATAAAGGAAGAAAAAGTCTAACAGCGAAACAGTCTTCAGCTAACTTATAGTACTCCTAAGAACTATCCTTTAATAAACACCTTTTGCTATGTACAGTGCTCTACAAGAGCATGCTAATTTATATTCCTCAGCTAGCCACCTTTATCACCCCCCCCTCAAACTCACGAGGCAAAAAATGCAACGAGAGTTTGGATAGGAATTGACGAAAGCGGTCAATAGTATGACTCTTAGTGAAGAAGTCGGCAATCTGTGCAAGAGTAGGAACAAATGGAAGAGATATATTGCCCAGCCGATAGTGATGCCGAACAAGGTGGCAATCGACCTCAATGTGCTTGGTCCGCTCTCGAAACACTTCATTTTCAGCAATATGAACAACACTTTTGTTGTCACAGTGGAGAGGAGTGGGGTGAGAAACCGCAATGCCAATATCAGATGGAAGCCATCGTAGCCAAATGATTTCAGCAATAGTGTGAGCCATGGCGTGGTACTCTGCTTTGCTAGATGATCAAGAAACAACAGACTGCTTCTTTGACTTACATGCAATTAAAGAGAATCACCTAAAAAGACATTAGCCAATGGTCGAGCGTCGATCAACAACATCCCCGGCCCAATCGGCATTAGTGTAGGCTCGTAGAATTGGAGCATAGGTAGAAGGATAGAACAACCCCATATATAATGACATAGTGAAGAACTCGAAGGACAACAACATAGTGAGCTGTACGAGGTGCAAACACAAATTGACTGACTAGATGTACCACGAAAGGGATATCTGGGCGTGTGATGGTGAGATAAACCAAGCAACCGACAAGTTCTCTCTCTAGTATGTGGGATGAGGGAGAGGTTCACCATCAGTAGATCGTAATTTGACATTGAGCTCCAAAGGAGTGGCTACATATTTGGTATCAAAAAGAGCAGCATGATGGATAATATTAGAAGCATATTTGTGCTGAGATAGTAAAGGTGCTCCCATATAAGGGAAGTTGGAGTTACGATTACATGGAATTCAGGCACGTACTTGCATAGTTGCATTTGCATAGAGTGAATATTTGGCTGACATTTATTCCCATATTAACTGGCCAGTGCTTGGTAGATCTGCTGTATAAGGCCAGCCAGATGCAGAAGCTAAAAGGAGGAATGCTTCCTTTGAAGCAAATCCGATTCTCCCAAACAGCATAACCGCATGCCTCCAAGCTTCCCATAAGAATCATTTAAGAAAAAATTGCTGTTTGTAGAGCCGTTCCAGATTAACATATCCTCAATATTTTTTTTTCCAATTTGGTTGTTTTTTTACGAGGTGTATGTATAGACGTAGGGTTGGGAGTTCTCAGGCTCCATCTCTTGAAGAAATGCCCAGCAGATGAAGATTTTGAAGTGGACCCAGATCAGAGATCATATGACACCCATAAAGATCTACCTTCCATTATGAAGCCATGAGCGCATCCTCACTTGTGCCAAATTTGTTAATTGCGAATATTTACTTAGTTTACAAACTTGGTGATTTTCAAATCCTACGAAATATTTCCCTACTTTTCATATTTAAGGTCATGGAGTATTTCTTGATATATCAATATATCATCACTCTGAATTTGTTGCTTATTTGCACAATGTGCCAAATGAAGTGCCTTGGTAATTGGTATTGATTGGCTTCAGAAACAGATAGCTCTCACTAAGTTCATGGTGTTAATTCATGTTTCTCCTCATGTCCAGTTTTTATGGCATCTCATTATTTTTCGTGGAATTGAATTCTTGGGAATTCATGGTAAAAAATTGGTTCCAACCAAGGATTATTTAAGAGGTGAGGAGTGAAATAAGATGGAGATGTAGATAGACCCACACTTTCCTAGGTTTTGATTTCCCAGGGTGATAGCTGGGCATTCATTTTCTATCCCTCCTTAATTCATGTCCATTGAAGCGTATATTATTTTATGGACATTTATAAATCTTCACATTTGTTTCTTCGATTTTAGCCACTTTTAGGAATACAGTTCTTAAAATTTCTTGAATGCAAACAAAACGGGCCCATATTGACTAGTGATTCTCATGTTTTCATAGGGTGCATCGTGCTGGGCCACGAAAACAAATATACTTTGAACCTGAGGAAGTAAAAGCTGGCATTGTTACTTGTGGAGGGCTCTGCCCTGGTCTAAATGATGTAATACGGCAGGTCAGTGACCTCATAGCTATCAATCGCTATATTTCTCTTTTATTACATGACAATCTGTTTTGGCAAGCTTAGTTTGAAAACTCTATCTGAAGAGGAACTTGTTTTGAGAAACTTAAATTTGTTCATGCCTGTAGAAATTTTGGATAAACAAATGAGAACAATGAAAATTCAAGTGACATGTGTGGATAAGCACCAAAAGACAACAATCATGCCAGATTTCTTTTAATGAGTTGCCAGGCAATCTTTCCCATTACATACTCATGGACCTGAAGTACATTAGATACCTGTATCCATGCATACATTTGAAGGGCAGAATACTTGCACAGTTACAAAATCAGGCAGACAACAGGTAAATGTCTATCCGTTCTGTATCCACCAGGCATCATTTGCGGAGATCCTACTTATTACATTGCCACTAGGCTCATATGAGCTCCCGCCTCCACTCCATGATTATTCAAGTCTTTCAATCCCCTTTTGTAAAACTTATCAGAGCCCACTTTTTAGATTTGCATTGTAAATCAGCATTCATAGAAAATAAACAAAAATCTTCATATACTTCCTACCTCCTATCTGTCTTTAGTTCTTTCCTTTTTTGAACTTTTTGCATGCTGCTCACATTATGGGGCTCTCATTTACAAAGAACTGATAATGAAAACCAATTTAGTCATCCTCTTCATCCCGCTATTCTTTCCAACTTGATTTGTGTCTGTATGCAATTTCTTGTTACCAGCTAACCATTTCTCTAAAGAAATATGGACCTCTCCCCCTTCCCTTCTTTTTCTCCATCTTATGTTTTGCAAACCAACTGCATACTAGGCTGGAAAAGTGGCCAATCAAGTCATATGTGAAGTCTTTCTTAAACTTTATATTTAATCTATGAAAGTGTCTCCGTTATCTGTTAAAAATTAGAAAAAAAAATATATTGTTGAGTGGTGGTGATTTAGTTAGTGTATGGCAGAATTTTTTTTTTTTTTTTTGGTGGAACTTTTTAGCTTGTTGCTTGGAAAAGTAAAATGATAATTGACTATCCTACAAATGGGGTAATTTTTAAGTAACAGATGGTTTGTTTTGAGATATTATCCACTATAAAGGACTTCTTATTTATCACTTTTCCTTTTTGGTTTGTATTCTTTATCTTGGCTTCATCTTCACATGCTTATGCAGATAGTATTTACTCTTGAGATCTATGGGGTTAAGAAGATTGTTGGAATCCCATTTGGCTACCGTGGGTTTTTTGACGAGGGCTTGTCTGAAATAGCGGTGAGTATGGTTCTCTTGACTCCTTGGGAAGAGTGGTCATCTGGATCTGGGTCAGTGTCATCTTTTTTATTTATAATTTCAAGGTTATCATTTTATGATTCAGCTTTCACGCAAAATCGTTCAGAACATTAACCTCGCTGGTGGAAGCTTGCTGGGAGTTTCTAGAGGAGGTGCTAGTGTCGGTGACATTGTAGATAGCATACAGGTACACCACATTCTCCACTACTTGGTAGGTGCTTTGGTTTTGCTAATGGCTAACCTATTCTTTAAGTAATAGGTTCTTTCAAGGTTACACAATAAGTTGTGCTCTCTGATCTTTTATATTAGGCCAGGGGAATTGATATGCTTTTTGTACTTGGTGGGAATGGCACTCATGCAGGGGCCAATGCAATACATAATGAGGTATCTAGCTATGATACTTCATCTGTTTTATCTTTCAAGAGCAAATACTATTGAGTTGATGCCTTTGTATGGAGTAATTATTTTTGTTGTCATACCATTAAAAAAAAAAACTTTTGTTGACATAATTATTTTTATTTGTGGTATTTATATCACTGTTTAATTTATTTGTTACATGGTCTTGATGTTATAGTTGAAGCCACATATTTGTAGAAATCTAGGGTTTTGTTGACGAAGGACTGAAAAACGATAGAGGAGATGAGAGAAAAAGGAGGGGAAGAGAGAGTTTGAGAGAGGAGGGATTAGCCGTGTAACTAAGGGTTGGACAGCTAACCGTTATTAACTTCTTAAATTTCTGAGTTTACAAAAAAAAAAAAAAAAAAAAAAAAAAAATATAGTTCCCTAATTTATATAAAAGTACCTAAAGTGAAGCAATTTACAAATAAGTCTTATACTAACTATACTAACACGTAACACCTTCCCCTCAAGCTGGTGCATTGGCATATATATTCACTATGTCCAGCTTGAACAAAACATCATTTAACTATTTCTAGCTAATTGCTATTGTAAGAAAATCTGCAACTTGATCAAACGTACTTGTATATGCTAGCACAGCTTCTTCTTGAGTGTTGATTGTATGAGCCTGGCCCATTATTGTGTATGTATTTCTTTTGATTTTCATCTAAAGTTATGTTTTGTAGCCTATTATTGAGGGTAGTTTAGACTTTTCATGCCTTTTGTCTCAATGCCCCGGACCCAGATTAGATCTCAAGCATTATCTCAATGGTTGAGATGAGTTTTAGGGCTGTTTTGTGGAACCTATTTACGGAATGAAAAAGAGGAAGAAGGAGCTTTTGAGATTTCAAAGAAAGAAGACACTCCTAAACCTGTGAATAGGTTGAGTTTCTTGCAACCGATTGCTTAGGCAATCTGGTTTGCACTAGTTTGGTATCAAAGCGCCGGTTTCGGATCGCCCGGGCTCGAGTGTGATCGAGGGATCTTGAGGCATCCTTTTGATTAGCAACAAGGAAGAAGAGGATCGTCGGACCACAACCCGGATTTGATGGGGACATCGACCCTAATCTCCCCAATCCTTACAAGATCTACCAACGAAGAAGGCGTAGGGTTGCTGATCAAGCTGCGTTATGGATGGACAATATGTATCCGGACTTCGATCGCCAAGAATTCATAAACCCACCGCTGGATTACCACCATGAGGCCTTCAGACGGTTGAATCTCACTGGATCTCGTCCTTGATGAAGGGAGGACCCCATGTGTGCAATCACCTTGAAGGCCCCACACCAGGAAGTGCCACATGGGAGGAGCAGAGCCTTAAGATGGAACGAACACATGCTTTAAAAGAAGACAAAGGAGAAAGGGCCCACAACTTGAAGAAACAGGGAGCTCCAACCCACAAATTCCAGAGAGGCATCCATTCAAATGGATGGAAGCTCCGTTCGAATGGAGCCTTATGTAGAACCTAAGCCAAATGCTAGAGAGGCCACCCGTTCAAACGGACGGAAGCCCCGTTCGAATGGAGCCTTGCGCGGAAACCCACACGCACGTACTTGTAATTAGAGAAAGAGGAAGAGACGAAGGTTGAAGAGAAACTGATACCTCAATAGGAGGATCGTTTGTATATTTATAATAACATTATACCCTAATCAAGGGCAATCAGAATAATTAACAATCAATCTCCTAAACTATACAAGGAAATAACAATTAATCTCCTAATCTATACAAGGAAATAAATCAGCATCAAATCAGAACATAATCTAAGTGGGATCTGATATACAGTTGTGTACAAGCCCTTGGGCTGGGCCTAGTGGGCCTGAGCTACATTATCTTCTACACTCCCCCTCAAATTGATGTGGTAATGCAGAAAACAACAATTTGCGAGTGAGTTCATGATGGCGTGGCTTGGGAAGTGCTTTGGTGAAGATATCCGCCAACTGGTCATGAGTAGAGACATGAGGCAATGTTATCTTCTCATTGACAACATGCTGACGGATGAAGTGACAATCAAGCTCAATATGCTTCGTCCGTTCATGAAAGACTGGATTATTAGCAATTCTGGTAGCACTGGTATTGTCCCCATGAAGAGGGTGTAGAACGATCAACAATGACACCGAATTCACAGAGAAGACGGCGGAGCCAGATGATTTCAGCACTTGCGGACGACATTGCTCGATATTCAGCCTCAGCAGAAGACTTGGACACAATTGTTTGCTTCTTGCACTTTCATGAAATCAGAGAGTCACCAAGAAACATACACCAGCCAGTGGTAGATCGCCGAGAATCAGGGCAACCAGCCTAGTCGACATCGGCATACGCTGATAAGCTCAGAGAAGTATCAGAAGGATAGAAGAGACCATGAGTAAGAGTGCCTCTAACATAACGGAGTATACGCAAAGCAGCAGCAAGGTGGGGTTTGTGAGGATTGCTCACAAATTGGCTAACCGTATGAACTGCATGAGAAATATCAGGTCGAGTCATAGTTAAGTAGAGCAAACTACCAACTATCCGCCGAAAAATAGAGGGATCATCCAGGGGAAGGCCATCCTCTGCACCGAGTTTGCTATTTAATTCCATCGGCGTATCAAAAGTGTGAGCATCATCAAGTCTTGCTGAGGTGATCAAATCGGTAGCATATTTATGCTGATGGACCCGAATGCCTGATTTGGTACGTGAAAACTCAAGCCCCAAAAAGTATGTGAGAGGACCGAGATCCTTCATTCTGAAGTGGCGAGTGAGATGGTGCTTGAGATCCGTAATGCCGGAAATATCATTGCCACTGATAATCATATCATCAACATCGACTAAAAGGAATGTATAACCCTTCGGTGTCCATCTAAGAAATAGTGAACTATCAGAATGACTCTGACGAAACCCAGCTTGAAGAATTGCTGCCCGGAATTTATCAAGCCAAGCCCTGGGAGCCTGCTTAAGTCCATCAAGAGATTTTCGCAACTTGCAAACATGCTGAGGAGGACAAGCATATCCCGGAGGAGGTTTTAAGTACACAGTCTCTTTCAAGTCGCCATGAAGAAAAGCATTTTTGACATCCATTTGCCACAGAGGCCAGTTGCGTGCTGCAGCGACACAAAGGAGAGTATGAACAGTGATCATTTTAGCTACTGGAGCAAATGTTTCCTCATAGTCAATGCCATACTCCTACTTGTAACCTTGCGCAACCAATCGGGCTTTATAGCGATCGACTCCCATCAGAGTTAACCTTTGCAGAATAGATCCATTTACTGCCAATCACAGAGGCGCGTTCAGGAGTCGGTACCAAATCCCATGTGTTGTTTGCTTCTAGAGCAAGCAACTCCTCAGTCATAGCATCCTGCCAGTATGCAATCTTCGAAGCCTGTGAATAAGAGGTGGGAATAGGAGCACTATCCAAAGAAGTGAAAAGGGCAGGAAAGCCATATCTGTCAGGAGCAACCGAAGGACGACTAGAGCGTCGCAGGGGTATGACACTATCAGTAGAGGATGTATGAATACCTGAGGGTGCAGGAGGCAACATAGGGAGAGGATCAGGAGTAGGAGGCCCCACTGGAGGAACCGTGTTACGCCGGACATAGACATTGGTAATAGGTGGTGGGTGAGAAGTAGTCGCAGGGAATTGTGGCAGATACGATACAGCAACAGGATTTGTATCCAAACGCAAAGAAAAGAAAGGAATGTGTTCCAAGAAGATCACATTACGAGATATTCGCATGCGTTTCTCGGATTGGTCATAACATAGAAATCCCTTGTGTTCACTACTGTAACCTAGGAATACACATTTGGCAGCTTGAGGTGACAACTTAGTGCGCTCTGTAGACGGAAGATGGACAAAGCATAAACAACCAAAAACACGCAAGTGAGAATATGAAGGGGTATGACCAAAGAGAGCTTCATATGGAGTACTTTCCTAGAACGGAGCTAGGATGACGATTGAGAAGATACACAGCAGTCTGTGCAGCATCACACCAAAATTTGGGAGGAACTAAGGATTCAAGAAGGAGAGTACGAACAGTTTCAAGAATATGCCTGTTCTTCCTCTCCGCAACACCATTTTGTTGTGGAGTATGTGGGCAGGATTTTTGGTGAATAATGCCTTTATCAGAAAGGAAGGCAGAAAAATCATGGGACATGTATTCTCCGCCGGAGTCAGACCTAAGGATTTTTATATTTTTTTGAAATTGTGTACGAACCATATTGTAAAACTTTTGGAAGAGAGAAAAGACTTCAGATTTGAAGCGCATGAAATAAATCCAAGTGAATCGAGAATGATCATCAATAAAGGTTACATAATACTTAAACCCTGTCCTACTCAATGTGGGTGCAATTCCCCAAACATCAGTGTGAATGATATCAAAAGATGATAACGCACGAGAACGATGAATGGGAAAAGGTAAAATATGACTCTTACTCAAACAACACGTTGCACACTTTGATTGAAGTAAAGAGGACATCATTTTATTATCAATAGTGGGTTCTAAACAACCAATCTTAAACAAAGAAAGTAAATAAGCATTGTTCACATGACCAAGACGACTATGCCAGATAGTCCACAATTTATTTAAATTCGGAGAAGAAGAAGAAAATAGGGAATGATGTCCAATGTCCAGCAGAAACAGTTGACCATGTTTACTCCCCGTCACGATCACCTTCCCAGTTTGCCGCTCCTGTATGACACAACCAGTGGAAGAAAAGTTAATATGGTACCCATCATCAATAAGTTGTCCTACAGAAAGTAAATTGGCTGATAATTTTGGAACAAAATAGACATTGGAAAGATGGAGGGACTGGCCAGAGACACTAGATAAAGTAATGGTACCAATTCCAGAAATGAGTAATTGGTCTCCATTAGCAGTAGTTATTTTGTCTTTGCCAAGGTAAGGGTGAGAGGCTGTAAAGCTATGTTCCACAGAAGTCATGTGGTTTGATGCTCTTGAATCTAGAAACCAGGTAGATGGGGTAATGGAGGAAGACCTAGATATTGAAGAATGAAAAGCAGGAAATGCTAAAGGAGACTGAGTTTGATACCGACCACCATTAAAACCCATGGATGCATATGCGGAAGTGACCGTGTTCTGAATCAGTTCTTGAATCTGGGCTGGAGTCATGGATACAGCCCCGGAAGAAGCGCTTCCTGTGTCAGGCAGAGATGCTTGAACTTGGAATGCAGCCGGTCGGGGCCCGGTGGAAGGATTTTACTTCTGCTGGGGTCCATTCTTTCGCTGTAAGCTGCGACAATCATCAATAAGATGACCGGAGCGTTTGCAATATCTGCACACCAATTTCTTTCGACAGTTCTTGGCCAGATGACCGAAGCTTTTGCACTCATAACATTGAGTAGGATTCTGATTGGGGGATGCCAGAAGAGCAGACTCAACCTGAAGAGGAGCTAGGAAGGCCTTTGGTTCTTCAAGAATGGCACGCTGAGAGTTGATGCGAAGTTCTTCTCGAAGGACTTCTTGGAAGCATGTGTCCAGGTTCGCTTTGACTTCTCTATTCATAAGAGCCGACCGAACAGATTCGAATTCGGATCTGAGATTCATAAGGAACTGGCTGATGTGGGTTTCCTCTTGTAATTTAAGAGCCTCAGACAGAAACCCAGCAGACACTGACTGAATTATCATAGCATCCCTCTCAGTCCATAAGGTGAGAAATCCATTGTAGTACTCCTGTACAGATTTATCGCCTTGACTGAATTTTGCAATTTCACTATCTAGTTGAAATTTGCGAGCTTTATTTGTTTGATGATAAACATTCTTGAGATGACCCCACATGTCAGATGTAGTAGTATATGCTTGAAGAGCAATGGCAAGAGAAGGGTCAATGGAGTTAAGAATCCAAGTGATGACCTTAGCATTTTCTTTAGACCAGGTGGCTAATGCTTTTGTGTCAGTAGTTGTAGTTGGTTTAGTTATCGAACCATCAAGATAACCAAACAATCCTTGGCCTTCTACAAAATTCTTCAGATGAAAAGACCAGGCCATATAATTATTTCCATTAAACTTAACTGGAATAACATCATATTTTTCCATTATTGTCAAAATCCGCAAAAAAAGAGAGAGAGACCACACAAATCAGTAAGCCAGAGAGGTGCAGACAGGGACCAAGCAGTGCAGCAGTAGTGGAGGAACCAATAGTCCAGTAGTAGAAAAACAGTAGAGACTCAAACAGTCCAGCAATAAAGAATTTATCAATCACAATTGATAAAAAGATGTAATCTGAGATGATTGTACTAACCACGCATGAAGGATGTAGTTTGTATGGCTGAGATATGCATCCAGAAGAAAATAATCCAACACAGTGCCAAATACAGAAAAAAAAAATGCCAGACGAACAGGTTTTTCTGGGCAGAAGCTGTATGTGGGCCCCACAAAGTGGTCCAATCACAGATCAGGATTGATCATCTTGGAAGAGATCAAATGTATGACCTCTAGTCCAAGTTTGATGAGATTTGGATACAGATCCATAAATCTGTACCGTTGTGATGAAACTTTTTGAGAAAATGGATCCAAACTCGTCAGATGAAGAAATGGTAGAACAGAACCTTAACTGTAGATGAAAAAATCCAGAAAAATCTTCAAAATACCCCTGAATAATAGTCGATCACTATGAGAGTGGTTGCTATTATCCAGAGATTGATCAGAGGTGGGCCACGTTTGATCAGTTGAACTCCAGGCAGGTATCAGCAGAAACAATGCACGAGATGAAGATACACCATTAGAAAAGCATTCGAAGATGGTTGGAAAGTCTCTTAGGCTAATAACAGACCAACTTTCATAAACTTCGCTCTGATACCATGTAATTAGAGAAAGAGGAAGAGACGAAGGTTGAAGAGAAACTGATACCTCAATAGGAGGATCGTTTGTATATTTATAATAACATTATACCCTAATCAAGGGCAATCAGAATAATTAACAATCAATCTCCTAAACTATACAAGGAAATAACAATTAATCTCCTAATCTATACAAGGAAATAAATCAGCATCAAATCAGAACATAATCTAAGTGGGATCTGATATACAGTTGTGTACAAGCCCTTGGGCTGGGCCTAGTGGGCCTGAGCCACATTATCTTCTACAGTACTCCCGTGCGCGTCAATCAACCATCTCCGTTTCTTTTTTTTTTTTTTTTGTTTGCTTATCTGATGATGTCATCATCTTTACGGTTTTATTTAAAGACTTGGTTGTCTTCATTTTAAGGGATGCTATGTTATTTGATGAAAAGGAATGAAACCTTCTTCTTAAGTTCTCTTGGGTTTTGCTACCTTGCTCATGATACCTTCTGTAACGCCTCCGGATTGGAGTTTGGTGAGCGCCCAATAAGGTATCTTATTCTCTTTCTCTTATTTCTTTTCCTAAGAGCTTTCTTCCCCACACAAACCCTAGATTTCCATACTTTAGAGTTTAGATCTATATCTTCCCTACCGTTAGATAGCCTCCAAGTCATTAGACCTAGACTACCGACCACCATATCTCATCATTCAGCCCCTCACAACCCCATTGAATCCCACTTTTGGTTCAGATCCTCACAAGGGAACACGTGATCTATGTGTGTGACCATTCCCTAAGCATTTGGAAGTTCTATCTTCCATCAAGATCCTACCCGCTCTCACTAGAGAGATCATTACTGCAGGATTTGCAACGGTGTCTTGGATCCATTGCAAATTTTCCCATTTAATTTCAATGTTAAATGTGGATGGGATGTTTATAATTTCAGCATTAATTATTAATTCTCAATTTGATCTCATCGTGTCATATTAGGTTAGATCTCATTAGTCCTTCATCAGGTTCCTTCCTCCAAATGTAGGTAGAGTAGAGGAAGGAGCTCCAGGTTCGATTTCCTGAGACAAGGAGGCGAGATCACACGTTGGTGTCAAACCAAAGGAATAGAAGGCAGCCAGGTTTGATTCGGGTTTGGAGAAAGCCAGGTGCTAGGGCTTTTCCACAAAGCAAGAGTGAGAGCCGAGAGGATCCATTCTCTCCCTTCACCGAATTGGAAACTCGTCATTGACAGAGAAGACGAGTTAGTGAGGTTGTGGAGAAAGAACAACAGGCTCAGGATCATTAGAATAAGATCGGTGGCCTGTTGCATCTTGCGCATAGACCCTCTCGGATCTGAAGAAGATCGGAGGTAGTGTTGTTCGGTTCTGTGCAAGAGAATTAGAAGGTCTTATTGGAACAGAAACACTGGGTTTTTGTGGAGGAGGGCTTGGGTCGACTGGCTGTTGGAGATCAGATTAACACTTATCTCTGTGCCTGTAGTTCTTTTGATTTTCATCTTCAGTTTTGTTTTGTAGCCCAATGTTGAGGGCAGCTTAGGCTTTTCATGTATTTTGTCTCAGTGGCCCAGATTGTATCTCAAGCCTTATCTCAATGTCTAAGATGAGTTTTAGGGTTGTTTTGTGGAACCCTTTTTAGCAATGAAAAGAGGAAGAAGGAGCTTTTGAGATTTTGAGGTGGGAAAAACACTCCTAAACCAGTGAATGTTAAGTAGTTGTTTGTGCAGTTTCCTATCACCAATTGGTTTTGGGATTACTGGCTAGCAACTTTGACATGGTATCAGAGCCTGAGGTCTCGAGTTCGAAACCACGCAGGGCAGAAATGCCCCATGCCGCGTTGTGTGTTTATGCGGGCGCAAAATGTGCAGGGCAAAAAGGCCCCATGCCGCGTTATAGTCTTGTGCGGGCGTGTACTTCGGATCCAGGCGGTGTCCCGCCTGAGGGGGGTATTAAGTAGTTTGTGCAGTTTCCTATCACCAATTGGTTTTGGGATTACTGGCTAGCAACTTTGACAGTGAATAGGTTGAGTTTGTTGCAACCGATTGCTTTAGCGATCTGGTTTGCACCACTTCTTCATCGACTTTGTTCTCTGATGAAGTGACAAATCAACTTCCAGATGCTTTGTTCTCTCACGATATATTGGATTTTGGCTAGTTTAATTACTGAAGTGTTGTCAGAATGCAAAACCATGGGTCCACCTTGTTTGTACCTAATTTCTTTTAACAATATTCTCAACCACGGCAACTCACAACATTCAGAATGCAAGTTTTCCACTGGCATAATATAGTACCCTGCAATAGATCTTCTGTCTTTGATCTAGCCAATCAACATTAGTTTAGGCTTTTGCTCCTACATGCCATGTGATTTATATAAGATTCCTTGACCTAGTGAACTTTTTAATAATTAAAAATTCTATGAACAGCAGTCAGCAGCCAAATGATCTGTTCTGGGTGTTGGAAATAGGTGGGCCTCTAGGATAAGTTTCAAAAACTTTTGACCCACTTGATGCAGGGATCAACTATCCAGAAGGCTACAAAACCATTCCAAGATGCGTACCCTCAATCTCAGCCATCATGATCAGTAAATAACTCTATCTTGAAGATATAAATAGCAACTAACAAGTAACAAATAAATCTACAACATACAACGAAGTAGATTATACCTTTGGAGCTCGGTTGTGCTCTAATGGAGAATTTGCGTCTTTCATGAAACTCTTTCACTTATCAAATAGGGATCTCCAAGACCTCTTGATCTTCCACGCTATGACCCGTATCAGATTCTCTCTTCTCAAGAAGATGGTGGGATCTCCAAGAGAAAAACTACTAGGAACTCAAAGGAGGAACTAGAAGAGAACTAGAAGAGGGAGAGGAGAAAACCAAGATGTGCAATTCTTGCACAAGAAGGCTATGGACATCCAACACTTGGACTTGAGTTGCCTTGGGTGTGAATCCCAATGAATGATCATCCTGGGGCGTGCAACCCTCTCCTCTATTTATAGCTTTTGCAAGCCCTAGTTACTAATTTCTATTAGAAGTCTCACTTCTATAAGAATTAGTAAGTTTCTCTTCTTTTACTAATTAAAATAAAAGTCTCACTTCTACTAAAATTAGTAAGTTTACTATTACCACTATTAGAAGTCTGACTTCAAATAGAAATAATAACTTTCCTTTTAGAGTTCAACTAGAATTAGATACTTTCTAATAATTGGGCTAGCGTGGGGACCACTAGGGATTCCTTAGAAAGCTGGCTCCAACTGGGACTTGCGACCCCACATCTCATGTGCAATCCGGGCCCACTGTTAATTGCAAATAACTCCACTATATAAATGCAATTGAACTCCAGTCTTAGGAATATTACATAGAAGACCCTAAAACTTCCACATTACCACAAGTAGGCCCCTCCATCAATATCCATGGATCAATTGGACCTGTCTTTCAAACTTAGATCCATATCTTATTATCCTTGAGCACCAATTAATTATAATGATCATAGGTACCTTTCCAATTAACTCTTAATCGGAATGGGTGCGCACTTACCAATGATAAATCCATTAATTGGCACAAGGGGATATTAGAGATAAATTCCATCTTGACCATTGAATGTTTCCACAGCTCTACTACCACGTACCCAAATCACCGAGGTGTTGACCTACAGTTGGCCTCACTCATTGGTGACTCAAAGCAAATGAATAGATAGAAACTTAAGTTCATTAATGTCTCAGGATTGAGAGCCTATTGCTAGGGAATTATGAGAGCAAACCTTAAAGTAAAGACAGTGTTCATAAGGTGCTTCTCATGGTCCTTCAATACATCCAATGTACCAGCACTATGATCCAGAATCTTCCATTCTGATGATCGAGACAAATCACACTATCTTATAGTGATCAAAGTGCTGCAACCTTGTCAGTATGAGATGTCCAGTCTCATCACTGGTTGTGAAGATATTTAAGTATAAGATTTGCCACACATGTCTCCCGTATGTGGATCTCATCCATACACATGTGTTACATCTAATATACTTGTGGACTCCGGTTCATCTCATGAACCATCATGTCATTCGTATTGGTTATGTGCAAGTATATAATAAATCATAATTCATCTCTTGAAAGGAAAGTATGAATATACTGATAAATAAAGAAATTAATCAATTTATTATATTATCTACTGGATTGAGTCCATAAAACTAACATCGGGAGCATCTATGAAATGGCTAACTAAACTGACAGCATAAGAAATTTCTCGCCTAGTGATAGTTAGATAAACCAATTTTCCTACTAGCCTGTAGTATGTTATTTGTTCACAAAGTCATTCTTCATTGTGAGAATATGATCCATGATTCTGTTTTATTGAAGCATCAACTGGTTTGATTCACAACTTTCCTGTTTCTTCAAGAGGATTGAAAGTATGCTTCTGTTGTGAGATGAAAATACCTTTTTTTTTTTTATCTTGTTAACTTCAATTCCAAGAAAATATTTTAGTAACCCAAGATACTTAATTTTGAAATCAGTTCTTAGAAAGCCTTTAAGTTTGTTGATCTTGTCATCATCATCGCCAATGACTACAATATCATCAACATACACAACAAGTATTACTATAACAATTATGTGTATTAGTTGAAGAACTAACATATATGAGATTAAATGAAAATTGTGGAACACACAAAACATAAGATAAGGACAAGTTAAGCAGGACATTGGTGGATCTTTTTCAGCTATTTTGGGTGAAGGAACCATCAGTAATTTTCAGTTTTTCATTCTTCCATGCAAGGTTGGGGTGTAGGATTGGAACTCAGCATGATCTATGGCACCTGAATCATTGACCTAGGCGGAAGTAGATGTGGAAGAGGCCAATGTAATTGGATTATGAGAGGAAGAAACCATACCAACTGTAGATTCGTGGGGGTCCACCTGCTAAAGCTGCTAGTTGATGCAGTCCCGATTTGATACAACCAGACTTGCGAAGGGCCCAATCGGTGAAACAACCAATAACCAGAAAAATTTCCAGCAATTATGGATGTGCAGATCCAAGTAGTAAATAAAATCAGAGTTAACTACGCAAGGAACAATGCAGAGAAAACCCAAAATCTGACCTTAAAGAGGAAAAAACAAACCAAAACTGTGCTTTTTGCAAACTTTTATTTTCGGGTACTGTAGCATGGACAGTGATTCCGACCCTATCACACACACACACACACACACACACACACACACACACACACACACACACACACATATATATATATAATGCTTAAACTCCTAGCAAACCCTTGCAAACTTTCCCTATGATTCCATGCATACTTAGAAGTCCTAGAAACACTTTCTAAACAGAAAACATCTAGAAACAAAGGAAAAATTGGAAAACTTCCAAATTTCCAGAATCTGTGTCGTCTTGGAAGTCTGGGAGTAGAACTTCTGTGGGGCCCAGATGGCCCATGTGATGATGGGAAGAACCCAACAACCTTGTAGAGCACTCATGGGCGAACCCATTACTACTGGTCTCATGTAAATTGGGTAAGTTTTGACCAAGTTAACCTGCTGCTAAAAATCCTGCATGTGAGCGACCTGTTTCTTGTTATGAGTTTCTGGAAAATTGCATAACAGACCCTATACTTTCTGCTTATTGCCAAAACAGCCCCTGAATACATAACTGAGCACAAATCCTGGCTGTTTGGGCCCAAGTTTTCAATCAAAATTAGTCGGGACCCTTGTGGGGGTCATCTTGGGATGCTCCAATTGTGCCATACAAGCTTCAGCCATAACATAAATTAGGTCTTCATCAATTTCTGCATCATTCTCCCCCGGTTGAGATGAACTCATCTTTGAGTTTGCTTCTTCGTGTCGCCATTTGTGTCGGCGCTTTCGCTTCTTGTGGCACTTTTGTGGAGGAGCTTGAAGTTCTATTTGCTGCTTTAAATTGTCTTCATGATGCTGCACACTCATTGCGGTTGTTGTCGGAATTGGGCTCTCAATCTGATTTGCAACTTCACGGACCTGTTTAGATGCTTCTTGTTGCCGCTCTATTGCTTCCCAAAATGGATCAACATATTCAGAATTAAGACGATCTTCAAGAGTCATAATTTGCGGTTTGCATTCTTGCTTGGGAACAAATTCTGATGCGATATTTACCATTGGCAGAATGCACTCCGGCTTTGGCACAAATTCTATCACAACTTGATTTTCAGCTACATCTACTTGCTCATCTCGGCCTTTGTCAAAAATCTGATTTTCTAAATTGAATTCTTGAATATCATCTTCCACATATTCATCAAATATAGGAGGTGAATTTAGATCATCTTTAGCATCCTCATCATCAATATCTTCCATAATTTCTTTTTGAGTTTTCTCATCACATATATCACCCGAGAAATTACTTACGTCCCCTAACAAAGTAGGTTTCGTATTAATTTTCTCGCGAGTAGGCCCAAGGACAATTTTTGCATTGTCTTTGTAGAAGGTGTATGTATTTTTATAACCATCCTGAAGTGTCTGAAGGCCATACTGCCATGGCCTACCCAGTAATATGTGAGTAACATCCATAGGGGCTACATCACACCATACATCCTCATGGTATCTACCACCAATAGAAAAATTAACCAATGCTTTACGAGTTACTGGTACCTCATTACCGCGCTTGAACCATGAAAGCTTGTATGGTGCCAGATGCTTTTCCTTCGGGAGCTTGAGCTTGTCGACGACTTCCCGTGATACCACATTCTCGCAACTATCCCCATCCACGATCAAGTGGCATTTGCGGTGCTTGGCAGTGCAAGTAGTACGGAAGATGCTATTGGTATGCACCAAACAACCTAGAAATAAGCTACTTAATATGCACACAACTTAAAACTCGCAAGCGCACAAGATCACTATGTAGTGTAGTGAATTGTAAGTACGAGGTCGATCCCACGAAGACTTGTGATAAAATAACGTCAAAATTAACTAAAAATCAGAATATTAAAATAAACAATTGAAGATGAAAAGTGGAATTAAACTATAAAAAAAACAGTAATTTAAAGTATCAAAAGCTAATTGGAAAGTAACCTAAAAACAACTAGTATGAGAATTGAAAAACAGTAATAATGAATGAATGAACTAGGGTTTCATCTACTTCCCTAACCAATCCTATGCATGTCCCTTATTATCTTTTAATCAAAAATCAGATTTTATTAGTGACATCTATCAACCTAGACCATGGCATATGCGTCTAGATTATTATTCCCCTAAACCTAATTCATGAGTGGCATACTACATGAATTGCTCATTATGATGTAAAAACTAAGCATGACATATGTCCTAGTCAAAACAAACATAATGCATAAAAACGATGGGAAAGATAAATGCGTGAGTCTAAGCATGGCATATTCTTAGATTATTCATGGTTCTAAACCCTAGATGCATAACATCAAGATCAATCAAAATTAAGTTAGCTACTCTTAAAATTAATTGAACATCACATGGTTGGCATGGCATATACACAACTCATCAATTAATAACATGGTTTAGAATCTCAACCAATAAAACTGAAATCTGAATTAAAAGACGCCAAAAGAGACTACATAGAACTAGGCTAGGGTTTCAATTACACCCTAGCCCTAAAAAAATTAGCTACTCATGTCTTTAATGAAAAATAACATAGAAAAGAGGTTCATAAGAAAAACTCTAAAATAGGATGAAGATGAAGCGATCGGCCAGCAGCTTTTCCCTTTTATTCCTCCTCCAAAATCTCTCCAAAGATGGCTTCAAAGATGCTCCAAAGGTGCTGTATGGCTGCTGTCTTATGGCTGGAATATATGGGATGAATGGTGGCTTGAATTATGGATTGATGGGGCTGAAAATTACTGTTCACGTCCTTCCCTTGTATGCTATTTATAAGTCTTGAAAACAGCCCCTTTTAGCAAGTTGTTCCTTGTAGAAATAGATCTTCAACCTTCCTTATAATTAGGACACCTAATTAGATTGAATAAGGAGTCTTCTTTTTTGTTTTAGCAAGCTTTCTAAATCTAGTCCCACTTGTATCTTCTAGAAACTTATTCACATGGACCCACAAATCTGAGATTAATTGCAAGGAATTAAATCTGAACTTTTGACATAAAAGTGGGCCCTATTTGATGCGTGCAACATAAGTGTGGGACCCCTCTTTAGGACGTCTATCTTGACTTGAACTCTTGCTCCAAATTTTCCTTTCTTTCTCTCCTTGTTTTTCTCCATTCTTGAACTCCACTTCTAACTTGAATAAGACTTCTAATTTCTGAAATTCTTCTATTTGTAATAGATGTGGACCCCCCTTTTCGGTGTGTAACCCTAGATTGGGTTTCTTTTTTTTTTCTTCTTCTTTCTTTCTTTTGCTCTTCTTCTTTGATTAGAATTGTAAGTTGTCCAAATAATTAGAAAGTCTTCTTGAAATCTGGAATATCTTGAATGGGACCCACCATGGTCTTTCTTTGGGATTCACGCCCATCATCCTCTTCATTAATTCATCTCTTTTTGCTCCTTTTGACCTTAGCATAAAAATTAACAAAACTATGTAAAATCAAATAAAATAACTATGACTAGCACAAGATGAATCAAATATTAGGGCTTAGATTGCAAACAATTAAGCACTTATCAGCTATTCCGAAGCAATCATCTTCGGTAGGTGTTTTCGAAGAAAACAGTGTTTTATGGATCATCAAAGATTGACCTCCATCACCATAGACAGTGTCATTGTCGGACTCGGATTTATCAAATTCAAGCCTATCATCATCCGCTACGTAGGATGGTGTGTCTGATTCTTCTTCACGTTCAGCCACATCAATTTCCCTCTTCCGACATTCTGAGGATATGTGACCATATTCATCGCACTTAAAGCAACGGACGGACGCTTTGCCTTTGCCCTTATCATCCGCATTAGTAGCTCGTCGACCCATCTAAGTTGGCCGGTTTGAAGGACCACTTGCGAAGGTCATTCCCGATTTGACGCAACCAGACTTGCGAAGGGCCCAATCGGTGAAATAACCAATAACCAGAAAAAATATCAGCAAGTATGGATGTGCAGATCCAAGTAGTAAATAAAATCAGAATTAACTACGCAAGGAACAATGCAGAAAAAACCCAAAATCTGACCTTAAAGAGCCTTCTCAATCTCCTAGCATCCACATGATACAAGAGAGAGGAAAAAACAAACCAAAACTGTGCTTTTTGCAAACTTTTATTTTCGGGTACTGTAGCATGGACAGTGATTCCGACCCTAACACACACACACACACACATATATATATATATATATATAATGCTTAAACTCCTAGCAAACCCTAGCAAACTTTCCCTATGATTCCATGCATACTTAGAAGTCCTAAAAACACTTTCTAAACAGAAAACATCTAGAAACTTCAAAGGAAATTGGAAAACTTCCAAATTTCCAGAATCTGTGTCGTCTTGGAAGTCTGGGAGTAGAACTTCTGCGGGGCTCAGATGGCCCATGTGATGATGGGAAGAACCCAACAATCTTGTAGAGCACTCATGGGCGAACCCATTACTACTGGTCTCATGTAAATTGGGTCAGTTTTGACCAAATTAACCTGCTGCTAAAAATCCTGCATGTGAGTGACCTGTTTCTTGTTATGAGTTTCTGGAAAATTGCATAACAGACCCTATACTTTCTGCTTATTGACAAAACAGCCCCTGAATTCATAACTGAGCACAAATCCTAGCTGTTTGGGCCCAAGTTTTCAATCAAAACTTGTTGGGACCCTCGTGAGGGCCATCTTGGGATGCTCCAATTGTGCCATACAAGCTTCAGCCATAACATAAATTAGGTCTTCATCAATGTCTGCACCAATAGCCTTTGGCGAAGAACCATAACTTCATCCTTCCAATTTTGTGGCCCATCTTTGACAATATTCTTCTCTTGTTCACTCGAATTACTGTTTCTCTCTGAATCAGTTGGAGCTGCACATGCACTTCGATTTATGCCAACTAAATCCCAACATATTTCACTCGTACAATGCTCACAATCAATACTGGATTGTTTGCCATGGCTGCATCCTCCACCTGGCCATCCACTGCAATTACTCCTGCGGCCACAACCATAGCCTCCACCATTCCCTGTATTCACTCTAGGATCTGATGTGTTGTTGCTATCAAGGGCATATCATCAGGAATTGCATCATTCTTGATTGTCATTGTTTTTCTTTGACTTTCTTCCCCTTGCAAAAGAGCACATACCATTCCAATAGGAGGTAGGGGTCTTGATTGGTTACCTGAGCACAATCTGTTTTATATTCTGTGTTTACACCACCCAGAAGTTCAACAAGGTGCTGGCTTTCCAGTAACTTGGCTTATTTCTTTGCATAACAGAGTACATGGCTCAAATATAATTCCAACTCACACCACAGAGCTCTGAAATTTGCATAGTAGTTTCCTATAGATAATTCTCCTAGTTTGAATGTTGAAATTTCCTTTTTCAGTTCAAGCATTTGAGCATTATGTCTTTTCTGAGTATGGTCTCCCTCAATGAATTCCTAAAAGTTCCTTTCTTGTATCAAAATATTCGAAACTTGCAGACATACTCTCGTCCATTGAGTTCAATATCTAGTTCATAATCAATATATTTTCGGACATCATCGTCACCCTTTAAAAAAATAAAATAAAATGAAATCCGACACCCTGTCTGAATATTTAAGGTCCATTTTTCGGGGGCTCTTTAATACTCCCATCATTGTATCCAAGCTTTTTTGATCCTCTAATAGCCCTTCTAGCAGAACACACCGAATCTTTATTCTTGTTACCATTTAACAAACTAGGTTTAATAAACGGTTGGATTCACAACATTAGTTCAGGGTTGAGATTATGGTGTGGAGTTTTCTCCCCCTTGTTTGGACTCCATGTCACACTCAAGAACTTGAATAGCTTAAATTGTAGAAGACAGTTGTCTGAAACCAATGAAAAACTGCTGAAAAATGACCCTTACGGAGTTCTTAATTGGAATAGGCACTCCCTGCAAGTCAGATTGAACAATCTTGGAAGTATATTCTACACCCAAATACTAACAAATACAAGGACTGTCTCCTTACAAAATCACCACAAATTTTAACTTTAATCTGTCATAACAAATTAAACACAAAATAGAATAGTTACTGCATCAAATTAATCACCCAGCACCAGTACCACTTTGACCATACAGGTGCTGACGTCAACACTACCCTTGCTGATGTCATCCCTAATACTGGCTTGGTTCAAATTACCCCAGAATAAATTTTTATTGATGTAATAACTATGAATTAGAAGGGAATGAATGAAATTGATTAGTAATCCAGATACAAAAGGCATGGACATAACTATCCCCCGACTTCGAGTACTGTCAAGCACACGGTTTACTATAATCGTTCAGAAAATCAAAAGAACTCACAACTGCTAAGGTCATTGTTTATGATCCTTATTTATGAAGGTTCTAAAAAAGATTAGATCATAAAATAGGGAAATAATACCGGATGATACCTGTTCTGAAATTACTGAACACAGTCGAACCTGTATCTGGGTTTGGCTGATGCTTAAGGCACCAAAAAAACTCCTTTCTTGAGATCTGAACTTTCTATAATTTTTGTCTGGGGGTCTTCTTGTAGGAATGATGCTCCGAGACCAAGTTGAAGCCACATATTTGTAGAAATCTAGGGTTTTGGTGAGAAGGTCTGAAAAACCCTATAGGAGAAGAAGATAGAAAAGGGAGTGAAAGAGAGAATTTGAGAGAACGAAGGGATTAGTTGTGTATCCAAGGGTTGGACGACTAATCCTATTTATTAACTTCTTAAATTTATGAATTTATGAAAAAACCCCTATAGTTCCCCAAATTACATAAGAGTACCTGATGTAAACAATTTACAAATAAGTCATATACTATCTATGCTAACTCATAACAGTTATGATCTGCCAATTAATCCACTACTTGTCAAAAATCTGTTCTTCTGGCTTTACCTTTTGATTAGGATGGATGTAATAAGTCTACCACTGAAACATGACTACAATGAGGCTCAGATGTTGCTTTCTTTGCTTTCAGTGTTGCAAGCGACGGATGAAAGTTTCTGTGGTCTGTGTCCCCAAAACAATTGATAATGATATACTTCTAATGGATAAAACATTTGGTTTTGATACTGCTGTAGAAGAGGCTCAACGGGCAATTAATTCTGCATATATTGAGGTAACCAGTTATTTTACATTTCTCTAATAGTTGGTTTGGAACTTCTTGATTTCTGAATGAAATAAAATGCACTCTCTCAAACTATGTGCTTTTGTATCTCCATTATGATTGACTTTATTTTACCAAAAAAAAAAAAAAAGAAACTCTTGACTTTATCAGATTTCTTTGTCCTGGACCAGGCTCACAGTGCATATCATGGCATTGGTCTGGTGAAATTGATGGGAAGAAGTAGTGGTTTTATTGCGATGCATGCATCACTTTCTAGTGGACAAATTGATGTCTGTTTGATTCCAGAGGTGTGTATTATTAAAGATGCATTTTTTCTTGTAATAATTATTAGAGGATAATGCTTCATACACATATGTAGGTACCCTTTAATTTAGAAGGACCATATGGGCTTTTACCCCATCTTGAGCATCTGATACAAACAAAAGGATCGGCTGTGGTTTGTGTGGCTGAAGGTGCAGGGCAAGTAAGTTATTTCTGTATGTGTGCTCTATTTTTCTATAGCATGAGCTTAAAACAGTGGCTACAGGTGACCCTTCCAGGATTTTCTTTGGTAGAATAATATTGCTTGTAGCATTTTAAATCCAATTTGAAATAAGTATGATCTTCTTTTCAGGTATCCAATTTGAACGTGATAAACAGTGCTTCAAACAACCTTAAAATCATGTCGCTTTCTTAAAGTCAACAGTCGCTTTCTAATATCATCAGTTTTTTCCTAAAATATTTGCATTACATATTTTGATGCCCTTGAGAAGAGCCTGTAGTGAAGTTGGAAGATGCTCATAGTTGCAACCACAGGGTTGCAGGTTCTGGTCAAATCAGCATTCTATTCAGCAAGTGGGCCTTAACTACACCTTAACTATTGTCTCTTGTATCCGTGTCAAACAAAAATGTAGAAACTAGCGAGAAAGGTGGATTGAAGTTAACAAAGGTGTTTCAAAGGATTGTCTTCCTTTTGCACTGTAGGTGCTGTTTTTGGATTGAAATGCAGCAGCTTCCTTGGTGGGTGGGTGTTTGAGATGTGTGAAACCATCTTAGTATGTTTCTTTTTTTTTTTTTTTTAAATTCTATAATGTTTTTCTGCATATTATGAGAGAGAGAGAGAGAGTACTAACATCAAATCTTAATTTTTATTTTTTATGATATTGTTGTGCATGTTTTCCAATGAAAGCATTCCAAAAAAGAAAAATTAAGAAGAAGAAGAAGAAGAGCTTATGTTATCATGTATGCTCTTAATAGTAGCAACAGGAGTTCCAAAAAGACTCAATTTCATTGGATTAATGAATTCCTAATTTCAAAATTCAGGATTTGCTGCAGAAGTCAAATGCTACAGATGCATCAGGGAATGTGGTACTTGGAGATATAGGCGTCCATATCCAACAGAAGGTTAGGGTCTCATTGGTCAATGCTATGCTTCTACGTTTCTCAATAAAAATCTGAAAGTGGCAACAAGCAATTATCTAGGTTTGCTTATTGCAAACATGACCTTTGATCAGGTTGTTCTGTGGTAACAAGCTTACTATGCTTTCATACAGATAAAAGGGCATTTCAAGGAGATTGGTGTCCCAGCAGATGTCAAATACATAGACCCGACTTATATGATCCGGGCATGTCGTGCAAATGCTTCCGATGCAATCCTCTGCACTGTTCTTGGCCAGAATGCTGTAAGAATCTGGTTCTTGTTCTCTCAATGCTTTCATATCATTAAACATTATCTCTGAGAGAAAGAAAAGGACATTTAGGATAGCATATCACTTTGGAAAGGGATGGTTCTCCACTGTGATAGGTGTGTCGGTTGACAATAAAGTCCATCCATTCAGTTCCCTCAAAGAAAATCATTGCCAGTTGAACATGAACAGTGCACTGATTGGACTGTTATGAACTTCCTGTTTGTGCTATTTGTAAGCAAAGTACCGTCCATAGCGAGGCTCGCCACATAAATTCTCTTGATTCCATACATGTTTCACATGGATGGTTGTAGTTTGCACCTACAGTCTATAGTTTGTGAACAAAGGGTAAAATTCTTGTAAACTAGGGTAGCCAAAAGATGACTGGGAGTTCAAGGATGCAAGGTGCCCCTGCTTTTTTAGCTCATGTTGACAATAGGCAGTAGAGGAACCTATAAGACAATGTCCTTGTGAATCAATATCCAACCCTGTGAGACTACATCCGAGTAGAAACTGTTGAAGATTCACTTTGCAAAATGGATGAACGAGTACTGATGTTAGTGAAGTTTTGTGGATTTTGACTAATCATACTCTGTCTTGTTTTTTTTTTCTTTTAATTATTAATTATTAATTTTAATAGTAATATTATTATTTTTGCGTTCGACCATGTTTATCCATCCACGAAATCTGTCACATACGTAACTCTGCACCTACCCTCTTCATGTCTAGGTACCAAGTTTAGAACCATATTATTTGATGTATATCTCATCTGCCAGTCTAAATATAAAATATCTATGAAGTCGTAAACATCTCCATCATGGAACATGATTGACACTTGTGTGACATTGTGGGGCCCGTCTTTGGGCATCACTAATGAAGGAAATTGGGGGAAGGAACGTTTTTCCATGGTCAAGGAACATGCTCAATGAGCATGATCGGATTCTCTCTAGTTTGGATTTTAATGCCTCAAAACTAACACTAACAAGTGTTGAAAAGGAGGGTATTTCACAGTGAATATAAGTCATGATTGTCAAACTGGAGTATCAATGTATGGGGGTTGGCTTGATTACAAGTGGCCTTGGTGGCTATACAAGAGGGTGACCCAGTTTATATGATGGACTTGTCTCAAGCTCTTTTGTGTATGTATGAGTTGGATCTGGAGAGCAACTTCCTTTTCATAGGAACTCATGAGCATCTCTCTAGAGCCGCCTCCCCAAGCCCGTAAGTCATGAATTGGCATGGCATACATCTGACCTACATGATGGAAATTTATATAATTGCTCGATCACTTTGATGGATTATGAGTGAATGATTTTATTTAATTTTTTTTTTTACAGGTGCATGGCGCATTTGCTGGGTTCAGTGGAATTACTGTAGGCATATGCAACACCCACTACGTCTATCTTCCTATTCACGAAGTCATCACATCTCCCAGGATTGTTGACCCAAACAGTAGAATGTGGCATCGATGCCTGACATCGACCGGCCAACCCGACTTTCTCTGATTTCATGAGTATGCTTCATCTATTCTTGGCTGCATACGCTGGGCATACTCCAAGATTGCTGTTTACTGCCATAGGCCCATAGAGACTACTGTGGGTGTAAGTTACAATAAGTGTTGTACAATTTTGTATTCTCGTCACTTAAAACTATAAGCAGAGCATTTTGTGTGGGCACAGAATTTAAAGGCCCCGAAAATAAGTTATTTAGCTTTTTTATACCATCATCGATTTAGATCAGAATTGTACTTTGGACCCATTGATTCTCAATACAATATCCTAGCTTCAGTTCTAATCTACGGGTAAACTTGCAGTTCAACAGATGACAATTTGTAATATGCAGGTGGCACATGAGAAAATGGAAAGCTGTCAGGGCACTGGAGCAGGTCAGCTTCGGTTTCTTGCCAGCCCAAACTTGACTGGACCCACATTACGCCCTTAGTTTAATTACAATATGTTTAATTTAATTACAACTTTCATTTTAAAGATATGCCGGCCCAACCCAATGCTGTCCCGAGCCCAACTTTCTAAGCATGCCCCAATTCTAATAGGGTCTCGATATGCCAAAACCCAAACACAAGATTTGGGTTTTGGTCAGTTGATGTTTGGTTAGGTCGAAGCCAAAGTTGCGCACTGGGACAACCCTCCGAGCCTTGTAGAAACCTAACCTTCAATGACACTTGGCACCGGTGGTGCGCACGTTGCTCTCACCATCCATATTTACAAATGGTATATAACTGGAGGAGGAGATGATTTTGGATTTCTTGTGGGAAGGATAAAAAACTGCAAGATACTCTCTCTCCCAAGGTATAAATGTTCTATATTTATTGATTCATTAATAACCATCTAAAATTAACTTTTAACAATATCAGAGGAAATTTTTAAAAAATGCAAAAAAAGAAAGCCCAACATTTTCTCATGCACACACAAGGATAGTTAAAATACAGAAATAATGGTTTTTATTATAGTGAGTTCAAACTGTTCTAAATAATCATTTTAGGGGTTTTGACCGTACAGGGTATAAAATATCCTGTATTCCTCGAAATGGTGTTGACCAAAAGTATATCCCAAATATAGGTATCATACAGAGAGCCTTTTTTTTTTCTTTCACTTTTACCCTTTTTGTGAGATATCGCAAATATTTGCGATATCGCATAAACTGAAGAGTCATTATATAAGCTGCTCGTTTTCCCTCCCTTTTTTTCCTCCGTTTGCAGTAAAAAGCAAGTCGTTTTCCCTCATTGTTTTCTTGTGGCCATCTTCATCTTTAGAGGAGGTTCTCAAGAGGATGAAGCAATCGCTCTTTCATTTCTCTAAAGGCATTCAGATGATTCTTCTTACACAATATTTGGACATGTTTAGAATTTTTTGTATACTCTGTCAAATATTATGTTAAAAATGGTTGGGCATTGAGACACCAAAAACTTATGGTCATGGAGATACTTTGGAATTTATTCTTAATTTTTTGTTTGATTGTATTAGATGAACAAAAGATATGAAACGTCCTAAAAATGTATTTGCTGTAGCAATCGCTTTTTAAGTCATTTCTCCAAAGGCATTCAGATGATTCTTCTTACACAATATTTGGACATGTTTGAAATTTTTTGTATACTCTGACAAATGTTATGTTAAAAATGGTTGGGCATTGAGACACCAAAAACTTATGGTCATGGAGATACTTTGGAATTTATTCTTAATTTTTTTGTTTGATTGTATTAGATGAACAAAAGATATGAAAGATGAAGACAACCACATGAAAACAATGAGGGAAAACGACTTGCTTTTTGCTGCAAATGGAGGAAAAAAAGGGGGGAAAAACGCAAATGGAGGAAAAAAAGGGAGGGAAAACGAGCAGCTTATATAATAACTCTTCAGTTTATGCGATATCGCAAATATTTGTGATATCACATAAAAAGGGTAAAAGTGGAAAAAAAAAGAGGTTCTCTATACGATACCCATATTTGAGATATACTTTTGGTCAACACTATTTCAAGAAATACAGGGTATTTTATACCCGGTACGGTCAAAACCCCATCATTTTTATCTTTATTTTAGTACGTACAGTTGTATGGCATTCTAATGAAAAGTAAATCAACCCATTTCAGATTAGACTCTGGTTGTGTATCATTCTAATGAAAAGTAGTAAATCAATCCATTTCAGATTGATAACATGTAGACGAATGAAAATCGGTTTGATTGGTTGGTTATATTTGGTCGTTTGATGCCCTGAGTATGCATGGATGGTTGAACTTGAAAGAAATCCGGGCATTTAGTAATTCGGGTACTCCTCGCTCCAGATATATACGGTGCACTCGACCCATCACCCAATTTCATCCTTTATTAGAGCGCCAGCGCCTTGCCCGTAGAAATTAGGCAAGAAATTCTATCCCCATGATATAATCCATCATCTATTTCGTGAAGCTCTCAGCAGGAGGTAGAGCGTTGGCCCCCTGAATCCCCAGACTCCCCCTGTCCCCCTTCCAGCCTGCCCAAAACGCAAGCCCTAAGACCAGCAGACCTACAAGACCTAGACCCTCTCTAGTCTCTCCTCCTTTGTCTTGCTTCTTGCTGAGCCAAGAACAAAGAAGAACCCAAAAAAAAAAAAAAAAAAATTAAAATAAATAAATAAAAACCCTCCTCACATAGATTGATAGATAGATAGATATAGTTTGTTTTGTTGGCTCGCATGCAGAAAATGATGCAAGTTGTCTCTTGCAATGGGCCTCTTCAATTTCAATCATCCCCGCACCCGAGGAGGAGGCGCTGCTTATTCGGTCGGAGAGAGATCTTGTTCGATGGAGTTTCATCATCGATTTATCATCACCGCACAGAATCGGAAATGTATCCGACTGGGACTGGGACTGGGAATGGGAATGGGAATGCTTCTTCTCCACCACCCGTCGTCTCACTCTCACCCTCCCCAAAGAGGTCAGTCAGTTAGTCAAAGTCGAATTAATATGTGTATCTTGCACCTTTTGATTTGAATTAGAGATGCTCAGCGCCTCAGCCTCAGTCCCTCTCAGAGTTGTAAGAAAAGTTTGATACAATACAGCGAGAGCACCCTGCTCAATATAATAGTAAAAACCATGCTGAGGCTGAGCGCTCAAAACTCACGAGCCAGCTGAGCTCTGCCCATTCATCATTTCATCTAGTCTGGTCTAGCCCGATTGACTCGTTGAAAAATGCTATGCTTTATTCATCTTCTATCTTTTTATTTTTGTCACCCTCATTTAAGACTGCACGGTCAATTTGATTGATCCGTACTTCATTGGATGCCCAGTACAGTAATATAATGCCGAAATCTCCGAATATCAATATGAGTTTCTGGTGCTTTTAGGCTGGCTGAAGATTGTCCTAAACATATAGGCGAAATAAGATGCAAAAGAACTCCCTTCACTACTCGTCGGTTGTTTGCAACTTGGATTATCTATTTATGCTCTCATCCATCAAGGTACTTTTCAGGTTTGCACTGTTCTTTACACTCATTGATCTCAAGCATCTACATATGCCTCTTTTTTTTTTTTTTATTCTATTCTTTCCAAACTGTTTATTTTATTTCAATTATTTCTTCCTATATTTAATCAAACCAAATTCTTTGAAGCATGGGCAGTACATATGTCCTAACTTTTATCTTGAGGAAAGAAAAAAAAAGAAAAGAAGATAGCATTTCTTAAGTAAACAGGGTCCCATCGAGGCATATGAACTAAAGGGATTTCCACCATACTGATGAAGACCTCCTCTAATTATGGCGGGCTGAACCAAGGGGCTGGCAATGGTATTGAAAAACTCACATAGCAAATAAATCTATAAGCAGACAGAGGATAGTTCGGGGAAGTATGCGTGGGTCCTACTGCACATTCCATGTAGACCTATCTTATAATGGAAAATCATGATTGAAATGATTTGGTGAGTGAGGTGGTTATTCCCTTCTATTATTAGGAAGGATTTGTGAGCAGGTTTATCAATGGGATTGTATTTGGAGTAGGTCTAAGTTTCAGTAAGGTGGGTCTAGATACAGTTTTAGATACAATAGGCTCAACTTGGTTCCAACTTTAATTTCAACCTCTCAAGCAGGAGAGACCTGGATCCCGGGCTTGGGCCATCAAACTTTAATAGTCGCAAATTTCCAAGAACAACTATTTATTGGATGGAATTAGTGTTGAAAGTAGGTGGACCTTCCAGACATGATTTCAAAAACTTTGATCTTCTTAATAAGGGTGTAAAAAAAAACCGAGAAACCGTCTAACCGAACCGAACCGCGGTTAAAAACCGTGTTTCACGGTTTGGTTACGGTTACGGTTAATGAAATCCAAAAACCGCACGGTTCGGTTCGGTTACGGTTTTCTATATTAACTTACTGCGGTTAACCGAACCGAATCGTAAAATACGGTTCGGTTAACCGTATACGGTTAACCGTACCATTATACAAATAAAGGAAAAAAACTAAGGGCCGAATGAAATACTTCTTTAAGTGTTACGTTAACAAAATAAACCTAACCATTTCTCTCATCCGTTTCTCGCCTAAACCCAAACCCCCTAATCTGAAACTCATATTCTAATCCTCAATCCATGTCACCAATTATTTGATCCATCTAGATTAGATTTTTTTTTTTTTGAATTCTTAACTAATTTTTAGCTTGGTTAAAATCAGTGGGTTCTTTCTTTGTTTTTCTATTTTGTTCCCTCTTGTCCTATGCATGATAAATGTTTGAGAATATGAATGTTTCCTAATTGAAAGTTTAAGATGTTCTTTGTGGTCTTTGATTTTTTTTTTCCATGTTCTCCTAATTTCTTTGATACACATCCATTCACAGTTTCAATAGAGTGTTCAACATGCTCTGTTGCAATTTGAAATTTAAAAGTTGGCATTATATTCTAGCCGTTTGTCTATTAATTAATATATAAAAGGGTTAATCTACTGGTTAAGCATGATTAGATTTTTCCACGGTTAATAACCGTAACCGAACCGTCTAATACGGTTAACCGCGGTTCGGTTTTCTACGGTTTTTGTCTTCACGGTTACGGTTACGGTTAATGAAATCTAAAAACCGCGGTTACGGTTCGGTTAACGGTTTTTCCAAAATAACCGGTTAACCGAACCGTTACACCCCTACTTCTTAATGTAGGGATCAGACACCCAAAAGGCCAAGAACCCAATCCCAAGATCTAAAAACCCTTATCTCATTGTATTAAGATCCTAGACCTATACGAGAAAAATAGATCTGAACAAAACATCAAACTAGATCCACAAAAAATAACTTGGTGTAGATCTATACCTGAGGAGCTCTGTTGTGCTCGAATCGAGTTCTTGATATTTGATTCTGCAAAACCCTTTTGCAGACATGATCTCCCAAGGCCTTGTGATCTTCCTCGCTATGACCCAATCGTTGAGAACTTCTCAAAGAGAATGGTGAGGTCTCAATTGAGAAGAATTCCTCAAAGCACTCAAGTAGAGAATACCAGAGGAGAAAAGAGAGGAGAGGAGAGAGCCACACAAAACGTCCAATAGAGATAGTGGAGGTCCAGCCCTAGAGGGCTATTTATGCTTTTTGAGACTTCTTCTCTGAGTTCTCTTATGAGTCCTACTCCTCTTTCTCTTATGAGTATTATTTGATTATAACTCTCTTTCTTAGGGCTAGCATGGGGACCACTAGGGATTCTTTGGATCTATCTCCAACTGAAGTATTTGGACCCCACATCTCATGTGATTTCCTGACCTACAATTAATTGCAAATAACTCCACTATATAAATGCAATTGCACTCAAGTCCTAGGAATTTTACAAGAAGACCCTAATCTTTCCATTTACTTCAAGCAAGCCCCTTCATCAATTATATCCATGGATCCATTGGAATTAAACTGTCTAACCAAATTGGATCCACCTTTATTATCCTTGTGACTTAATTAATCACACTGATCATCGATACCATCTGATTAACTCTTAATTAGAATGGGTGCGCACTTACCGACGATAAATTCCATTAATCAGCACAAGGGGATATTTCTCTTTTTGAGAACAGATTCCATCTTGAGAATATATATGTTCTCACAGTCCCACTATCATCTACCCAAGATGCCGAGGTGTTGACTTACAGTTGGCCTCACTCAATGGTAAGTTAAAGTAAATGCATGGCAATAACTTGAGTCCACAGGGTCCTTCCCAATTGGGGGAACCATTAAGAATGATAAAGGGAAGACTTTCTTGACATTTTCATGCTTGATTGGTATTGGTGATTTGGGCAGGGCATAGATATCAATCAATAACAAGGGGATGAAAAATTTTAACCAATATTTGAGGGCCCAATTATTGCAGAGGAAGAGTCAAGGAATATAATCTCTTTGGCAAAAGGTGAGACAAAAGAACAATAGAAGTTTATTATGTGCTCGATGAAATTAAAGCTTTGGCTAGGGAATCTAGTCTAAATATTTGACTAATTCATAGGTGTATTTGTTGGCAAGGGAAGGGCATCAAAGGAGGAACTAGACACGCAAATGATCTCCTGAGGAAGACTATTTTCCTCCTCCCCTGAATTGCCACTAGATCCATCTTGACCCATTCGAATAGTATGAACCATTCGGACATACTATAGTTGGATTCAACTTTTTTTTTTTTGTTGGGGGTGGGGGGTTTTGGGGTTGATTTACCTCACCCATCTCAGATCCTTTTCCATACTTACGCCACATCCCTATGGGACCCACTAGGATCTCACTCAGTCACTATCTCGCTCAGTCACTATCTCGCTTAGGAGATCTATGCCTCATATATGTATATATGTATGTATTGTTAGCAATTAGCATTGATGCATGCTTAGAGAGAATATCTAAGATCACAAAACAACGTGCAAATAGATTATAAACAGCAGTGTAACGAAACAACAAATAGTTCTTACTTGAAGCCCGATTGTAATGGATACTTGAACATTTCACCTGAGCCATTAATCTTTACTGATCAGGATCTTCCTTTTCCCAGTTTGGATCTTCTCCTTTATACCTCTCCATTTTACATGGTTGATGGCTTCCCTCTTTATGATTAAAAGGGACAAACCATGTATTTCCTATACTAATACGATCCCTTAAACACTCCTAATCCATCAGGGAGTCTTGGCTTCCAATAGGAAATACTTATGCCAACAACCTTAACCTCATATAGGAAACCTTGTTTAGAATTTCTCATAGTCCAAGCCTTCCAGGAAACAAATCTTTTTGCATGAGTGCTTGTGCATGTGTGTGTGGTCATGTGGGACTGCATAGATGTGGGTCCACATATAACATGTATATCAAGTGCCTCAACATTTTCATGATAGAAGCTTTATTTAGTTTCCTGGTCCACTATCTTGGTGGACATCATGTGACTAATGTCCCTTCAATTTCTGTTTGCCAATATCCATCAATATCTTAAATAAAGAAAGAAAACAAAAAGAAAAATCCATGACCTTATAACTTTAAATTTCTGTAACTATAAAATATGGGCTCCACTTCTATTCTTGCATAATTTAAACTTCCATAGGTAATGGAGTATTTTTTTTTATAACAGTAAATTTATTTGAAAAAATGAAAAAAAAAAGGGAAACAACCAACAAAAAATTAAATAAAGAAATCATACGACAAAATTAAACATCAAAAGAAACGCGTAACCGAAAAACTCCTTCCCTAGCAAGCCATCTGCCATAGCATTTGCCTCTCGCAACTCGCAAGACGTGATTAAAAGTAAGATGCAATTGAGAAAAAATATCTTGCACTTCCTACACCAGATCTGCCAATCTCCAAGGGAAAGAAGATTTTCTTGATCCCCACTAGATAACAGAAAAAGAATCTCCTTCAATGATAGCATTATAACCGCCCAACTTCCACAATTCTCGACAACCCACCAATAAAGCAGAAACTTCAGCACCATTAGCATCCAAAGAATTAATAGGACCTAAAAAACTCTTCACAACCTGACCTGACCAATCCTGAATAACACCTCCAATTCCTCCCATGCAAATTTGATTAACACAACTACCATCAAAATTCAGCTTTAAGATACCTTCTGAAGGAGAAAGCCTACTGATTTTATGCACCATTTTATTATGCCTTCCCCCTTCAATACAAGCCGCCCATGATCAATGAAGATCTTTCAAAGGAACCCCAAGAAATTGAGGCGCACTACTTGCCCATTCCGAGACAGTCCAAACAACGGACATAACAATCTCAGCTACTAATTTACTTTTACCGTTGAAAATTCTATTATTCCTTTCTAGCTAAAGCTTCCACAAAATAGCATAAAGCTAATGGAGTATTGCTCTTTGGTGTATGAAGCTATTTGTATATATGTTTGCGGATTTGTATATATGCCCCACCACACATGATAGACATATATATACCAATGAGAAAGGATCTCATACTGCCATTTACTGATGATAAGGGATGACAGATGTAATCTGATTAAACCTTTGCAGGGCCCATTTTTGCTTCATCCAAATCACTCAAATCATATAGCTCCCCATGGTTAAATTCCTCATTGCTAAGCAGGCTAGGTTTTTTTCCTTTCCAAGAGAAGTCAGAAAAAAAAACCCTTGACTAGAAAAGACAAGCAATAGAGAAGAGGAAGAGGATTTGGGAGAAAAGGAGGAGTTGGTCGTACCCTCTAGGGTTGGGCGAACCATCTCTATTTATTAATTTCTCATACTTTCAGAAATTACAAATACCCTTGTGATTTCTAACAATTACATAAGAGCCCTTGAAACTTATTCATTTGCAAATACGTCCTCCCACTTATGTGTAGGCACTATCCCAAATTTCACTCCTATGAAAGCAATACACACCATTGGATTGATGTCTGAAATATATAGTTATGTTTTCTACACATGATCAATCTAGCAGTGTATACCTATCCAATTCAAGTGAAATTCGGGACATTGACTGCACATACGAAGGTGTGTGATTTGGATCAAACAAATGTGGGCCTTGCGGGTTTAAATCAGATTACAGCCGCCTGGCACCATAGTGTTGTCTGGATGCATCATTTCTCTATGGTAATTGTCTTTATGTATGTTCTTTTATATGTCTACACGTGCATCCCAGTGAATTAAATCTTTTTTGTGTGTGCTACTCTTATGTGGTATTGCACTAACGCTTGTTCATGCATGCTATGTACATCGCTTCTATGTTATTTTCATTTGCAGCTCTTGCTTTGGGTGATCCATCTGTGACAATTGAGAAAGTGGCTCCAGCTGTTTACCCCTCTGAGACCCTTTTTTCTTCTGAGGTTGGTTCTCAGATAGTATATTCATGTTTATTCTGTCTGAATTATTTTTTCATGGTTTTCATCTCTGTAGTTTATATGCCTGCATGTTCATTGCTGGCAGGTAAATTTGATTCTTGTCTGCTTGGCAGGAAAGGATCGTCAAACTTTTTGAGAAGAACACTTACTCTGTCGTCAATCTATTTGATATAACATTGCGCCCTCAACTTAATATAAGTGGCGTTGTTGAGGTTTTTGCTTTCTATCCATGATTTCAGTTTTTTTTTTTATTATTTATATATGGAAGTCTATATTTTACCAGCAATTTATATTATGTAGTTTCAAGACGATTCCAGGCTGACATACGAATGAAAAGGAATGTTCATAGTTTGGATAAATTTTTGTATAATCAAGCCATTTTGTGCATTAACTCTTAGTATTCTCTCATATTAATGGTTTAGTGACTAATAATAGTATTATACATCTTCTCTGAAAATGTGTGAGCTAGGTTCCTGAAGGAAATGGTTCTGGAGTAGTTTGGGATGGACAGGGACACATTGTGACAAATTATCATGGTAAGTGCCAATGAGGTAGACATGTTTTTATCATGCACCTTCAAAGAAAATCTTTACAAGCTCTCGTTCCAATTGACAAGCATACATCCACTACGATTCTTTTTTATTGACTAATCAATGTGAAGAAATTCTGTGAGGCATTTTTGTTCTTTAAGAGTCACTTATTATTCAATTTATTGTGGGCTTATTGATGAAAAGTTAGGTCACGTTTTCCCCTTTGAACAGTTAGCCAGATCATGTTAAGGAGAAATTATATTTAGCTGAACATGTCTTGATAGTTTTAGCATAGTTGTTGGGTGTACTAATGTTGGTGGGTAGCATGATATCTTTTGAGCTTTTTCTGGATACTGAGAATGATGGATATGTTGTGACTTGACCATTCTTCATCTTCATTTCACCCAGTGGTTGGTAATGCTCTTTCAAGAAATCCGGGCCCTGGCCAAGTTGTTGCACGGGTGAACATTCTTGCCTCTGAGGGGTGAGGATTTAAGTATTGGATTGACTGCTGAAAAATTAATGTGATGTTTATGGATAATGTAGTTTCTTTTATTTATGAGGTACTTGTCATCTTTATGCATGCTTGTAGTGGAATCCAATATTTCTTATTGTTGTTGAAAGGTTGCAAAAGACTTTTGAGGGAAAGTTGATTGGTGCAGACCGTGCTAAGGATCTTGCTGTCTTGAAGGTAGATGTTTATCTCCCTGCTAATTTATGAACTATGAAATGGGTGTAAAATGATGTCAATAAGCTTTATTAATGCTTAGTCACCAAAATGCTCCTTATCTTTGATGGGAGGTCTCATATATTTACTGTCTGATTCACTGACATGCCCCTTATTGATAATGTGATATGGCTAAGAAGTTGTAATTATAAAATATATGTTGCTTCCCATGCATATAGCAATTGTTACGTCTTAGTTCCCTTTGTTACAAACATGACATGGATGCTTTCTGTTAATTGTTTTGTAATATATCATTGTTTTAGTCTCGGCTCTATTTTGTTAGGTGGAAGCTTCTGAAGACATTTTGAGGCCAGTCAAGGTGGGCCAGTCATCTGCTCTAAGAGTTGGTCAGCAGTGTTTAGCAATTGGAAATCCATTTGGTTTTGACCACACTTTAACTGTTGGAGTTATTAGTGGATTAAATCGAGAAATTTTTAGTCAAACTGGAGTTACAATTGCTGGTGGCATACAGACAGATGCTGCCATCAATCCAGGAAACAGGTATGCCACACAAATCTAATTATGGTCCATGCAGTGCCCCCAAAAGTTGTTTCAAACAAATTGGATATAAATGTAAATGTCTGGGATTGTACATTCATTTTTACGGACTCTTCTCATTTGTTTCTCTTTGCCCACTTCCTTGCTACCTTGTTATTGTTAACACAAGTGACACAAAGCCCACCAGGCCTAGGCCCATTCATTGTTACAAATCAACCCATCACGTGGAATTAGTTAGGATATACTCAAATCAATGTACAACTTATTTTCCATAACAAATAGATTGTATTAAGATTGATTTTCCTTGATTAAGGCTAAATGAGTTTATAAAAGAGAGGAAGGATCGTCCATTGAAGGGATCCAATATTTCCATAAATACCATTCTCTATCAATCTCCGTGACATGGTATCAGAGCCATTACTGACCGAGGGAAGTTATTGAAAACCTATTGTTCTGAAAACAGCTCTTGGGAAAGGCAAACAGATTAAGGATCTGTAATCTTAGCAACAACCAGATCTGTGTTTTTTGGAAGCATACAGACGTTGGAAAATTCTTCTGTCACGATATGATCAGCAATGACCCACCTGCGATCATCATGGCGTGTCCCGAAATCCCTACAGCAGTGGTCGACTTCCTCTCCTGGTAATTTTGGAGATTTTTTCAACATTTTTCCAAGATCAGGGGTAGGCCATCTGACCCCACTTGTGATTTTCCAGTTTTCTAAGATAGTTTTGATCACAGCCGTACAAAATCTTGGATTATGGATGGATTTGATGAATCTTGTATTACTGGAAAGACATTTTGGTTCTGTTTGAACCTTGTTGATCTGATTCTCAATTAGATCAAGCAGTGGGCCCCATGCAGGGAATTAGGAGACAAAATATAGGTAGCCTGGACCTTTTTTTTGGTGAAATTGTCATTTTTTGCATTGTTTCTACTGAATTCTGGTTTCTCCCATTTCTGGTTTCTGTTGATTGTGTTTGGAATTACTGGTTTCTACCTTTTTCTGGTTCCTGCCATTCCTGCACTGTCTTCTTCAATAATTTGGTTTCTGCTGATTGTATTTGGAATTACTGCTAGGGTAATTTTACATCACGACTTCTCTTGTCTGGTATTAGTTGATCAAAACAGGCCTGCTGCTATAGTAATTTTGAGTTATAATCATGAACAAAAGTGAAACTTGATAAAATTCAATGGGACAAATTATTCATCATGGGCATTCCAATTTCAAATATACCTTAAGGGCAAAGAGTTATAGGGACATGTTGACGGGACTGATCCTATACCTTTAGAGGATGTAAAGACAGTATCTAAATGGGAAACCAAGGATTCCCAAATCATGACTTGGCTTCTGGGGTCGGTGGATCCACAATACATTCTCAATCTCCGGCCCTATAAAACAGCAAAGGGAATGTGGGACTATCTCCGACAGGTGTATCAACAGGATGACTCTGCCAGACGTTCCACTTAGAACATGAGCTATCTCAATTTAATCAAGGGACACTGTCCATTCAAGAATATTACTCATTTTATTCGCTTATGGATGGACTATACTGAGATCATTTACTCAAGTCTCCCTAATGCCTCGATTGCGGTGGTTCAAAGCATTCATTCCACTAGTCAACGGGATCAATTCTTGATGAAACTAAGGTCTGAATTTGAACAAGTTCGTTCAAATCTGATGAACAGGGTGCCTCCCCCATCTATTGATTCGTGCTTAGGAGAGCTTCTTCGCGAGGAACAACGTCTTACAACCCAAGCTGCTCTTCAACAAGCCATATCTCCAGGACCACTGACTGCTGCCTACCTTGCTCGTCCCAAACAGCAAAACAGGGACATGACCAAAGTACAGTGTTATTCTTGTCAGAAGTATGGTCATGTCGCCCCTCAATGTAATCAGTAATTATGCTCTTTTTGCAAATGCAAAGGCCATGTTCTTCCGAAATGTAGGCGCCGTGCTCAGTTTTCCTTACAGAAGGCTAATCTGGCAACCCTGGATGCGTCCTTTTCTGCATTTAGTCCTACTGCCACTACAGTCATGCCTGCTCAGCCTCCTTCATCATCATCTCTTACCCCTGAAATTGTTCAACAGATGATAGTAAATGCTTTTTCTGCTCTTGGTCTCTCAGGTAAACCCAAACAATCAAACTCTACCTGGTATATGGTTTCAGGGGCTTCTATTCATATGACTCACTCTTCTGATAATTTATCTCAAGTAAAGTCGTACGATGGAAATCTCCGAATCAATACCGCAGATGGTGGCAGTATACCCATTACTGCCATCGGTGAGATCTCACATCCCTTACCTTTGAGTCATGTCTTTCTTTCTCCTCAGTTATCTACAAATTTATTATCTGTTGGACAACTAGTTGATAACCATTGTTCTGTCTCTTTTTCACGTTCTGGTTGTGTGATACAGGATAGCGAAGGGACCTAAGTATGGCCGTCTTTTTCCGCTACAACTCTCTACACAAGATAGGGATTTGTTTTCCTCTGCTTTGTTTTCTGCTTCTAGTTCAAATAAAAGCCAATTATGGCACAATAGATTAGGCCATCCTCATTCTCGTACTTTGTTGTCTTTGTTTCAATCTGGTTTGCTTCGTGATAATAAAATTTCTCTTAAAGATGCTTATTTTGATTGTTCTAGTTCTAAAATGAGCAAGAGTAAGACTCTTCATTTTCCCATCAGTACATCATTATCATTGAAATGCTTTGATCTTGTTCATAGTGATGTATGGGGTAAAGCACCTGTCATATCCCATTCTCATTTTAAGTATTTTGTTACATTTATTGATGATTACAGTCGCTTTACATGGATTTATTTCTTACATTCAAAATCTGAGGTGTTTGTTACTTTCAAAATTTTCTTAGCTTATGTGGAAAATCACTTCTCCACATCCATTAAAACAATTCGCACAGATTCTGGTGGTGAATATGTTTCTAATGAGTTTCAAATTTTTTTGCAAAACAAAGGGATCATTTCTCAAAAATCTTGTCCTTATAAACCACAACAAAATGGCGTGTCTGAGAGAAAAAACAGACACCTTTTGGACATTGTCAGGTCACTTCTCTTATAATCATCTGTTCCGCCAAAGTTTTGGCCTGAAGCTCTGTCCACAGCAGTTCATGTTATTAATAGACTACCATCCCCTCGTATAGCAAATAAAACACCTTATTTTCGTTTATTTCATACGCATCCTACTTATTCTCATCTCTATACTTTTGGGTGTGTATGGTTTGTTCTTCTTCCCCAAGTTGAACGAACAAAACTATCTACTCAATCATCTAAGTGTGCTTTTCTAGGCTATGCGACTGACCAAAAAGGATTTTTCTATTATGATCCTAAGGTGAAACGTATCATGACCTCTCGTAATGTCGTGTTTTTGAAAATCAGTACTTTTTCCATCATCATTTAGATCATGATAATCCTACGGTGTTTTCCCTTGTTCCTGACTTTTGTGATATTCTTGTTCCTTCTATGGACTCTATCAAGCCTTTACTTGTGTATGAAAGGCGTCGGCGGGAAAATACGATGACACCCGAGCCTCCTAATTTATCACCTTCCTCGGCACTTAACCCAACTCCTGCTCCAGACATCTCCCAGTCCGTTCCTCTTCATCGATCAGCTAGGATTTCCTGCCCCCCTGATCGGTTTGTCTTTACCCATACATCCTTACTTGCTACTTTTTCTTCTGTTCACATTCCTAATCATTTTTTCCAAGCAGTGCAACATGAGTGTTGGCGGCAAGCCATGCAGGAAGAACTTGACGCACTCAAAGTGAATCACACATGGGATGCGGTTTAATGTCCTCCGTCAATCAAACCCATTGGTTGTAAGTGGGTTTACTCCATTAAGCTACATTCTGATGGTACTCTGGCACGTTATAAGGCTCGGTTAGTGGCACTTGGCAATCGTCAGGAGTATGGTATTGACTATGATGAGACATTTGCTCCGGTGGCCAAGATGACAACGGTGCGTACTATTCTTGCTATTGCAGCATCACGCTCATGGCCCCTTTATCAGATGGATGTGAAGAATGCTATCCTCCACGGAGATCTTAAAGAGGAAGTGTACATGCGTCTTCCTCAAGGATATGATACTACTTCTAAACATGAGGTGGCGCGGCTCCGTCGCTCGTTGTATGGACTCAAACAAGCACCTAGAGCTTGGTTTGAGAAATTTTGTTCTACTCTGCTTCATCTTGGATTTGCTCAAAGTCCCTATGGTCCTTCATTGTTCCTGAATAAAACTGTTCAAGCTACCACCATACTTCTTGTATATGTGGATGATATCATCATCACTGGCACTCACAGTAACATGATCCATAGTCTCCAATCCTCACTTAAAGCTGCATTCCATATGAAAGACCTGGGTCCATTAACATATTTCTTGGGTCTTAAGGTACAACAGTCTAGGAATGGACTGTTTTTGCATCAACATAAGTATGCTACTGATCTCATTGATCTTGCTGGCCAAAAGGATGCAACACCTATGGACACTCCTTTAGAAGTCAATGTGAAACTCCGGAAAAATGATGGGGACCTCCTCTCTGACCCCACCTCCTACAGACGCTTAGTCGGGAGTCTAGTCTACTTGACCATCACTCGGCTTGACATCTCATATGCTGTGAATGTTGTTAGTCAATTCATGACAGCACCACGGCATCACCATCTGGTTGCTGTCAAACGGATCATTCGGTACATTCTTGGTTCTCCGACATGAGGCTTGGTTTTTCCAGTTGGCACACCACACACTAAATGCTTATTCTGATGTCGACTGGGTCGGATGCCCGGATATTCACCGATCCACTACAGGCTGGTGTATGTATTTGGGTGAATTGCTCATCTCTTGGAAATGCAAAAAGCAAGAATGGGTCTCCAGATCTTCCACTGAATCCGAATATCGTGCCATGTCCTCTGCCTGTTCCGAGATCCTTTGGCTTCGAGGCTTACTTATAGATCTTGGGTTTCTTCAGACCCCACTTCATGCGGACAATACTAGTTCCATCCGTATCACTGAGAATCCAGTCTTCCATGAACGAACAAAACATATTGAGGTGGATTGTCATTTTATTCTAGATGAATATGATCATTAGTCTTCCACAGGTTTCCAGTGAACTCCAACTTGCGGATATCTTCACCAAAGGACTGCCTCGGCCACGCCATGAGTTCTTGATTCGCAAATTGCTGCTGTTTGACCATCATCAATTTGGGGGGGGGGGGGGGGGGGGGGGGTGTTAACACAAGTGACACAAAGCCCACCAGGCCCAGGCCCATTCATTGTAACAAATCAACCCATCACGTGGGATTAGTTAGGATATACTCAAATCAATGTACAGCTTATTTTCCATAACAGATAGATTGTATTAAGATTGATTTGCCTTGATTAAGGCTAAATGAGATTATAAAAGAGAGGAAGGATCGTCCATTGAAGGGATCCAATATTTCCACAAATATCATTCTCTATCAATCGTCGTGACAGTTATTTACTGATAAGTTCTTGCAACTATTTTTCCTAAGGTTCTATGCACTATATCGTACTGTCAGATGTTAGTCTAATCGCACTAAGCTTCAACCAAGTATAGCATATTGTGGATGCCCCTCTCCCTCACTTACATTCATTTAAATAAAAATTTTGGGGAAGTATATTAAAAGGCTGAGCTAGGATTGTTAAACTGGGGTTCATTATCTTAATAAATGTTGTAAATAGCAAGATAGTACTGTGTATTGATGTTTTTACCTTCATAATTTTGCATCTGATTAATTCTTATTTTGGTGGTTCTTGAAGTGGCGGTCCTTTGCTGGACTCAAAGGGGAATTTAATTGGGATTAACACGGCAATATTTACTCAGACAGGTAAAGAAACCCTAAGCAATTTTCTTTCATTTATTCATTTCCTTAATTTGAAAATTCTCTTCAGTTCACTTAAATGTCGGAAGTTGGGTCTATGTTTGGTGTTTGTAGCATATAATAGGAAAAACTTGACTTTAGTTAGCAGTGAAAAGCATAGACATGCTTTGTTTTGCTTGACTTTCATTGCCTATTTTCTACATGTACAGCCATTAGAAACTTGAATAAAAAATTGTGAATGGATGTAACTGCAAGAACTTTGAAAATGAATAGTCCTTCAGATGTGTCCCATCATGTCACAAATGGGAGTATGACTGAGCTACCAAATAAGTTCCTTTCATTATTTTTTCTTTTTGATCAGTAACTGTAAAAGTTAATCAATTAAGAGAAAGGTCCATACATCAAGCAACCCAAAAACAAAAGCATAAAGAAGCAAAGGTATAAGAGCGTTGTAGATAACACCAACAAAAACTACACAATAGAAGCAGCCAATGCAGAGGTCCTATCAACCCCTTGTTTGGCTGAACCATACACCATATACTGTTCGTAGTCCGCCTGACATGATTAAAAACCACCTGAAGGATGAAGACAAAGATTTGATTTGATGTCATTGAAGAACTGGAATTTCCATTCACTCAATTAAGTAAAATTCACCCATGAAATAACATTGAGCAAATCATTCTCCAATCAACTTCTCTTGGTTGCACCAGTCCACTATAAAATCGAAGAGCTTCCAAAAGAACTAGCACCTCGGCTTCATTGGAATCTTTAACTCCCACATGGTTGGAGAGGTAAATAGTATGTACCCTTTGAAATTGCAAAGAGCTCCTCCGATACCTGCCCGACTTACCCCTTGCCGCACATTGACATTAAACTTTAGAGTATCATGAGGAGACAATGTTTCTGACTTTCTGTCCTTAGTTGGTCCAAATTTTGTGCAAGCACCCTAATGGCAAAGAATATCATCAAGCTTCACATTAGCAAACTCCTCCCTAACCACAAACCACTGAACCGATCTTAATACCACAGCATTAATAGAAGATGATGTGCTCCTCAATATCCTCTAGCTCCTCTCTAATTGAATAGATCAGATTATTGCATATGGTATGCACCACATCATTAAACCAACCGTGAAACGGTTCCATCCTCCAAGCTTCAACCAAATCATTAAGAGAAATCAGTATGCACCAAGAGAGCCCACACCTGTTGAAAAAGATATACAAAAAATGTGAAGTGAGTTCTCTGTCAAGAAATAAGTGTTTAATTGTCTCCACTTTGACAAAAGAACTAGCACCAAGAGAAATCAGTTTGCCCATTAGCCTTATTGGAAGTGTCTACAATATTTTGGCTAAGGTTCTGGCAGGAAGACTTCAGAAAGTGTTACCCGGTATAATATCTAAGAAGCAAGGAGCCTTTGTTAAAGGGAGGCAAATCTTGGATGGTGTCCTTGTAGCGAACGAATGCATCCACTCAAAAAGCAAGGATAAGACCCCTGTTCTTATTTGTAAGTCGGACTTGGCAAAAGCCTTTGACAGAGTGGATTGGAGATTCCTTCAGTACCTCCTTGGTAGAATGGGATTTGGCACCAAATGGAGAAGGTGGATTCACGAATGTGTCTCCTCTACCCGCCTCTCCATAATGATAAATGGGACTCCAAAGGGCTACCTACAGGCGCATAGGGGCCTGAGACAAGGGGACCCCCTTTCACCCTTCCTGTTTCTTGTGGTAGCCGAGGCGTTAAGTAGGATGGTGAAACATGCGGAAGGCGCAGGATTAATTAGAGGCATTGAGGTGGCAGCGGATGTAAATCCCATTTCCCATCTTCAATTCGCGGATGACATATTGATTTTTTGTGAAGCCAATGAAGATCAAGTTAAAAATGTCAAGGCTATCTTGATATGCTATGAAGCTGTATCTGGCCTTAAAATCAACTTTTTCAAAAGCGAACTGATTGGCATAAGGGTGGATGAACCTAAGATGACTCAGTTGGCTGACATTCTAGGATGTAGAGTGGGATCCCTCCCAACTACCTACTTAGGACTCCCCCTATGTTCGAAGATGGCTGGCAAAACTCTATGGAACCCGGTGGTGGAAAGAATGGAAAAGAAGCTGACAACGTGGAAAGCTAATAATTTATCGCTTGGAGGATGGGTGACTCTCATAAGGTCAGTATTATCTAGTCTTCCAATTTACTACATGCCAATCTTTAAAGGTCCATCTTCAATTGCTAACCGTATAGAAAAGTTGCAGCGAGATTTCCTTTGGAATGGCAAAAGTATGGAGAAAAAATTCCACCTGGTGGATTGGAAAACTATCTGCAAGCCTAAGCTTGAAGGGGGATTAGGTCTCCGATCAATAAGGCTGATGAATCAAGCCTTATTGGGTAAATGGATGTGGAGACTAGGGAATGAATCAGGAGGTCTATGGAGACAACTAGTATTGGCTAAATATGAAAGAGTGAGAAATGTATGAAAGGTTAAAGAAGGGAACTATAAAGCTTCAGGCTTATGGAAGGGAATCACCTCTACTAAAGCAAGCTTCATGAAGAATATTAGATATCAAGCAGGCTCTGGAGATAAGATCCAATTTTGGCTGGATGTTTTGGTGGACAACACCCCATTGGCAGATCTCTTTCCAGACTTGTTCCGATGTGCCTTGGATAAAGAAGCCAGAATTATAAATTATCTCGACAAGCAAGGATCGGAAGCCAAGATAGTGTGGGGTCCTACATTTAGGAGGAATGATGCCGTCCCTAGGGTCAGGGCTTGTGTGGGAAGTGCTAAAAGCACAATGGGTGCCGAAGCACGTGTCCTAAGACACAATCAATCTCCAAAGAGACAATAAACGAGGACGCACCTCAATGGGAAAATCCAATTTCATTAATCAACTCTCTGAGAAATAATTCTCTACAATGCCATATAACTAGGAAAACACAACTTAAGCTCTAAGAAACCTAATTAAAATAGGAAACCAAATAAATAGGAAACCTAATCCTAAATAACATTTTTTAAATAAAATCAGAAACTAATGACCTATAATTATTTAATAAAATATCCTAAATCTAAGTGGGCCCTACACATGTGGCCATGAGGTCTACGCTGCATCATTCTCCTCTTCTTGGAGAAAACTCGACCTTGAGTTTTATAGATGTCCTCCAGGATGAAAAATCCATCGCATGAATCCTCGATTTGGTGGTTGGTCTTCGTTTTCTTCACAAGGCTTGGAGGCTTGATATGACCTTTTCTTCCAACTCAAATAAGGCTTGACACACTGCTTCTTTTGGTGACTGGATTTTGCATTAATGCGAGATTGAATGAAGTGATGATCTAATTCTTGAATATTGGCCATTTGCACACATTCTCCAAATAGAATTGGCCGATCTCTGAGGACGAAGTCAATATGAGAAACTTTGATGATGAAAACTTCTTTGACAATCTCCTGAGTCCTGATTAATGGTCTTTTCATCGGATAGTTTAATTTGATTTTTTGGAGGCGGGCTTGCCATAGGATCCATTAGATGATTAGACTCCTTAATGTTATCTTCATTGTCTGTTTCTTCTTGTTCCACCTGTAAATGATGAGACTCCGGTTCCTTTTCTTCAGATTCACGTGAGGCATTCTCCATGAGTGGTTCCATTACTGGGACTTCTGTGATTGGCAGAGACTTCTCTTTTTGCATCTTAGCTTTTCGGAGGCGATAACGCTTTATCAAGTGCTCAACACGGATCGCTTCCCAAAATGCGTCATACATATCGTTGCATTCCTTCTCCACATTCTGCAATATACTTGGTCTCAAACCTTTGAGAAAGTGATTGAAATCAAGTGTATCTCCCAATTCACATAAATAATGTAACCTTTCAAATTCATTGGCATATTCCTTGACAGACAATTTTCCTTGTGTCAAAGTAAAATATACTGCTCAAAGCAATCTTTATTTGCATAATATCTATTCCCATGATTGCATATGTCATCCTTGTAGACCTTTTGTTGATTTCTTTAAGCTCGTTGTTGGTTTCTGTAAGCCTTCTATTTATTTCAAGAAGTTGCAATTCCATCTTGGCTGACAATTCCATAAGAACTTGATGCAAAGACTGAAAATTTTAATGCTTTTTAAAATTAAAATCAAACTGACCAGAAGTGTGGATCTCACTGATTGGAGTGCACATACGAAGACGGATCGTCGATCGGAGTCCGGATGGAGAAGATCTTGCTATTTGAAGATGGATGGCTGAAGATTTATGGAATATGACAAATCTAGGCCCACTTGCTGATGAAAATATATTTCTCCTCTGTTATTCTATTATTCTTCTTCTTTCTTTGCTTTTCTTTCTTCTCTCTCTGCTGGGTAGGGGATGGGGGACGATTGGGTTCTGCTGGGATGTGATTTGGGTTTCGGGTTTGGTGATTTGGGGTTTGGGGAAAATTATGGATTTGGGGGGTCGATGCTAAGGGATTTGGGGTGGTAGGGATTTGGGATTGGGGCTGGGGGTTTGGGAAAAAGTATGGATTTGGGGTGTTGATGCTCAGGGATTTGGGATTGGGGCCGGGGGCTGAGTGAATGGAAAGAGGGATAGGGTTAATCACGCCGATGATCGAGGGATCGTTCAGCTCTGATACCAATTGATGCAGTCCCTAGGGTTAGGGTTTGCGTGGGAAGTGCTAAAAGCACAATGGGTGCCGAAGCACGTGTCCTAAGACAATCAATCTCCGAAGAGACAATAAACGAGGACGCACCTCAATGGGAAAACCCAATTTCATTAATCAACTCTCTGAGAAATAATAATTCTCTACAATGCCATATAACTAGGAAAACACAACTTAAGCTCTAAGAAACCTAATTAAAATAGGAAACCTAATCCTAAATAACATTTTTTAAATAAAATCAGAAACTAATGACCTATAATTAGTTAATAAAATATCCTAAATCTAAGTGGGCCCTACATATGTGGCCATGAGGTCTACGCTGCATCAAGGAACCTGAAGGAGATTGAGGAAAACCAGTTAGCATCCCTTTTGGGTTTGTTAAATGGCATATCTATTCCAGAGAATGGAGAGGATGTGAGACTCTGGAGCACTTCTAGAGATGGATCTTTCTCTGTCGTCTCCTTTTCTCCAGCAATTTCCAAGAGGGGGACATCAAGGAATTCTTTTGCTCGCATCTGGAAAATAAAAGCCCCGCCAAGAGTGGTTATCTTTGGATGGATAGCCATTCAAAAGAAAATCCTAACCATGGACAATCTCAGAAGCAGAGGGAAGATCATAGTGAATGCCAGCCCCATGTGCTTGGAAGAGGAGGAGATGGTAGATCACCTTACTCTAAACTGCAGATTTGCCAAGATGGTTTGGATTTCGGTTCTAAGGTGGTTTTCCTATAGTTGGGTTTTTCCTAAATCCATCCAAGATCTCTTCACATCCTGGAAGCCTCCTATTACCCACCCTAGAGGTAAGGAAATGTGGAATGTAGCCTTCCTTGCAGTTATTTGGGCCCTTTGAAAGGAAAGGAATGCTATATGCTTTGAAGGGGTGAAGAACTATGAATCTCTTTGCGAAAGGATTAAATTCTCCATAGCAAGCTGGGTGTTGATAAATCCAATTTTCCATGGCATTTCAGTGGACCAAATCTTGCTAAATTGGAAACAAGTTGCTGGGTTAAATGTCAGATTGTAGTGTCTTTTCTTGGTTTCTGTTTCCTTGTTTTTCCTTCTTTGGCGGTGTCTCTTGTTCGCCTGTTTCTTGGTTTCCTTTCGGTTTTCAGCTTGTCAATATAGTTCTCTTGTACTGTTTGCTTTTCTTTAATGAAAGTAGCCATTAAAAAAAAAAAATTTGTCTCCACTTTTTCCCACAAAGTGAACATGTGTGTCAACAATATTATCCTAAGTCATACCCTTCCTCCTTAGATTATCTGCCATGGACAACTTGCCCGTTACCGCTAGCCAGTAAAAAGTCTCCACTTGCAGAGGGGCTAAGCCAACCAAACCTGCGCATCTTAAAGACTGGGGACTGAAAAAATCCTCCAAGGTCATATAGAAGTGTCAATCCAGGCCCATCCATTTTGGCCCATGTCCAGGCCCATTTATTGTTCCTATTTATTGCTTTGTAATTAGTCAAAGATTTTACTTAATTTTAGGATCTATAATTGATTATGATTGATTGTAACTTAAATTTAGGATCTGTAATTGATTATGAATGATTGTAATTAGGGTATTAAGCCCTTATAAATATACTTCAGTCGATCCAAGAAAGGAGGACATTCATCTCACTCTCTCATGTTCTGGATTTTGTCTATCTCTCTAACTGTCATGGTATCAGAGCTAGATCACAATCTTTGATCTTCTCCTAAATCATCTTCCACAACATTGGAAGCCATATATGATCATCTGTGATCATTTCCTCCAGCTGGTTCATCACTGATCATCTCAGATCAGACGTGGCCCACCCGAGATCATCACCAACTCATCAGCGGAAGTCTACCATCTTGGTCGCCTGGAGGTTCTTGGATTTATGCTGATTTTTTCATGATTTATTGATCATCAGAGTGGATTGCTGAGGTTTTTTCACAGATTGCAACTGTTTTGATTTCTCCACTGCTCTGGCCATCCACGGTGGTGTCTGAGCACTGTTCTTGGCTGCTGGGTGTTGTGTCTGAGCACTGTTCTGTTCTTGGCTGCTGGGTATTGTGTCTGAGCACTGTTCTGGCCATCCACGGTGGTGTCTGAGCACTGTTCTTGTCTGCTGGGTGTTATCTGATTGTGTTATTCACATTGTTATCTACTATTCTGCTTGTGTGCTATTTTTTTTTCATCATGGAAAAACATGAAGTATCCCTGATTCGATTTGATGGCACTAATTATACCTCATGGGCCTTCCAATTCCAAATTTACTTGGAAGGAAAAGAACTGTGGACACATATTGATGGGTCTGAGCCTCAACCTGCGGAAGATGATAAGAAAATTTTAGCATGGAAGACAAAGGATGCTAAAATTAAGACTTGGTTGCTGGGTTCTGTTGAGTCTCATTTCTTTCTCAACCTTAAACCGTGCAAAACTGCTCGTGACATGTGGGACTATCTTAAGCACATTTATCAACAGAGCAATGCTGCTCGCCAGTTTCAATTAGAACTGGAAATCTCTCAATTCAATCAAGGCACCCAGTCTATTCAGGAGTATTACAATGGCTTCCGCCGCCTGTGGTCTGAATATGATGAAATTAAGTTTTCCAAGGTATCTGCAGCACTTTTACCGGAATTGCTTCCGTTACAGCAAAGTAGTCATCGGGATCAGCTTCTCATGAAACTTCGTCTGGAGTTTGAGCCAGTTCGATCAAACTTGATGAGCAGGGCTCCTCTTCCAAGCTTGGATGCCTGTCTTCAGGAACTTCTGCGCGAGGAACAGCGTCTGGCTACTAAAACTACTCTGGAACAACAACGATCTGTTGAGACTCCATTAGCCTATGTTGCTACAACCAGACAGCCTTCTCGGGACATCAGTAAAGTTCAGTGCCATACTTGTAAAAAATATGGACACTATGCTAATCAATGCAAGGCAAAAATTTGCCGATATTGTAAAGCCACTGGTCATGTTCTTGAAGAGTGTCGGAAGCGGAATCGTAATTCTACTCCTCGCAACTCTGTGCAGTCAGCCCCTGGTACTTACAGCGTGCCATCAGCTCCTAGTGCTTACACTGTGACCACTCCACTATATGCTTCATTTGACTTCAGTAGTTCTCTGCAGTCTGATTCTTCCTCCCAACCTGGTTCCTCAAACTCTGCATCACCAGCCCCTCTCACCCCTGAGATGGTAAACCAAATGATCATCAATGCCTTAGCTTCCATGAACATCGCAGGTAATGCTTCCTCTCTTTCCAATACTTGGTACTTAGATTCTGGTGCCAGTAACCATATGACCACTTCAGCCCTCAAATTACAAAATGTTGTTCCTTACACTGGTCATCTTACTGTCCAAGCTGCCAATGGAGATCATCTTCCCATCATCTCTGTTGGTGATACCCCTAGTCCCTTACCATTAACCAATGTTTTAGTTTCTCCTCATCTTGCTACCAATTTAGTTTCTGTGGGTCAACTTGTTGAAAATAACTGCAATGTCTCTTTTTCTCCTTCTGGTTGTGTTATGCAGGACCAGGAGTCGGGGGAAGTGATCGCGAGGGGGCCTAAGCGTGGAAGGCTTTTTTCATTACCAGTGCCTTCATTTACTCCGAAAAACTCCTTACATCAGTTCTTTTGTTTTTTCATTAAGAATAATTCTCGGTTGTGGCATAATAGACTTGGACATCCAAATGCTTCTACCATGTCTACTTTATTTCAATCTGGATTAATAAATAAACCTGTTGATTCTGCTTCTTTTGAATGTGATGCTTGTAAATTAGGAAAGAGTAAAATTTTACCTTTTCCACACTCTAACACACGAAGCACTGCATGTTTTGACTTAATTCACAGTGATGTTTGGGGCATTGCTCCGACTCTTTCTCATAGTCATTTTAAGTACTTTGTCACCTTCATTGATGACTTCAGCAGATTTACTTGGCTTTATTTATTACATTCCAAGTCTGACGTTCTCCATGCTTTTAAAATTTTTTTAAGCTATGTTGAAACACAATTCTCCACATGCATTAAGATTTTGCGATCAGACTCAGGGGGGGAGTATGTGTCCAATGATTTTCAATCTTTTCTCAACAAGAAAGGAATCATTTCTCAACGTACATGTCCATATACTCCACAACAAAATGGAGTTGCGGAACGGAAAAACAGACATCTTCTTGATGTAACTCGAACACTTCTCCTTCAATCTTCCGTTCCTCCTCGTTTTTGGACTGAAGCCCTCACCACCGCAGTTTATCTCATCAATCGTCTTCCCTCATCTACCATTGATCATTTCACACCGTATTTTAAACTGCTTGGACAACAACCTGTGTTTGATCACCTTCATACATTTGGGTGTGTTTGTTTTGTTCACCTTCCTCTCACGGAACGAACAAAACTAACTGCGCAATCTCGCAGGTGTGCGTTTTTGGGTTATGCCACTAATCAAAAAGGTTTTGTTTGTTATGATCCCATTGGACGTCGTATCAGGGTTTCTCGCAATGTTATTTTCTTTGAAAATCAGAATTTCTTCCCGACTCACATAGACTGTCCTTCATCCTCTTCACCAGCTCTCTTACCTGGTTTCTCGGATCAACCAACGGATCAACCTACTGTTACTAGGTTTAATCCTGATTTTGTGTATCACCGACGGGAAAAAACCTACTACTTCAGATGGCCGTCCTCCTGATCCTCCACCGACCACTGGTTCCGCACCTACTCCAGCCTTGCGTCGCTCCTCCCGAGATTCTCGACCACCTGCGAGGTATGGCTTTACCCATACTTATTTGATGACCACTCTATCTTCTGTCCCTATCCCTAGTTCTTATCTGCAGGCTGTACAACAAGATTGTTGGAACCAGGCCATGAAGGAGGAATTGGATGCATTGGATCAGAATCACACCTGGGATATTGTGGAGTGTCCTTCAACAATTAAACCCATTAGTTGCAAATGGATCTACTCGATCAAACTTAAGTTTGATGGGTCCTTGGATAGACACAAAGCTAGACTTGTGGCACTCGGCAACCGTCAGGAGTATGGCATTGACTATGAGGAAACATTTGCACCTGTGGCCAAAATGACATCTGTTCGGTTACTTCTCGCCATTGCTGCATCTCACTCCTGGCCGTTATACCAAATGGATGTCAAAAATGCATTTCTCTATGGGGATCTGCAAGAAGAAGTCTATATGCGGATACCACAAGGTGTCTCCTCTCCCTCAAAGAGGACTGTCTGTCGCCTGCGAAAATCGCTTTATGGTCTAAAACAAGCTCCTCGGGCATGGTTTGAAACCTTCCAGCGTCGCTTATGCGAGAGTGGCTTTACCCAGAGTCCTTATGATCCATCTCTCTTTCTCTGTCGCACTTCTACTGGTATTACTGTGCTTCTCGTGTATGTTGACGATATTATTATCACTGGCACGGATGCTGATATGATCACCTCTCTCCAAGCTTCTCTCAAGGATTCCTTCCGTATGTAGGATTTGGGCCCTTTACATTATTTTTTGGGCTTAGAGGTGCATCAATCTCCGAAAGGTCTATTTGTTAATCAACACAAATACACATCCGACCTTATCGAGTTGGCTGATCTCCATGATTCTTCACCTGTTGATACACCTGTAGAGGTCAATCTCAAGTTAAGTAAAGATGATGGCGATCTTCTTCCTGATCCTCATACATACCGGCGCCTGGTGGGAAGTCTTGTCTATCTCACCATCACTAGACCTGACATCTCCTATGCTGTTAATCTTGTGAGCCAGTTCATGACCGCTCCTCGTCATCTTCATCTGGTAGCTGTGAAGCGTATTATTCGCTATCTGCTGCGAACTGTCCCTCGTGGTCTCTATTATCCAAAGGATAATCCTCTTCATTTAACCGCTTATGCGGATGCTGACTGGGCGGGCTGTCAAGACACACGCCGTTCTACTACTGGTTGGTGCATGTACCTTGGAAATTCTCTCATTTTTTGGAAATGCAAGAAACAAGAACGGGTGTCCAGATCTTCCACGGAAGCTGAATATAGGGCCATGTCTTCTGCTTGCTCTGAGATCTTATGGCTACGTAGACTCCTTTCAGAACTCGGCTTCGCTCAAACCGCTCCTACTCCATTGCATGCTGATAATACTGGGGCTATCCGCATCACTGCAAATCCAGTCTTTCATGAACGCACCAAACATATTGAAGTCGACTGCCACTTTATTCGTGATGAATATAAGCGTGATGTCATTCGGCTACCTCATGTCCCTACAGAGTTTCAATTTGCCGATATTTTCACTAAGGGACTTCCTCGGCCTCGTCATCAATTTCTTGTCTCCAAATTGCTGCTTTATGACTCCCCAGCATCAATTTGAGGGGGGGTGTCAATCCAGGCCCATCCATTTTGGCCCATGTCCAGGCCCATTTATTGTTCCTATTTATTGCTTTGTAATTAGTCAAAGATTTTACTTAATTTTAGGATCTATAATTGATTATGATTGATTGTAACTTAAATTTAGGATCTGTAATTGATTATGAATGATTGTAATTAGGGTATTAAGCCCTTATAGATATACTTCAGTCGATCCAAGAAAGGAGGACATTCATCTCACTCTCTCATGTTCTGGATTTTGTCTATCTCTCTAACTGTCAAGAAGGACTTAGGAGAAAACTTCCCTGATGTTAAATGCTTCCATATACATCCATCTTGAAGAGTTAGAAAGCAAACTTAACAATGATTCATACTCAACTACCTCATATGAAGGACTCTCCTAAAAGATACTACGCAAGACACATTACTCCCTATAGACAAATAACACTCTTTAATTGAGGATTTTTTTATCGAGACCAACCTAAACCATCTAGGAAAATGACTTAACAACAAACCGATTATTCATTCATCAAGCAAAAAGGGACAAACCTCCATTCCCCAACTTTAAAGCCCACCCCTTCACTAGACACCTCTCCTCTAACTTTAGATACATCCTTCGCACTAGCAATGGCAACCTCCTAGAGACCGACACTGGTGCCTAGGAACCGATTTAGGAATCAATGCCGATCATGCTCACCATACTTTGAAATAGCAATCCTTTTCACAGGATCTTTGAGGAAATCCCAACCCTCACTAATAAAAGAGAAATTGAATCCATCCGACCTTGGAGCTTTGTCTCCATCATAATCAGCCAAGGCTTTGGCTCCATCTCAAACTCCCTCTCCAGCTACACCCGAAGTTCATACAAAATTTCTATAACACCAACCCATCATGCGTCTGCCTATGAAATTTTTTGCTGGAATAGAACTCTTTGAAATATTAGGCTATCTCATCCTTCCCTTCTTCCGGCCTAAATCTTGGTCCTTGTAATTTTATATCACCCTCTTTGAGCCAAAGTGCCATAGATTTTTGCTGCCACATTACCTCTTCCACCCTATTAAGGTCCCACAACTTACCATCTTCACTCCTCACTGTTTCCTGATTTAATAGTTACACTCTTTCTTCCTCAACCCTGTCTCACACCTCTATCTCCTTGGATAATTCCTCACAACTCACAAGTAAGATACCTTTCAAAAAAAAAAAAAAAAAATCACAAGTAAGATCAGTTTTGCTAACGACCTCCCTACTCCATACCTTGATCTTTCTTTTGCGACCCTTAAGTTTTTTAGATACCAGAATATTCGGTAATTCAACCCCTAGACTAAAGAGTTGTCTTCTTCATATAATGGAAATTACTTTGTATATGGTCTCACAATGAGCATGTTGGCTCTAGTTCAGAATTTTCCATTTTGGACAACCTTACCTCACTGCTTATGGCAGTTTGCCTGAGCCAGCAAAGTGCTGCCAATAGTCTGTTAGTTTGACCTTCTGCTAATTAACCTATATAGAGAGATTCCAGATGGCTTCTTTTTTTCTTTTTAATGGTAACTGCTTAAAAAGCTAAGCAGCATAGAACATATATTCTGAGAAGCAAAAAAAAAAATCCAAAAACAATGGAAAAGGTAACCAAAAACCCCCAAAAAGTAAAGTCATCTTTCAAGGGGTGATGTCGACGACCATGTTTATCCTCCCATCTCCCTCCTTGGTGAGAGTATCGGCCATTGAGATGACTGACCTCTTCACATGCGAGAAGGAGACATTGAGCTCTGAAGCTAAATCTATAACCTCCTCCATATCATCGGTCAAACATCAAGGCGGCTTAGAAGAACCCGAAGAATCAACCCAGAAGCTTGAGAAAGACCCATTCTCAGCACATCCATCTCCGCGTCATTGACCTGGGTTACCAGCAACACTCCCATCAAAATTGAGTTCAAGAAAACCTGATGGATGAGGAGACCAAATTGAGAGGGCAGGAGCTCTACAAGGGGCTGAAAAGGCCACTTCTTTCCAACTACACATCATTGAACCTATTGAATAGCCTTTGAAGCTGCGAAAAATAGAAACCCAAGCGTCAACTTGAAGTTTAATGTTGTGCAGGATAATGTCTTCCATAGAAGACTCCCCCTTCAAACCGTCTCATATTCCTCTACTTCCAAATCAACCATAGGACTGTGAGGAATGAAGCTTTCCACATAATCCGGCCTTGACCAAACCCACCTCCAAACTCCAAGCCTGATACAGAGATTCCAGAGTTTGGCAAGATCCAATTATAGTCAAACCAATCGAGAGTAGAGGTCCTCAATGAGCAGTCAAACGGCTGATGATCCAGCGATTCTACCTCCTTAAGACACGTTTGGCATCCATTAACTACAATCATCTTGTGCTTCCGGAGATTATCCATCCTACGAATACAGCCTGAAATAGCCAACCAGGCAAAAGCTAGAACTCTTGGAGGAGCCTTAATCTTTCAAATACCACCAAAGAGGAAAGAGACAGGAGTTTCACTGGTGCTAAAGTGGAAAAGAATATGCTTGCCATATGCATGCTACATCCTCTGTGAGTTGAATACTTCATTAGCTAGACATTTTTTTAATGAGCAATTGTCTGTAGAAACTTGGCTGTATATGCTACTAAACACGTGTGTGGATACTTCTTGATTGACATTTATTTATAATTGGCTAAGACAAGTTGCTTATGTATCATGTTTGTTTCCTTATGGTTGGAGCGCTTGGGTTACATATTGTGCCATGAAATGCAATCTTTGAATAACACACAAGCACATTCAGGATGCACCAGTTGAATTATACTTCTGTGCTCTATGCAAATTATAGCTTGTATTGGATGTAGGATATGTTATTAATGGTCCACATGAAATGGATGTCTTTCTATTTCGAGCAATTAGTATAACTTTATTAATTTGCTAAAGATCATAGTTGGTATGGCAGGGACCTCGGCAGGTGTAGGTTTTGCCATCCCATCGTCCACAGTACTTAAGATAGTACCACAGTTGATCCGATATGGCAAAGTGAGTTCATTTAGAATCTTTTTCTCTTTCTCCTTATAAGTTCATCTTACTCTTTGTTGGGAGAATTTAAACAAAAATCCTAGTGGTTATTTCTCTTTCTGCCGTATCCATTCTTGCAGTATAGTTGTCTGTCAGTTATTGGCAGTAAACAACAAATTTTGGTTAATTAGTGAAATCATGTTCAGCTTTTAGTCCTTAATTCAGAAGCCAGCCAAGGAAAGTCTTAGGGCTTTTTGTTGTAGTGCTGCGGAAGAAGGAACCTGTGTTTCGTTTTATGTGAAAACAGATATCCCAAAGAGAGTAGGGGTAGGGGGGTTGGACTGCACTTTCCTCTGTCGCAAGGAAAAAAAAAGCTTGCTTCCACCATTTTTCTGCGATGAAATGAGCCACACCAAACTGGCATGCACAAACGCGCCTGTTTTTTTTCTTGGCTCTAGTAAATACTCACCCCCACACCCACCCTTTATCCAAGTCCCTCACCATCAGCGCTACATACATGGATTGATCCCTGGTTGTTTTTGTGAAAAGAAGGTGCCTCAACATGAGATACAGGTGCCTCAACCCTCTTTTTTATGAGTTTGGTGTTAGCTCTGGTCATTTGACTGGTCTGAATAATCTGCTTCTCTAATGATCAAAGTAGTGGATTATGCATATTTTTATGATCATTTGTTGTCAGATGAATATATAATGCAACCTGATCCCTCACACCCTGATCAAGCCTTCAATATGGTTGCTTACTTGGCTCGGTGGCCAAGTTGGAGAGGAGTAAAGCCACCCACCAGGATCGATCCCTGGTGGGTGGGATGGGAGTAGGAGCCTTTATTCTCGCATATAAATTCTGAGATGGTTACTTGGATATAGTCATATTCACACTTAGGGTCAGTTTCTTCACAAGAATTCCTAGAATTCATGTCTGCTGGAATTTGTAGAATTCGAGATGCTAGAATTCTGTAATGCTGCTGAATCCTGACATTCTTGAATTCTCTATTACTTTCATACCGGAATTCCTGTTTGAGAATTTCATCCAACCTGAATTCCACAAATTACCTGTTTCATAACTACTTGAATTTTTAAGTGGATTTTTACATATTATGCATTATCTGTATACAAATGGAAGGCTAAAATATTCATAAACATAATATTTAATAAATATTTCGGACACCTAATGATAGATGGAATAGGCTCACACATCCCCCACAGAATTGGGATTCATGATAAGACCTCTGTGTTAATGAGCTAAAGAAGTTTCTACAAATTTTGTTATAGGGTGGTAAAAAGGGCTTATTAGATGAGAATTAAGAAGAGACTACAGTCAGACGATGTAATAAGCGCATAGTAGATTCATGTCTTTAACAAGGAGGAACGTTTTCTAAGATTATAAACTAGAGAACAATCTCTTCATTGGTGTCTCCTTGGCCTCCTTGGAATGATTTTCAAGGGAAGAAATTAAACAAGGTGGGTTTTCTATTTCTTGTTAAGATTCAGATTTCAGAATTCTCGTCCCTGGTTCAGTCATCTTTCGAACCAAAATAGATCTCATGTATGATAGATTTGCTATCTACTTCAGTGGAAAAATCTAAAATCTATGGCCTTTAGCTTCCTTCTTGTATATGAGAGAGAGGAGAAGAGTGGGTTATTTTTCATTCCATCAAAAACCCCAAAAACACTTTTCTTCCCTTTCCATCAAAACACTTCAGAAAAAAAAAAAAAAGAAGGCATGCAACAAGATAAAAGAAAAATAGATAAATAAACCAGGTGGGTGAAGGAGTATAGAGGAAGAAGATGATTGGACCTGATTTTTGTGTAGTTGGGTGGAAGAGAAGATGACATTCCACCGTTGGGGAGACCCGGAGTTGCAGCAGATCTCTATCGGAATTGCTGGGGTTGCACAGAAGTCTCCCGGAATGATTGGATTTGTAAATGCTAGAGTAAAGGCTAGCATTTGGGAATTATACTTTTTTGGAATTCTAAAATGCTACATGCCTCAAATGTTGGGAATTCCTATAAGTGAACATTGAATTTCTGCCTGAATTCTTGTCAGAAATGCTTATAAAGAAACAGGCCCTAAAGGGCCTGCTTTTTTGCATTCGAGATTTTTCACAGTTAAGATTTTTGGCTGAAGTTTTGCTCCAAGCTCTCTTAGCTATTATGAAGATAGGCCCAGAGTCTTTAAGTGAAAGTAGATTTTCATGCAGTGTTTGACAAGTTAAGGTTTTTATATCATCGTTATGTTGGTCAGAAAGCTATAGACATCTTAATAATTTTCATTGCCATCGATCTGGCTTGTGGTTCAACCATGTTAGGTTGTCCGTGCTGGTTTGAAGGTGGAAATAGCCCCAGAACTGGTCGCAAATCAACTTAATGTTCGAAATGGAGCTCTTGTTCTTCAGGTATAAAGAAGCTTTATCACATCTTCTCATTCCTACTAGGCCTTACTGAAGCATTAGCTTTTCCTGAAATTAATTTAATGCCATGAGATACTGCAATTAAATTTTCATTAGGGAAAGAACTTCTAATCATTCATCACTTGCCTGTATTTTCTCTAAATTGTTTTACAGGTTCCTGCAAATAGCCTCGGAGCTAAGGCAGGACTCCTTCCAACCACTCGAGGCTTCGCAGGTATTATAATCCTTGGGGACATCATTGTTGCAGTAGATGGCAAGCCTGTAAGTCCTCACTTTTCTTTAATCAAATATCCATTTCTTTCCTCCAATGTCCCATTAGATATGGAAAAGACAGAAAGGGTTGATACTGATTTGGGAAATACATATTCCTATATGCATTACCAGTACTTTTGTCAGAACCAATCCATTAAATTAACCACCTTGACTGTTCAAGGTTGTTAATTTGGTAACCCCGGTTGACTGAACAGTTCTATGCCTTCAATAAATGTACCAAGCTTACAGTCTGCATGCAACTCCATTGTACAAAGTCGTGGCTGGATTTGTTCAAACAGAAGGTTTAAATCCATCCCAATTGTTCAAACAGAAGGTTTAAATCCATCCCAATTGTTCAAACACCAGGTCATCAGCTGGATTTTGTCCAAATTCCAAAGTGCTTGGTCCGAACAAAAAATGAAGGTAGTTTAGGTCAAACACAGTATAGTACTACCCCCTTTATCTTCAAATTCATTGACATTTTTTTTTTTTTTGTATTTGGGCAGGTACGAAGCAGCACAGAGTTATCCAACGTTTTGGACGACTACAATATTGGGGACAAAGTCGTCCTAAAGATTCAGAGGGGCAGTGAGAATTTGGAGCTGCCTCTAACTTTAGAGGAGACGAGCTCGTGAGGAGGACTTGCCTACTCTTTTCTCATCATAAAATTTAGTTTGGACTTTGGAGCCGCCTTTTAACTTTTATTAAGAGACAAGCTAATGAGGAAAGGACATACCTGCTCTATTATTCCCTTCGTAAAATTTTATTTGCTTCTTTTCCCCTGAAAATTCAAGGGTATACATTTGTTCTTTCACTATACGTTCAGCTGAAAATTTTGCATCTGCTTTATCTTAGTGATCAATTATCTCCTGTTGGCATATCATGTTAATTCAAGTGCCAAGAAAAATGATTTAGAATGTAAGTTCATCAATGTTTTAGCAAGAATTTCAAGGGAAATGAGATTCACCGTAATTCAAACAATTGTGTTTTTAAAAGTGGCTGAAAAAGGAAGGACAAAAAAAGAAGATGATTATCAAATAGTATCTTCTTTTAATAAAAAATGAATAAAAGGGAAATGGGAAATAATACTATGTTATTACTCTGGCATTCAAATCCTAAGAAAGTGAAGGACCATATGTATCCTTACTTTATATCATTTTTTTATAACTTACATAACCCCTCATCTCTTAATAAACTTTGGTTAAAGCCCATCTGACCAAAGAATTCTTATATATTCAATTTCCATGTAAACAGTAGGGCCATAGTTTTCCAGGGTTATAAATTTTGTTCAAGTGAAGGCTGAATCAACCAAGTCTTGTCCGAGTCGAAAAACAAGTCCAGTATGTCAAAAATGATTCTGGCCACCGGGAATTCGTATTTATGGCTTGGACAAACTTTTTTAGATGATGTTGCTGACCGTAGATTATAGTCCTAATCATCAATCAATTAGCAGAAAGTGAGTGTGGCCGTGGACCTTCATGATTGCTCTCAAGTCTCAATACACTGCAATGCTGTGGAAAAAAGGGGAAAAAAAAAAAGAAAGAAAAATCAGCACAAGCTCATCGTGAATGAGAATAGGTCACAGAAAACAAGTCATTTGTTTCGGAATATGTTTGATGGCTATTCTGAATATCATCAAAGCGTGGGATACTTTTTCCCTGTCCAGTTAAGGCCATAGATCAAAAGGGTTTAGAATGATATTATAGAGTATCATAGGTCTCATATGTATCTTTTCATCCAATGGGCTTGTATGATCATCATGCATCCCAATGGTTCCTAACAAGAGGGGACAATTTTTTATCCGGCCTTATATATATTATTAATAAATTATATTAAGAAAAGTGATGAAGTTCAGCCCAAATGACCTAGTGGGGACTGGGGGGTCACTCTACCAAATCAAAATTTCAAAATGGTTGGTTTTGGGGAGGAAAAAAGGTTAATAGAAGACAAAAATCTATCATCTTTTTAGTTTTTTATTTTATTTTATTTTTTATTTTCATGGAGAGGACTTTATTGACAGAATTATGGAAAGATTTTATATATTTTTTAAAATATTTAAAGGGACCTACTATTGGCACAACTCCACTTGCTTATTGCACATACATTTTTTTTAAAACCTGGACACCCCTGTGAAAAATTCTCAAACCGCCCCTCTCCCCGCTCACCGCCCACCTCCACCCGCGCCCTCTCCCTCTTCCTCTCCTTCTTCTCTCACTCCCTATCCCTCTCCCTGTCGCTCGATCACTCAGGGCCGAGCGACAGAACAGCAGAGAGAGGGAGAGGGACGGCGAGTAGGGAGAAAGAGATGGAGAGAGATGGGGAGAAGGAGATCGAGATAGACACATGGTGAAGGAGATGGAGAGAGGGAGAGGGTTGCGGGTGGAGGTGGGCGGGGAAAGAGAGAGGGAGAAAGAGGGAACGAGAGGGAGAGGGCACTTTGAAAATTTTCCAAAAGGGTACTCAAGTTTTGAAAAAAAAAAAGATCTGCAATGAGCAAGTGGAGCAGCTATTTAAATCTTCATGTAATTTTTTAAAGACACGAAAAAGTTAAATTTTTTTCTTGAAAAATTTCATCATTATTACTATTATTATTTCTTTCGGCATGAGTACCATTTATTTACGGTAATTACAGCTAATAAGCTCGCAATGCATCTCAAGTTTCAGATCTCTTCTTCCTGACTCCTGAGTGACTGTCGCAACCCCCTCCGTTTCCATTTTGTTCTTGTCTGAACCTAACTTAACCCCTAACCCTACCGCCTACCTCCTACCCTAGCCGATTTGTTTTCTTTGTTTTTTTAATCTCATCGTTTCCGTATCTCTTCCGAAATCAACCAATCAAATGTACGTCGATCTCTCCTTCCTCTGAAGATGAGATGAGAAGAAAAATCTGATGACATGTTCCATCTTTCGTGGACTCGAGTCGAGTGGCCGAAACCCACAATATTCATATCCTTTATCATCTTATTATTATTTCACATGTGAAGCATTCTCTGTTGTGTATTGTAACATGCTGAAACTAGCATGCTATTCCGACGAATCGGTGACCGGAATATCTGATGAATTCTGAGATCTGGTGTTTTTGCCTTGCATCACTAAACCGACCAATTTGAACAAGAAAGAGAAAAATAATAATAATAATAATAATAATAATAATTGCCCTATCAGAATCAAAGGCCCCCACCCCACCTTTATTTATTTTTTTTGGTTGGAATTTTATTTTATTTTATTTAGTTTTGGGGTGGGGAGAGATGTTGGCATGGCTCTTCACAGACACGGTAGCGAAGTGTTGCCGGAGAGAAAGAGATATCTCTGGGTCGGTTGTTAGGTCCTACGAGCGGCTCCGTACCCGTTGAGGAAGGAAGTTTGGTCGGTTCACTAAGGGGATGCTTTCTCTGGCGTTGCTCTTCCTCATTTACTTGTTGGGCTTCGGCATCAAGCTGCCATTTCACGGTATCCTCTTATTATTATTATTTTTTTTCAAATATAAATAAAAATCATCATCATCATCATTGTCATCTTTTATCTAAATTAATTTGTTCAAATAGGAGTTGTCATTCACCTTTTTTCTTTTCCCTCCTTGAATTCTCATTCTCTTTCTTCTTTTAAGTTAACCTTGAGCATGTTCCTATCAACCAATAACTGGTTTAATGCAATCTGTGTTTTATGGATAACTGCAACTATAGATTGTGCAGTGCAGCTGATGAAAGCTGATGGGTCAGGCCCAACCCGGATTGCGGTAAAGGGTCAGGTCCAGACAACCCGGTCCGTCCAAGGTCATGGGTCGAGCCAGTTTAGCTCAGCGGATATTCGAAAGGAGTTGAAGGAAGCCTCGTCACGTCAAGGCCTCCGAGTCATCACAACGAAGTCCTCCCCTCACCCGCTCTTACCAATTCTCGCGAAGAAACTCTCACCTGCCCTCCACCTTGCTCGCTCTTCGAGGACACGTCTGAGGCCGCTCTTCGAGGACACGTCTGAGGCCGCTCTTCGAGGACACGTCTGAGGCTCCAGGCTCGGAGAGACGTTGCGCTCCAAGCCCTCCGCCTTGCTCGTTCCTCGAGGACACGTCTGAAGCTCCAGGCTCCAGAGAGACGTTACTTTATTTTTGAATCCCATCTGCTGGGGAAGTGTATAAATTCAGGGTCTCCTCATCACTTGAGGGGCAATGATTAAAATCTGACTCACCTATCTCTCGCTTGTAATCACCTTATCAATCAAAGATCACCATATTCAAAGTGGACGTAGGTCATACAGACCGAACCACTATAAGTTCCCTCTCTCTCTCTCATTTACTCACCTAGCATTTATTACTTGACCGGTGGTGTCCGAAAACCTATTTTTGGCATCATCAGTTTGGCGCCGTCTGTGGGAAACGAAAAAATTCAAACCCCTTTTTGTTAGAATCATGGTGATCAGCACGAGGTCTGGAAGACGAGAGGATAACCCTGGCCTAACTACGGGTCCGGGCCCTAACGCTCAGCCTAACTCTCCCCGACAGGGAGAGAACGGTCCTCCACCGGGTAATCCTGTCCCGATTACCCCCGCTCCTACTCCCTCTCCACAGCAGATGTTGGAGACCATGCAGCAGCTGGTGGCTCAAAATCAGCAAATCCTCCAGCTTATGCTCGCAGGGCAAGGAGGAGCACCATTCGGTGGGATACACCAGCAGGAGGCGACGCACTCGCGGGGCCCGACCGCTCCGCGAAACGGGGCGCCTCACCCGGGCGCCCATCCTCTGGGCGCCCAGGCAAGAGGTCTTCCTATGGGCGCCCGGCCAAATCTCCCTCACCTGGGCGCCCATCCCCTGGGCGCCCAGGCAAGAGGGCTTCCAATGGGCGCCCAGCCCAATCTCCATCACCTGGGCGCCCATCCCTATGGCGCCCAGGGTCGAGGAGTTCCCCTGACGACTCAGTTCCATCGCGCCCAGGATGCCACTGCCGGAGCTCCTTTGGACCCCCCACCTGGCCCGAGCCTGGCTGGTCCACAAGGTCATGCTTATTACGCGGTGCCTCCACCTCCGGGTGGAACCCAGTTTGCAGAACCTCCGGCTGATGATCCCCACTTCCAAGAAGGGGAAAGTGAAAATAATACGGTGGAGGAGGAAAGCCATCTCCCTGGTCCTTCCATAGAACCCTATAATCAATGGGAGGAAAAATTCAAGGAGATGCAGAATCAACTGGGCGATGTCTTCAATGCAATGAAGGCCCAGGCACCGGAGACGGTGGATTATCTTGTCGGGCGGACGGATACACCGTTCAAACCCGATATAGTACATTACCCCCTTCCGAGGAAGTTCAAGATGCCGTCCATGGAGACCTTCGATGGGAGGAAGGATCCATTAGACCATCTTGAAACTTACAAAACCAGGATGCAGCTCCACAACATCCCTGACGAGATAATGTGCAGAGCTTTTCCAACCACTTTGAAAGGTTCTGCCCGCCAGTGGTTCGCAAATCTCCCCTCAGCATCCATCGCCACCTTCGGAGAGTTGAGCAAATCTTTCGTCTCGCACTTCATAGGTGGGCGCCGCCACCAGAAGCCCGCAACACACCTGCTTAGTATAAAGCAGGAGGAGAATGAAAGCCTGAGGAGTTACCTCACTCGTTTTAACGAGGAGGTACTCCAAGTCGAGGAGCCCGACGACAAGGTCTCCATGACGGCTTTCCTTGGAGGCCTTCGTTCCTCGAGTTTTCTCTTTTCCGTAATGAAGCGCCCGCCGAAGAGCTTCTCGGAACTGTTGGCCAAAGCCCAAAAGTATATGAATGCGGAAGACATCACCAGGGCGAGGCGCGGAGAATCCTCCAGAGCGAACAGTAAGGGAAAAGAGAGGAGCAGAGACGAGAAGAAGGAAGCTAGCAACAAGCGGAGCAAGACAGAGAGAGTACCTGTCAGAGACCGGCTTGGTCCCGCTCCGCAAAGGGACAGGCTGGCATTCACGCCTCTCACGGCCACGGTGGAGCAGATCTTGTTCCAAATACAAGATGACCCAGCCATAAAATGGCCAGGAAAGATGAAGTCTCCTCCGAATCGGAGGAATCCGAACAAATACTGTCGCTTCCATCGCGACCATGGCCATGACACTGACGACTGCTACGAGCTCAAACGCCAGATTGAGGAGCTCATCCAGCACGGCCACCTACGTCAGTATGTTGCCGGCAGGGGACAAGCACCTCCACCACCTCCACCTCACAATCAGGAAAATCAGCAACCGATCGGAGAAATCCGAACAATTTCTGGAGGGCTAACAGAGTCGTTCTCGGCCATGAAGGCCCATGCCAGAAAGGCAAGACATCCTGAGGAGGCACGCCCGTCCAAGGCGCCAAGGCATGGAAATAATGAAGTTATATCCTTCTCAGACAAGGATTTGGAGGGGATCCAGCACCCTCACGACGACCCTCTAGTGCTCACGATGACGGTCGCCAATTTTCAAGTGCATAGGATCCTGGTAGACAGTGGAAGCTCTGCAGACATTCTGTTTGTAGACACTTATGACAAGCTGAGGCTGGGACGGGAGAGGTTGCAGCCCGTCAAGTTTCCTCTCATCGGCTTTTCGGGAGAGAAGGTGTATCCCCTTGGGGCAATCACACTGCCAGTCACTGCCGGGACTGCGCCTCGAACTTCCACAACAATGGTCAATTTCCTAGTGATTGACTGCGCATCGGCTTACAATATCATCCTGGGGCGTCCAACTCTTAATGCCTTAAGAGCGGTCCTTTCTACGTTTCATCTCATCCTCCGGTTTCCAACTCCTAATGGGATCGGAGAGGTAAGAGGGAATCAAGTAGCTGCAAGGGAATGCTACGTCTCCTCTATGAAGGCCAAGAAGACGCAGGAGGCGTTACAGGTCGAAATCTCGGACCCAAGAGATGAAACCACGGCAGAGAGAGGAGAACCAGTCGAGGAGCTCTCCTCAGTGGTCCTTGATGAAGACTTCCCAGCAAAGAGAGTACAAATTGGCTCTTCTCTCCCTGAGGATCGGGCCAGCCAGCTGACAGACTTCTTGAGAAGTAATATGGATGTTTTCGCATGGTCGCATGCGGATCTTGAAGGGATTGATCCCGACGTCGCAACCCACCGCCTCAATGTCGATCCTGGCTACAAGCCTGTCCGACAAAAGCTTAGAGGGGCCTCCACAGAAAGGGCCCAAGCAATGGACAATGAAGTCGGAAAGTTGCTGGAGAACGGGGCTGTCAGGGAAGTAGCCTACCCTGAATGGCTCTCAAATGTTGTGATGGTGAAGAAGTCCAGCGGAAAATGGCGCCTGTGCGTTGACTTCTCGGAGGTTAACAAAGCGTGCCCAAAGGACAGCTACCCCCTACCAAGGATTGACCTCCTCATCGACGCCACAGCAGGTCATGAACTACTCTCGTTTTTGGATGCATACTCTGGATACAACCAGATTAGCATGCACCCCCCGGATCAAGAGAAGACATCATTCATCACCCCGAAAGGAACCTACTGTTATAGGGTCATGCCTTTCGGACTCAAGAATGCGGGCGCCACCTATCAACGTCTAGTGAACAAGATGTTCCACTCTCAAATCGGGCGGACCATGGAGGTTTACGTAGACGACATGCTGGTGAAGAGCCTCGCCGCAGCCGACCATATCCCCCACCTGCAAGAGACCTTTGACACTCTCAGGCTTTTTCGCATGAAATTGAATCCTGAGAAGTGTGCCTTTGGTGTGGGATCCGGAAAGTTCTTAGGTTTTATGGTCGACCAGAGGGGGATCGAGGCGAATCCAGATAAAATCAAGGCCATAATAGATATGAAGTCACCCTCTTCCACAAAGGAGTTGCAGCGCCTCAATGGAAGGATTGCGGCACTTAGCAGATTTGTCTCCAAATCTGCAGACAAGTGCTTACCCTTCTTCAAGATCCTCCGCAGAACATTCCAATGGGGGCCCGAGGCTGAAGAAGCATTCCAGAAGCTCAAAGTTTACCTGACCGCTCCCCCTCTCCTCTCGCATGCTACACCAGGCGAAGTGCTGTACCTGTATCTTTCAGCTTCGCCCTCAGCCGTGAGCTCTGTTCTCGTAAAGAATCAGGACGGAGCGCAAAAGCCTATCTACTATGTGAGCAGAGCCTACCGAGGGGCAGAGTCCAAATACCCAGAGCTCGAAAAACTGGCCCTCGCTCTGATCTCCACTGCAAGGCGCTTACGACACTATTTTCAGGGCCACACCGTGGTGGTAGTAACAGATCAACCTCTGAAAAGAGTTTTGGGGAAACCTGATGTAGCTGGAAGACTTGTGAAGTGGGCGGTAGAGCTGGGAGAGTTTGATATTAAATATCAACCAAGGTCTGCCATCAAAGCACAGGCTCTAGCTGACTTCGTAGCTGAATTCACTTATGGTGAAAATCAAGAAGATGAAACAGCGGTGGAACAAGCCCCGGGCGCCCAGCTCCTCCCTCAAGCTCTGGGCGCCCGAGATCTCCCTCAAACCCTGGGCGCCCAGCTTCCCTCGGGCGCCCAGCCTCTCCTACAAGCCCCGGGCGCCCAGCTCCTCCCTCAAGCTCTGGGCGCCCGAGATCTCCCTCAAACCCTGGGCGCCCAGCTTCCCTCGGGCGCCCAGCATCTCCTCCAAGCCCCGGGCGCCCAGCTCCTCCCTCAAGCTCTGGGCGCCCGAGATCTCCCTCAAACCCTGGGCGCCTAGCTTCCCTCGGGCGCCCAGCATCTCCTCCAAGCCCCGGGCGCCCAGCTCCTCCCTCAAGCTCTGGGCGCCCGAGATCTCCCTCAAATCCTGGGCACCCAGCCTCCCTCGGGCGCCCAGCCTCTCCTCCAAGCCCCGGGCGCCTCACTCCCTCCTCAAACCCTGGGCGCCCAGCTTTCCTCGGGCGCCCAGCCTCTTCTCCAAAGCACCCAGGTACCTCCCCAGAGGTCGATTGCCCCGCCTTTGCCTGTCTGGAAATTGTATGTTGATGGTTCGGCGACCACAGACGGAGGCGGAGCTGGCTTCATCCTGATCAGCCCAGATGGTACACCCATCAAGTATGCAGTGAAGCTCCACTTCATTGCATCAAACAATGAGGCTGAGTATGAGGCACTCTTATCAGGACTGAGGTTGGCGATCGAAATGGACGCCAAATCAGTTCTTGCTCACAGCGATTCACAATTGGTGGTGAATCAAATAAATGGCGAATTCGAAGCAAAGGAGGAAAGGATGCAAGGCTACCTCAATATGGTCAAAGGATTGGTCAAAAGTTTTCAATGCTTTCAGATCTGCCATATTCCTCGAGGACAAAATGTGGCAGCCGACGCACTGGCTAGGCTCGCCTCGTCATTGGAGGCCTCATCCACAGAACCTACACTTATCGGGCATCAGTTGGAGAGGAGCAAGTTAGATGTAGTGGTTGGAAACATCAACTGTGCGTCAGAGGACAGCGAGCCAAATTGGATGACACCAATAAAGGCTTTCCTCCAAGAGGGCACCGAACCAGAGGACCGCCTTGAAGCGAAGAGACTCAGAATGAGGGCTTCCAGATACACCCTTCTGCAAAATATCCTTTACAAGAAGGGTTATTGCCTACCACTGCTGCGTTGCCTCTCCCCCGAGGATGCTGATTACGCTCTTCGTGAAATCCACGAAGGAATATGTGGGAACCATTCTGGAGGACGCTCCCTCGCCCACAAAGCACTAAGGCAGGGATTCTTCTGGCCAACCATGGCGAAGGACGCCAAAGAATTTGCTCAAAAGTGCGACAAGTGCCAGCGCTTCGCCACTGTAACCAGGCAGCCACCAGAAGAGTTGACTTCCATTTTTAGCCCATGGCCTTTCTCCAAATGGGGTATAGATATTCTGGGCCCCCTCCCTTTGAGCAAAGGCCAGTGCAAGTTTGTAGTCATTGCCATTGACTACTTCACAAAATGGGCGGAGGCAGAACCCTTGGCCAAGATCACAGACTTCAATGTAAAAAACTTTGTTTGGAAAAACATAGTCTGTCGATTTGGGATACCTAGCGCCATCGTCAGTGATAATGGCAAGCAGTTTGACAACAAACTCTTCAACACTTTCTGCACCGACCTCCAGATCAAGCAGCCCCACTCCAGTCCAGCGCACCCCCAAGCAAATGGGCAAGCAGAAGTCATGGTCCGAACAGTTCTTCGCAACCTAAAAACCAGGCTCGAAGGGGCGAAGGGTCTTTGGGTTGACGAGCTACCAGGGGTATTATGGGCATACAGAACTACGCCGAGAACCCCTACTGGCGAGACTCCTTTCTCGCTAGCTTTTGGGACCGAGGCAGTCATCCCTGTTGAAATTGGCGTACACTCCCTCAGGGTCGATCTCCAAGACCAAATCAACAACGAGGAAGGACTCCGCGTCAACCTCGACTTGGTAGAGGAGGCAAGGGAGATGGCCACGGTCCGCAATGCAGAATACAAGCGGCGCATGGCAAAACACTCACTACACCATATCAGGACATACCTAACGGTTTAAAACCGTTACTAAAAAAATTTGTAACGGTTTTTTCTGGGTCACAGTTTGGGCGTTTCTAATCTGTTACAAACATTCCTAACGGTTATAAACCGTTACAAACACATTAATTGTAACGCTTTATTTTCGTTACTGAAATTAGTTCGTAACGGTTTTAATACTCATTTGTGTTAAGAATTTTAAATAAAAAAGTAACAGTTTTTCAAGTTTTGTAACGGTATTTTACACTTAAATTTTTGTAACGGTTTTGTAAAATTTGTAACGGTTTTCGTGCCGAAATTGTGTTACTGATTCATAAACATTCCTAACGGTTGGGAAATCTTTTGTAACGTTTTTTAAGTGTTCCTATTTGCACAAATTAGTAACGGTTTATAAACGTTACAAAACTGTTTCATAAGTAAAAAAAAATTATCCAAAAACCACCCCTGAATACTGAACCTGCTGCATATATAAAAATGCCCTTTTACATGGTTCAAACATTAACAAGAAATCTCACACTTACATCCAATCAAATAATTTAAAAGCCTATAATTTCAAATAATGATAAGAAAGAAGTTATTATTCTCTTAGTTAATGCTAAGCTAAGTAATTATAATCCCAGTCTTTCCACCAACCCGGGCTCTATCACAACCCAACAACACTTTTAGAGAACCTAAAGCCCAACAACACTTTTAGAGAACCTGAAGCCCTATGCATAAGATACAGGTAACTCATCTACACAAGTAACACAACTAAACATGCATACAGCTCTAAAATTCCAAGCAAACACAACAGATTCTAGCTAGTACTTAAGGTTCTAAAATAAGATGGCTTTTTGAACAACCAACACCCTATATGAGACCTTTTCACCCAATTAGGATCCAACATACTTCTTCGTACAAAAGTAGTAGTCATATGTACCTTTACACAGTAGAAGCAGTTTCCACACAGCATTACAAATGCCCCTACTACATGAGATCCGATAGGAAACCTGAAAGTTCATGGCCAAACTCCTCAAGACTAGTGGTCAGATTATAAAATAAATAAAAAACTAAGTACAAAGAAATAGAAACAGATACAAAAAATAAAATAAAATAAAAAATAAAAAACTAGTTACCTGCTTATATTTCTTGTAGATTCGCTTGGTTACTATGACAGATTGCCATATTTGTCTGGTTTATATGCTAGTCATTCTAGCAACACTCCTAAAAGAAAAATAAAAAATCTTCAGCTATCATGAATTGGAATTTAAAGTTGAATCACCCAGTAAAAAAAATGTGATTTATATGCAATATTGGATCCTAACATGCATTGCCTCAGCCTACAAGCCGTATAAATGAGGCAACGCAGGGTCATTCCAACCATTCTTACAGACCCCCAACACACCCACCTGCACACCCACATGCTGCACCACCTGCACTGCCCCCCAGCACACCCACCTGCTGCACCACCCAACACATCCCACCCAGCACACCCACCTGCTACACCACCTGCTACACCACCTGCACAGCCCCCCTGCACACCCACCTGCTGCCCACCTGCTGCACCACCCAACACATCCCACCCTGCACACCCACCTGCACACCCACCTGCACAGCACACCTGCTGTCCATTGTTTTTGCTCACCTGCACACCCACCTGCACAGCCCTCCTGCACAGCCAACCCAGCAGAGACCCACCTACACACCCAACTGCACACCCACATGCTGCACCACCTGCACTGCCCCCAGCACACCCACCTGCACAGCACACCCTGCACAGGCCCCCAGCACCACCCACCTGCACACCCAAATGCTGCACCACCTGCACTGCCCCCCAGCACACCCACCTGCTGCACCACACAACACAGCCCACCCAGCACTGCCCCCAGCACCCTCCACCTGCACAGCACACCCTGCACAGCCCCCCAGCACCACCCACCTGCACACCCACATGCTGCACCACCTGCACTGCCCCCAGCACACCCACCTGCTGCACCACACAACACAGCCCACCCAGCACACCCACCTGCTACACCACCTGCACAGCCCCCCTGCACACCCACCTGCTGCCCACCTGCTGCACCACCCAACACATCCCACCCTGCACAGCCACCTGCACACCCACCTGCACAGCACACCTGCTGTCCATTGTTTTTGCACACCTGCACACCCACCTGCACAGCCCTCCTGCACAGCCCACCCAGCAGAGACCCACCTACACACCCAACTGCACACCCACATGCTGCACCACCGGGCACTGCCCCCAGCACACCCACCTGCACAGCACACCCTGCACAGGCCCCCAGCACCACCCACCTGCACACCCAAATGCTGCACCACCTGCACTGCCCCCCAGCACACCCACCTGCTGCACCACACAACACAGCCCACCCAGCACTGCCCCCAGCACCCTCCACCTGCACAGCACACCCTGCACAGCCCCCCAGCACCACCCACCTGCACACCCACATGCTGCACCACCTGCACTGCCCCCCAGCACACCCACCTGCTGCACCACACAACACAGCCCACCCAGCACACCCACCTGCACAGCACACCCTGCACAGCCCCCCAGCACCACCGGGCACTGCCCCCAGCACACCCACCTGCACAGCACACCCTGCACAGCCCCCCAGCACCACCCACCTGCACACCCACATGCTGCACCACCTGCACTGCCCCCCAGCACACCCACCAATTGCACCACACAACACAGCCTACCCAGCACTGCCCCCAGCACACCCACCTGCTGCACCACACAACACCCCCCCCCAGCACACCCACCTGCTGCACCACCTGCACAGCCCCCCTGCACACCCACCTGCTGCTCACCTGCTGCACAAGCAGGCTTCCAATGTCCTCACAAACAAAAAAATCAGTCAGGTGAAAATGCTACTATGCAAGTCAAGTAGGCTTCCAATGTCCTCACAAAAATGTGAAATTCTTATTAAATGAAAAAAAAATAATGAGTTTCATTGCAGGAGAAGATTGGCACATTTCGAGTGCTCCTTACTATTCTTGTTGTTTGTCGTACAAATTGGAGGAGCAAAAACCAGCTCGTACTTGTCAGTGAATTATTGTCAGACAGAATATTCTGAATTTCTGGGTCCTGCATTGCCTTTGCCTGCAAAGAAGTTTTAAAACCTCATCTCATAGAACGCTTGAAAGAAGAGATAAACAAAAGACAAAAATAGAGCACCAACCTGCTTTTCCTTCAGTTCATCTGGACTAATCTCACACCCTGTTAGTCTTGTTAATCTGTTCAATGCATCTGAAAAATAGGTTTGGAAGAAAAAGTCAGTTCCAGCTATCAGCATGATTTCATGATACAGCTTCTTAGTAGGGACAGTTTTGATTTCAGAACCTTCGTCTAAGCATTGGTGAGAAACAAATCTGCCTTTCTGAATACATCATCAGCTAATGTACATACCTGTGCACCTTCAATGATTACACAGGAAGAAACAGGAACTTATACAACCACTAAAGTCGGTCATTGCCACCTGATAGAGCCTAGTCCAACCCATTACTTCCCGACTTTGCTGTTAAATTTGGTTAACATTACTTGCTAGTCACGGGCAGAAGGCGATTTCATTCCCTTGGACGTGTCTCACGGCATGTCTCAGCAATTTTCTCATGGCATGTCTCACTACTAAAATGATCACATACAAGTAGAGTGGGTATAATGCATATCCACTAAAAATCTAAATGTCATCAGCCCATCGAACCAATAAGCGACAAAATGTTACATAACCATAATCTATATAAGTTGCAAGAACCAATATGCCTATGCTTATAGATAATAGTAAATAAATTCTGATGTTGATTTTAAAATCAAATACATATTTAATTCATAAACCTGATAAAGTCAATTAGACATCCAAGCTTTTGAACTTAATAATGGATACCAATGGTTTGACACATCTAGTCCTTGCACTCTGTGGTAAAAGCTTCTGCTGATATGATGGCTGACCATCAATTGCCAGTCGTAAAGCACAAAAGAAGTCATGGTTATTGCCATCATCCAGAATTGGTAGTCCCTGGAAATAAGAAAAATGAAGTCAGGAACCCTGGAGGCCTGGACTCAAATACATACGGATAGAGAGGGAGAGATAATAAAATTCAGAATAAGACCCTGGACTCAAATATACCCTGGACTCAAATATCTGCACAGCAACATAGAAGCGTGACTCCCTAGATCCAGTCCCAACATTCAGCCTGTCTGAAAACAGGGGAGGTGGTATCCATGCAGAAACATGGCCCTCATGCTGTAATAGCTCGATTGTTTCTAAATCTTGCTCAAACTTCTTTAGATAAATATCACACCCAAGTTTATTCTCTACACCACCTGCACAGCACCCAAGCACACCCACCTGATGCACCACACAACACAGCCCACCCAGCACAGCCCCCAGCACATTCCACCTGCTGCCCACCTACTGCACCACCCACCTCAGCCCACCCAGCACACCCACCTGCACAGCCCACCTGCTGTCCATTGTTTATGCACACCTGCATAGCCCACCTGCACATCCCACCCAGCACAGCCCCCCAGCACATCCCACCTGCTGCACCACCTGCACAGCCCCCCTGCACACCCTGCACAGCCCCCCTGCACCAACCTTTTGTCCATTGTTTATGCACACCCACCTGCACACCCACCTGCTGCCCCCCCTGCACAGCCCACCCAGCACAGCCCCCCAGCACACCCCACCCAGCACAGCCCCCCAGCACACCCACCTGCACACCAACATGCTGCACCACCTGCACTGCCCCCCAGCACACCCACCTGCACTTCCACCTGCTACACCACCTGCACATCCCCCCTGCACACCCACCTGATGCCCCCAGCATACCCACCTGATGCCCACCTGCTGCACCACCCAACACATCCCACCCTGCACAGCCACCTGCACACCCACCTGCACAGCACACCTGCTGTCCATTGTTTATGCACACCTGCACACCCACCTGCTGCACACACCCTGCACCACCACCTGCACTCACCCTGCACCACCCACCTGCACTCACCCTGCACCACCCACCTGCACTCACCCTGCACCACCCACCTGCACTCACCCTGCACCACCCACCTGCACTCACCTCTACACTAGCTGCACACACCCTGCACTAACCACACATCTGCCCACCACTCTGCCATGTATGAGACTGTCTGCCATGATAGCCCACCTGCTGCACACACCCACTCTGCACAGCCCAAACAGAAGTGCATGTTCAGATGAATAAAATTGGAAGACATCTGCAATTAAGATACTGAGACAATTAGCAAAACATAACAGGAAAATAGCTGTTCAGATTAAAAAAATTGGGAGACATTTTTGTAAATCAGAAAATTCATACCTTTCTCTATTGGCTTGGTTTTGATGAAGATGAAGTTTGGCTTCCTGACTGAAGGAACCATGTGAAAAAGGACAAGAATACAATACAAAACAATAAGAAATCAATGATAAATAACATAAAATGTCTCAAAGGCACCACCATCCTCCCTCCTCCTTTATCTGGGCTTGGGACCAGCAGTTGAAACCAATATCAAACCAATGATATTGATTATCACCAGGCGGAGTTAAAAATGGGTTAATACATGATTGACCTGAATATTCAAACAAGTAAGCATTCCAAATTAGTATTTCGAAAATATAAAACATGCAAACGTGTCCAAATGAACAAGGTATTAAGTTCTTACATCCATATCAAGCAAAATGCACTCAAAACATAAACTAGCAATAAGTGCAAGTCCTTTAACATAATAAGTCAATAAACATATAAAAAAAACAAGTTAAGAGATTTCCATCCTTGACTCTAGCCAAATCACAGGCCCTCCTGCACTAAAACCATCTAAATACCTTATTCCATCTTGGGGGCCGTCGTAAACAAGAGCATCACCAACTAAGACTTCCTCAATGTAGACTTTTTTTTCACCTGTGAGAACTTTTCTGCCATGGCAAATTCCAGCTGTCTCTGTCATAACATAACCCTTAGCAACCGCAAGACCATTCCTATCTAGTAAGGTCACTTTCGGTGGAGAACCAAGCGTCCCAGGATCAGGAATCACAGAGTCAAACATGTCCTTTAAGCATCGTTGAGGTCTGACGGGAAACTGAATTGGAACCAACTTCAGTTTCGGGTGGTGTTGTCCCGCATACGGCTTTACCACTCGACATTCCATCCTTTTTATGAGCTTAAGTACATCCTGACACATTGGAGATAAAATCTAGTTATATATAAATGTTATTAAATGCAAGGAGGCACAAGTTTAACTCACCGTTAACACACCCCATGACATTACTTATAGAGGCCTTCATCTCATTCAATTCCCCTTTTAACTCAGAATTGGATGAAGAGCTTGCTTGTTGCAGTAACGCCTTTGAAATAGCTGTACGTTGCAATTGGTTCTTAGACTTGGTCGAGCTGATTCCACGAGTTCTACTGCTTTTATCGGGCCCAAAGACTTCAGTCAATTCATCATTATCCAAGTCTGCTTCAAATACACTACAATCACCGTTCGAGCTTGCCTCTTTTCTCCTTTTTTGAGCAGCCTCAACTTGTTCCTATATTATCAACCAATGATATGAGTAGTAATATAAATTAAATTAATTAATCTTCTTTTTTTAGAACTTACGTAATGAATTCGAGCACTCTCCAATATAGTCCCATCACGGCGCTCATGTCCTTTTTTCCAACAATCTACCCGTCCATGTTTTCTGCTAGGATCTTCTTTATCCTACAAAAACAATTTTTAGTAGTTGTTGGGATAAAGAGAATAGAATTTAAACATGCAAGAATATGCACCTACCATTTTATCCAACATATGGGCGTATGTGCTCCGCCCATTAGTATGCCGATATTTATTCTTTCTCGCATTCTCTGCATTCTTTGCATTTCTAACTTTCACTTCATCAGTACTCTCATTTCTAACAAACATTGCCCAATGATTTGGATCTTTACCCAATGGGCATGCTGCAATAGCTTCTTCCACACCCCCGCACTTTCTCAAAATCTCTTTCCGTAAGGCATACTTTGCTGATCTGAACTTTTGAGGAAAGTCCTTTTCTACTGCTTGGCGTGCCGCTGATTGGGGAACATTAGGCTCAAATTCTTGCTACATACAACAAGTAAAAAAGATTAGATCTTCAGGAAAAAAGATTAGTCGTAAGCAAATGTCGGATATGTGTATCCAAAACATCAAATGCACATGTAAACCTTACCATTAATTCATTCCAAACATCATTTTTAAAGCTTCCATCTATTTTCCCTCCAGTCCTTGTAATGAATTGGAATACGAGCTCGAACGTAATAACCAACACGAGAATTCCATTTGGCATGGTTAGGACCCACGGCAATGCCGTCCACATTGAACTCTATAGGTAACTTACTAATGGTTCCTGTTGAGGCTCCCGAAGTTGAATTATGAGATGGAAGTGGCGCTGAACTTGAAGGTTGGGAAGCAATAAGGCGTGATTGACCTGATGCCATTGTAAAATAGCCTAGTATTTGACAAAGGATTGTTAGTATAAACTATTACATGAGAAACTTATAACTAAAGCAAACTGAAAAGGAATATTTATATGTAAATGTAGAAAATGAGAAGTTTTGCATGTAAAAGTACGTCTCACCAATTATTAAAAGTGTGCAACTATTACAATCAGGTTAGACTTTGCATCAACGACTCCAAACTAGGTTGGTCGTCGAGAATAGATTGGAAGACAGTTGGTGCTTCTAGATCATCCACTTCACTTGTCAATCGCCTAGGCGAATGTATGACTACCCACCAATTAGGATTTCTCAAATCCTTCGAGTAAAATACTTGACTAGCCTCAGATGCAAGAATCACCGGCTCATCAAAAGAATTATTGATACTCTTCAGCCTATTGAGATTAACCATCACCAAATTAGAATCTGGACAAAGTTTACAACCATTGGTCTTGTCCTCCACCCTCACCCAATTGCAGTAAAACACAACATGACGAAAGGTTGTATAGTCCAACTCTATTATCTCTTCAATAACCCCATACCAATTGGTTGATGCATTAATGGGATTCTTGTCCTTCCTACTTGATGTAAATGCAGTGATTGCATTCATACAAACACCACTGTCTTGTGTGGCAACTGTTTCGTCATGCGACCTAGTAGAGAACACAAAACCATTAACACGGTACTTTTTATATGTTTTGGCTTTGAATAATGGTCCCACAACAAATCGCCATAAGTCACAGTCCGTGTCTTTTGCAGCCAACAACTGTGAAATGACAAAAACCACCATTTAGAAAGATATCACCAACTAGATTTAAATTCATATTAAGCATAATATATATAACAATACCTTGTCATATAACCAGGCAATGAACTCAGTCTGTATCTCCACTTCTGTCTTTGGTATTCCCTTTCTTTTACCACGAGTAGTTTCTTGCATGGCACGATACTCACTGCAAATTGTTCATACAGTTTGACACAAGTATTTACAACTTTCTAGAGTAGTAAGTTTTTAAGCCAAATGTGTCAAGAAATAAAACCTGTAGTGTTCATCAAGCTTCTCAACGTCTAGTCGAAAAAGGACCCATCTACGTATTTGTATCCATTGTTCCTTGCCTAGGGTCACAATTTTACCCTCAAGTATTGGCCCCTCATCACTATACTCGCCATCTTCATCTAGAAATGCCTCACGGGTAGCTTTGTGGTTTCCATCTCGTGAATTTGGCATGTACTCCATAGCATACCTAACGGATTCAGAAACAATATAGGACTCTGCAATGGAGCCTTCGACATATCGTTTATTGCTAGGAATATTTTTGCACTCCTTCATTGCCCTATTAAATAAAAAAATAAAAAAAATGGACTTCGTTGTTTCGTCATAGTTGCAGCTAAAATCAAATAAAAAATAAAGGAAATTATACATACCGTTCAAACGGAAACATCCATCTGGGATAAACAGGTCCACAAATTAACCCTTCATCAGCCAAATGAACCATGAGGTGGATGCTGATATCAAAAAAAGATGTTGGAAAATATTTTTCCAACACACACAATGCCTCTGCAACCATGTATTTTGCAGCCTGAATTTCATGTCTGATGACGACTTTCGAACAAAGGAGGTTAAAGAATAAGCTAATCTGGTGAATAGCTCTTCGCAAGTCACGGTGTTTTGGATAAGCGTGTTGAAGCAAAACCGGGAGCAAATAACACATAATCACATGATAGTCATGTGATTTCATTGTAAGCAAACCAGGAGGACTCAAAGTGACAATGTTTTTTAGGTTCGAGGAAAACCCTGAAGGAAGCTTCAAGTCTTTCAAAATTTTGCAGAACTCTAACTTCTCATCTTTATTCAAGACAAATGGGGCCTTTGGTTTTACAGATCTCCCAGTAATTGGGTCTGTTTGCATCCACTGGCCACTATGAATCCCCATTTTCCTTAAATCCTCTCGCGCCTGTACTGTATCCTTGTTCCTTTCTTGTCCAAAATTGCATTTAATAGGTGTTCTGCGACATTCTTTTCAGTGTGCATCACATCAATAACATGTCGAATTGTATGTTTCGGCCAGTATTTCAAATCGAAAAGAATAGACCTTTTATACCATGCCTCAGTAACTTCATCATCTTCATCATCTTCATCATCTCCATTATCAACCACATCCACATTATCAGTACTCCGTTTGGTACCTTTTAAGACTTTACCAGGTACATAGTGGACACGGCTTAGCTTTTTCTCAATCACTTCTCCCTTTAACCTTGTTGGAGGGGGTTTTAACTCCTTTGTCTTCAGCCCTAAGTATTTGCCTTGCCTAAACGGGTGATCAGATTTAAGAAACATGCGGTAATTTGTGTAGACGATCTTCCTCGCATTCCCAAGGTGCATAGACGGAGTTTCATCACCACAAATAGGACAAGCTTTGTAACCATGTGTTACGCAGCCTGATAAGTTGCCATATGCCGGAAAATCATGAATGCCCCACACCAACATTGCCCTTAAGGTAAAATGCTCTCTTTTGTGCATGTCATAAGCTGCAACCCCTTCTTCCCATAACTGTTGTAACTCCTCAACTAGCGGTTGAAGGAATACATCGATGTTTTGACTCGGCGCTTTCGGCCCAGGTATTAACAATGACATCATATGGAACTCAGATTTCATGCACAAAGACGGTGGGAGATTAAAAGGCACCAAGTAAACAGGCCAACAACTGTAACCAGTGGATTGAACTCCACGTGGATTGAATCCATCAGTTGCAATTCCAAGCCAGACATTACGCCCTTCCTTAGCAAAAACTGGCCAATCATCTTTACATGTCTTCCACTGAAGCGAATCAATTGGATGCCGCATATAATTCCAAGAAGGTGTAGCTCTATCATGCCATGTCATTTCACGCGCTATCCATGGTATTGTGTACAGCCTTTTGAGTCTTGGGATCAATGGAAAATGTCTCAATACTTTTCTCGCCTCTTTTGTTTCTTTCTTCCCCATTTTCCCCTCCTTCACTTGTATCTAGGTGTTTGACATTGACTACACACCGTTAAATCAGCTTTGGTCTTCCAATACAACATACAGTTATTTTCACAGGCATCTATACACTCAGCTTTCATTCCCAGATCTTTTAACATTGCCTTCATTACAGGATACTTAGAAGGCAAAGTGTTTCCGTCTGGCAACCATGTTTTTAACAGAGACAAAAGTGCAGTCACACTATTTCCCGACCATTTATACTGCTTCTTCAAGTTATGAAGGTCTACAATTGCAGAAAGAGTTGTTACAGGAGCCTCACATGAAGGATATAATTTTTCTTCTGCTTTTTTCTTATATTCATGGTACCTTTTACCCAAATCAGGCTCTAGAACAATAGGGTGTTCAACATCTTCAGCCTGACTTCCATCACCTTCATTCAAATCATCTGCTAACTCTTCATGCACGCCATAAGCAACATCAACAAAATTCTCCATCCCTAGTCCTTCTGCCTCACTATTTTCCTTTTCAACTTGGTTTACCATTCGATCCTTATATGGGTTCTCGCCATGTAAAGCCCATACACGATATGTTGATTCTATACCGTATAGAATCAAATGTTTTCTAACTATATCATATGCAAACCTTTTACCATTTCGGCATTTTTTACAAGGGCAAGGACACGTGGTCGATGTTTGGTCTCTGCCACTAGCAAATAGAATAAAATCCGAACCCCCCTGCCTGTACACACTCCCAAGTCTATCTGTTTCATTCATCCATTCTTTTAGAATCGGCTGAGACATTCTGTAGGTAACACATCAAGTAAACACAAATAAGTAATTGTAACAGTCAATGTCTTTAAAAAGTTTCCTTTAAAATGAATCAAGATAAAACATATTGACAGAAAAAGTAGAATTCCCGATGAGAGGAAGCACAAAAGTAAAATATTCCATGTAGGAATTTGCATAACTTCTGGAACATCCTGTTTTAAGGCCACAAAAAAAGGTCCTAATCCACAAACTAGGAGGACTCATTGTGAGACCAACTCTTGGATTAATTCAGTCCCTATAAGTAACCAATTTGTATGGCAATTTTAAGTTTATTATACTAGTAGTAATAGTCCAAACTACATCACATCACACAACCTATAAAAAAAGTCTTAAAACATCAAAACCACATAAAGACACCCGAACAGTAACCACTTATAACAAGGAATCATAGCTTACTAATGTTTTATGGAGTAGAGCGAACAGAGTGCATAACCAGCAACTTTCCAAGAAACCGCATTTTCCAATTCCGTTTCTCATAACTGTAACAGATAGGGTAGATGGCTAGGGCTTCATCTCTTACCACAACTTCCATTCCATTCTCATTCCTCATTCAAATAAAAGTAAAGAAAATTAAAGTGTACAATTGATACAGAACAAAAGTCAATTGGGCCCCGTGGTTCTATATTTATAATGAGATGGGAAGCTACAACATACACAACAAAATCAAAGCAAATTAACCAAACTTCATTATGTAACAAAACATGCAAACCAATAATTAACTGCGGACTATTAGACAATGTAAACTTAAAGTTTCCTTCAAAATATGTTTCATAAAGTCTTAGCTTGTAGTAAGTAACATAGATCATAAATATAAATGTCACAAAAAGCCACAAAAAGCTTTCATAAATCATTACTAATCATTACTTTGGAAAGCCACGAAGTAAATAACCATGGCTAATCTAATAATAATATAAATGTCAAGCACAAACATAGACCAACAAAAGCTTTCATAAATCATTACATTTCTACATCCAAATAATAGTAGACTCATGTCAAGATCCAAAGTATAGACTCATGGTCACATCCCTTGCACAAACCTAGGGCAACAAAAGCTTTCATAAATCATTACATTTCTCTGACTTGATGTTGTCTGGGAGTTATTCTGATGGACAGGGCTTATTTTTTAGGGTTTAGGATTCAACCTCTTAAGTCTATTCTATGTATAGCGTTTTTCATCTTTTTCTAAGGAATGACCAGCATTGAGCATTAGCTTGCTTGAGGTCTTTAAATAAGAGGTCTACTCCTTAACACGGTTTTATTATTATTACTTTTTGAAGGGAAGGTTATGGTGATGCTGAAGGGCTATTTCTCTAGTTCTATGTTTCTGAAACAATGGATCTAGCTGCTTAGTTTTAACTTACTGTATCTTTCTTATGCCTCTATATTGAGGTGTAGGCATTTCACTTTTTTTTTTTTCTGGGGCCATTTGTTTTCAGAATGGGTTTTCTTCTATTCAACTCTGTTTCTCAATGGTGCACAGTAGCAGAGAAGCTGTTGATTCTTCCATTGTATCCCATCAGCTCCCATTTTGAAACCATTATGTTGATAATCAAATCTATAATGCCAAATTGGGTGGATTTTGATGCAAACCAAACCTAGGACTTGTATGTAATCTAAATCTTGGAAATTACAATCTGTCTGAGCGAGGCAGGTGGTGATGTTGTGTTTAGCAGGCTGGTCATAAGGTAAATTACTGGAAACATTTGTGATGAACGGGTCAATTCAAGCATGAAATCAACAACGTCAACTATGACAAAGATGATAAGTATGAGTGTATCATAGAAGATTTAGTGCTCATTTTCCTACCGTGTAATGAATTCCTATGAGTTCATAGTAAGGTGGGTTCTATTGAAGAAGCATTGAAGAGGTGATGAGTAGGGGGTGTACATGGACTGGGTTTGATGAGAATTGGGCAATTTTGGTGATGCATAGAGTTTGGAAGACAAGAGAAGAATGGGATAGAACTTGGACAGTTAACCCACTGCCTTTCTCAGTTTGTCCAACCAAGATAGACTATTAAGTGGGAGCCTTGGAAGCATCTGCTAAGTACCATTTACAGGGCATATTATGTGGCCCATCAATCAAATGACTTGAATCAGTGTGTATTTACTGAATCAAACAAAGGAACATCTTTCTTTCCAACAAATCATTGCATGGACCAGTGATCCACTTCAATTAGTACAAGAGCAGAGTTGATTTTTGTTCATTCTCAATGTGGCATAAGTGCTCGTTCAGGTTACAATCAATGTACCTCCTAAACACTGCAATTACCGACGTTTTTCAAGAACAGAACATTATTTATGGAAGCTAGAAAACTCATAGATGTCTCATAATACAATAGGAAAAAGGATATATGTTTACTATTTGTTACTTGTAGAAAGAAAGAAATCATCCTCCCCTTTCACCTTCCAAATGAGAGGGTGAAATTACAATTGATCTAAGCTACAAGGGAGGAGCTAGTCAAATCAAGCTTACCTGACATTACGAACAAAATTTTATGTGTAGGACGAAATATTATACGAGAAGAAGAAGAAGGAGAAGCAAAATATTATACGAGAAGAAGAAGAAGGAGAAGCAAGTTGTCCATTTATGGATGGAGCCTAAATGGGGCTGGTACATTTATGGATGAGTGGGACCAACATATAAATCTCTTGAGATTAAATAGAATTTTGATTTACAGATGTGAAATTCATGATCAATTGTGATCATGTACTCCTATCATTTTGTTATATGAAGACCCAAGTGTAGCAGATATAATGTCTTTTGTTAACTGGTGCCCATATGGGAGATTTACATTTTGTGAGCAAGGGAGACTAACATGTGGCCAAATATATATGTACTGTGCACCTTGATGTATATTTGAATTGCATTGTGCATACAGATAATTGTTATGTAAGTGTTCTTGTTGAGAATCCTAGGAAGCTACCAAACAAAGAATTACTGAAATTTTATTTAGGATAGATTAAATTCTCATACAAGAAATTCCAAGATGAATTAAATAGAGAATTATAATTCAGAGAAAATTAGCAATATCCTAAACTCCAGCATTTATAATTCTCCAAGTCGCGGTAACCATGAATTCTTCAAATTCTTGCAACCAAACAAACACTTAGCTAGAATTAAAATTTCTTTTCTTAAAGTCAATAGTTGACTTAATTTTTATAGTCATTAACAATCAAAATGAATGTACAATTTCACCACATTGCCCTTTCATGAAAAAATACTCTTAACACCAAAGTGCACCAAGATGTCAAAATTCATCTCCATCTTTTACATTTACACCCACAAAGAAAAAAAAAATAAAAAACCCAATATACAACTCATCCAAGAAAAAGATCTAAAACAAAAATCCAGTTGAAAATCAGAGCAATAGAAGCAAATCTTCAGTATTATCTATCAGTCTATACATCTCCAAATCATTGTCAAATAACAAGAACCAAGACCCCCAAAACCCAATGGTAGAAACATCTGTCATAATACTGAAACCCCAAATAAGAAATCAAACAAAATCAACAAGAACAGATAGAAATGCACCTCGAAATGGGTGTAACTGCTGTATAACTGAACAACTTCTGCCCCCAAAGAAGAATGAAGATCAGCCTGAGTACAATAACAGTGGGAATAAGAATCAGAAGTAGAGCTGGTAAGAAATGCACGTGAAATTCGATAGTTGGGTGAGAGAGAGCAGAGGAGCATTAAATCTGGAGAACAATCAAAATGCCTTGTCCACAAGGAAATCAATTTTGGGTGTGGCATTGGCATTTATGTGGTCTTCAGCACCTCTTACAGACCACTGGGACACCCACACCATCTCCCCCAACTTGCGATTGTATCAGGTGCCTCGATGACACTTGTATTTTCCTCAAGTCACTTCTCTCCATCTCTCTCTCTCTCATGGTCCCAAGAAACAGAGACATTTGTGGTGATGAAACAGAGAGTTGGGGAACGAGGGAGAGAGAGAACATAGAAGAAAGGGAGGATTTTACCTGGAGCAGGGGAGGCGTCCGGCGGCGGAGAAGGAAGATGAAGGCTCTGCTGGGGCTCCTTCGTGAGCTTGACAGTGCTGGCGATGAGAGGAGATGGGTTCTGGTCGTGCGCCTGGGAGAGGTCTGGAGAGGGAGGGAGAGATAGAAAGGGATGAGAGGAGATGGGTTCTGGAGATGAGGTTGGAGATGGCGATGAGAGGAGAGGAGAGGAGATGAGAGGCGGGAAAGAAAGAAATGACTGAGGGAGGGAAATGAGGGAGGGAAATGAGGGAGTGCAGATCGCGGGAGAGAGGAAAAAATGGTGGGAACGAAATTGATTTTCGTGCGCCATTCATCAAAAATAAACACAGTAACGCTTTCTCAAGGCTTTCTTAACGCTTAATGGTGGAACAAAATAATTATTAAATTAAGTAACACTTTAAAACCAATGCTAACGCCCATGAAACGTTAGGAAACTATTTACACTTAAAAACCGTTACTTACCAAAAACCCTGAGCGTTACTAATATCCTATTTTGGTGTAGTGACTACAACTCGAGGGTGAAGCCTCGTTCTTTTCAGCCAGGAGATCTAGTCCTGAAAAAGGTGATCCTCGCCACTAAAGACTCTCGCGAAGGAAAGCTAGGGCCAAATTGGGAAGGACCTTATCTCGTGACAGAAGTAGTAAGGCCAGGCACATACAGAATCCAAAACTCTGATGGTAAGGCCCTGCTCCATCCGTGGAATGCGGAACATCTGAAGAGGTATTACCAGTGACAAATGGGCCAATGTACAAAAAAAAAACATAAAAATTGTTTATTTCCCATTCCATTGTTCAATAGACTATAAATGAAATAAACATGTTACCTTTCAATAGGCTATAAATTGCCAAACAAAAAGAAAAATACATATGAGCCTAGTCACTCTCCTTATCCCCCTCATCCTCGCCATCATCACCTGAGCTCCCGCTGCTGCCATCAGGCTCATCAGCAGGCGCCTCATCAGGCGCCTCACTCGCCTTAAAACGCGAGAAGTCGATATCTGGAAATGCTGCGGTAATCTTTCTCCGGAGTTCGTCATAACCAGCAATAAATCCATCGGCGAGGCTGTTCTCAGCATCAGCCAGGCCGTCCTCCAAGTTATTTTCAGCCTGGATAGCTCTCTCCTCTGCTGCCCTCAGCTCTATCTTCAAAGCAGCCTCTCTGAGCTCTGCCCCCTTTCGGGCCTCCACTAGCTCAGCCTCTCTGAGTGAAGTCCTCTCGCGGTCCTTCACAAACTCAGCCTCCCTGAGGGAAGCCCTCTCGCGGGCCTTCATAACCTCAGCCTCACTGAGCGAAGCCCTCTCGCGGGCCTTCACAACCTCAGCCTCACTGAGCGAAGCCCTCTCACGGGCCTTCCGTAGCTCGGTCTCACTGAGCAAAGCACCCTCGCGCGTCGCCACTAGCTCAGCCTCAGCCTTGGTCGCCCTCATGTGAGCCGTTGAGAGCTCAATCTCAAGCCTGTTTGCTCTCTCCCGGGCTGCTAGAAGATCAGCATCATAAGTCTTCCTGGCGGCTTCTAGTTCAGCAATTTTTCCTTGACTTGCAGAGAGATCCCTATGAATACCTGCATTCTCCTGTCTCAGCTTACCGAACAACTCAGCCTTCGAAAATAAATATATGGATGATGCAGACATCTGGAGCAAGAAGAAATCAAGCGAAATGAGAATGCATATACGGAAGGAAAACCTGAAGAAAATTCAGACAACCTTTTACCTGAGATAAACCTTCTAGATAAGCGTTTATCATCCCCTCTGTGCTAAGGGCGCTGACCCGATTAATATCGTCACGAGCTGGGAATCTCCAAAACTTCTCTCGAAGAGTCAGCGGCTTGGGACCAGACGGAGAGGCAGGAGGTACAGATGTGGCGGAAGAAACCAGAGGAGTTTTAGGTTGATGAGGCACAGCCGCGGGGGCCACTACATGGGTAGTGACAGGAGAACTCGTCTGCGGCTCCACTAAATGAGTGGTTACAGGAAGATCACCAACCATCACACGAGGAGAATCCCTTCTCGGGGCAATACCAATCCTCGATATCTTGGCAAGATGGGTATTAGCACTTGCACGACGATCTTCAATTGCCTCCTTGGCCTCGACCAACTCCCTATTAACCACCACTGCGGAAGCAAAATGAATGGTTAGAAACAGAATATCAGGAAAAGGTACGCCTAAGCCAATGAAAGCTCCTTACTTTTTCTCTTAGTTGATGCCCGGGAAGGCTCACCCGTCCTACGAGGAGAAGGGTCAACAGAGGGCCCACGATGGCTGTCACCCTCTTTAGAAAAGAGAATACCCAAATCTCTATCCGGATGATCTCTTACAGCCTGCAGTTTCCGTTCTATATCCGCGGAGAGCACAGGTGACTCTATATAAAAAAGAGAATGAACAAATAAAATGATGGGCATATGAATGCAAATGAATAATGAGGAGATGATAATGAGTGGCGTACCAGGTCTTTTGGCGTCGATCCACTGTTGGGGCACCAGAGCCCTGTCTGCCTCTGAGGCCCACTCGCCACCAACAAAGAAGAAACGAAATTTCCAGCTGTGGCAGTTAGAGCGCAATCCCGTGAGCAGTCTGCCGCCCTTGCCCTTGGGGGTGAAATAATACCATCCCCTGTTAGGAGCCGGAGATTCGAATAAACTATAGGCAGCATGGAGCTCCAGGGGAGATGCCTCCTCGTTATGTGTTCTCCTCCAAAGCTCGAGAAAACCCAGCATGATCCTCCATCCATTGGGTACTAATCTCCCCGGAGTCAGGGAGAAGTAATGAAGAATTCGACAGACGGAGGGGGGCATAGGGAATCTCAGCCCAGCTTCAAGCATGTCCTCATAAATAACAATGTCACCCGATGCGTCATCACAAGCTGGCTCATCAATTTCGGCCCGGCGACAGATCACGGTGGAAGGAATATGATAAAGAGTGATGAAACTGGAAATATCATCATTGCTGACTGTGGTACAAATGGTACTTACCTTAGGTCTGTCATCATCGCGTACCATTTTTCCTTTAGAACGCGGACGCAACTTGCCCAGCGTGTCTGAAGAAGGACTGCCCTCGGCATGACCTCCCCCCACTATTGTCTCTTCCCTAGCCGAGATGCCGAAGGACTGGGCGCCACCTGAGGCGCCAGCTGCTGCGAAAACCGCCTGAGCCTCTAATGCCTGCAAAACCACATGCGCCTCCCCCCGCGGCGCCCGACGCCCTGGCGCCCACTGCCGCGCCGCCCGGGACCATGGCGCCCACGCCTGCGGCGCCCGGGGCCGCGCCGCCCGCGCCTGCGGCGCCCGGGGCCTCGCTGCCCACGCCTGCGCTGCCCTCGCCCGCGGCGCCCTCGCCTGCGGCGCCCGGGGCCGCGCCGCCCGCGCCTGCGGCGCCCTCGCCCGCGGCGCCCGGGGCCGCGCCGCCCGCGCCTGCGCCGCCCTCGCCTGCGACGCCCGGGGCCTCGCCGCCCATGCCTGCGACGCCCTCGCCTGCGGCGCCCACGCCCGCGGCGCCCGGGGCCGTGGCGCCCCTGCCTGCGGCGCCCCTGCCTTCCTCGCCCGCTGCCGCGGCGCGCCTGCCTGCGACGCCCTCGCCTGCGGCGCCCACGCCCGCGGCGCCCGGGGCCGTGACGCCCCTGCCTGCGGCGCCCCTGCCTTCCTCGCCCGCTGCCGCGGCGCCCCTGCCTGCGGCGCCCGCTGCCGCGACGCCCGCGGGCTGGGCGCCCCCTGCGGCGCTCAGCGCCTGGCGGGCGCTCGCCGTCGCATCGCTCGCGCCGTCGCCTCTTTTGCTGCCTGTCTCCATCTTTTTCTCTCCCAATGGTTTTTGGACAGAGGCTAGTTTCTTTCTTTTGAAGAAAGACTACTCTAGGGCTTATTTTATAGCTTGAGTTTTCAAAGAAGAGTAGCCCAAGCCGGGAGGACTCTCCGAGATACATATCTAGAGGAACTAACAGATAGACAGAGTTACAACCGAGAAAAAAGAAAGATTTTTCAGGAAGAAGAGAGTTGGATGCACAGAAAGCCCCACTTTCAAATATTTTCGAACGCGGGACTTTGAGGGGCAAATGATGGGTCAGGCCCAACCCGGATTGCGGTAAAGGGTCAGGTCCAGACAACCCGGTCCGTCCAAGGTCATGGGTCGAGCCAGTTTAGCTCAGCGGATATTCGAAAGGAGTTGAAGGAAGCCTCGTCACGTCAAGGCCTCCGAGTCATCACAACGAAGTCCTCCCCTCACCCGCTCTTACCAATTCTCGCGAAGAAACTCTCACCTGCCCTCCACCTTGCTCGCTCTTCGAGGACACGTCTGAGGCCGCTCTTCGAGGACACGTCTGAGGCCGCCTTGAGGACACGTCTGAGGCTCCAGGCTCGGAGAGACGTTGCGCTCCAAGCCCTCCGCCTTGCTCGTTCCTCGAGGACACGTCTGAAGCTCCAGGCTCCAGAGAGACGTTACTTTATTTTTGAATCCCATCTGCTGGGGAAGTGTATAAATTCAGGGGCTCCTCATCACTTGAGGGGCAATGATTAAAATCTGACTCACCTATCTCTCGCTTGTAATCACCTTATCAATCAAAGATCACCATATTCAAAGTGGACGTAGGTCATACAGACCGAACCACTATAAGTTCCCTCTCTCTCTCTCATTTACTCACCTAGCATTTATTACTTGACCGGTGGTGTCCGAAAACCTATTTTTGGCATCATCAAAAGCTATAAATGAATCAAGGTGAGGTGGTGTTGTTCGTGAAACAGAGCTTAAAAGATCCGTGTAAAATCACAGACAGTGTGTACTAGTAAAACTATTTCGTATGTAAGAATGGGCACATTTTTTGGTGGATTTCTGATTTCTGATTACCTTTGTTGGCACTATTACATATTGGCTTGAGCTAGGATGATGCCCAAGGACCCCTATTGGAATGCTATCTATCTGGTTTGAGTAGTTGAATATATTTAATCATATAAATTGTTTGTCTTTTCTCCCCACCTTATCAAATTAGGACGCACGCATTTCTGATAGTAAATGGAAGTGGGTTCTGATGCAGGTTCACACCATGGTTCAGGATTGAAGGTTCCAGTACGTACAAAAAACAAGCAGCGCAAGCAACCTATGCTCTCTTTTAATGGCATTTGTATGATGTTTAGCTTTGTTATGCTTCTCAAGGATTTCCCAATTGCATTTGTTATGCATCTTCATCTGTCTCAGTCATTGCAAAAAAGGAATAAATGTATGCAAGAATATTCTTGTTTTCCTCTTTTAAGTGGTATACTAGATATTTACATGCAAGAATATCTTCATCTGGATCATTAAGTGCAGAAAGGAATACACACTTGCAGGATTCTTCCTTGTCTTTTTTCTTTTCAGGGGTATTTGGATTCTTCCTTGTCTTCTATTTTTTAAATGGATGTACAAGAGATCTAGTTCTTACAAACAACGCATGCTTGTTCCCCGTCTTCTCCTTTGAAATGGATACGAAAGCATGGTTCAAAATGTCGGTCAATCTGCTAGGTATCCGACAGTGGATATTGGTGGTTTGATAGATATTATCTGTCTTTAGCTTAGCCGATACGTAATGGCTGATATGGATTCATATGCTACTATATGAAGCTTTCAAGGCAAAGGGGGGGGGGGGCATGGTTCAAAATGTCGGTCAATCTGCTAGGTATCCGACAGTGGATATTGGTGGTTTGATAGATATTATCTGTCTTTAGCTGTAGCAGCCCTCATTTCATGTGTTAGCCGATACGTAATGGCTGATATGGATTCATATGCTACTATATGAAGCTTTCAAGGCAAACGCGGGGGGGGGGGGGGGGGGGGGGGGGTTTGGGGGTCGTGTGTGTGTGTGTGTTTAAACTCAATCACAGAAGTACTCAAGAGTTTGGTGCTCAAAAGCTTATCTATTAATGAAACAACCTTTGGCTTTATATAGCCCTTTAACAAACAGAAATGATAACAAACTGTATCCACGTTACATGACCTACAAACGTGGATAACTAGAGGAAGAACAATTCAATCCCTACAAACTAGGGTGTTATTAACAAACACGATAATAAAGAGATAAGTCACAATGACTTAGTCAGAGAGGCCCAACAAGAGGCCCAACAAATCCTCCCTTAAACTGATCCGCAAGAAAAGCAGTCAGTTTACTCCAGAAATCATGCACACTCCTAGCTGCTCCCTCAGCCTCAAGTACACATCTAACTTCAGAGGTTTAGTCATAATGTCTACTAACTGATCTTTGGAACTACAATGCACTAAATTAACCACTCCATCTTTGGATAAATCTCGAAGAAAATGAAATCGAACATCAATATGTTTACTCCTACCATGCATGACAGGATTCTTCGAGAGTTTAATTGCAGAATTATTGTCACAGAAGATTGTAGTGCACTTGCTTTGATTGAAACCCAGCTTTCAAAGAATTCTTTGCATCCACATACATTGACACGCACAGAAGGCAGCAGCAATAAACTCTGCTTCAGTGGTGGAAAGAGTAACCACTGGTTGTTTCTTGGACTACCATGCCACAGCGCCCGAACCTATCTTAAAGACATAGCCTGAAGTGCTTTTACGATCTTCAAGGTCACCTGCATAGTCACTAGCAAAATAAGCCACCAAACATTCCTCTCCTCCTTTCTTGTACAGAATTCCCATTTCAGTTGTTCATTTCAAATAACGAAAAAACCTCTTCATAGCTTGTTGATGCAGCTCTGTAGGTGTCTCCATAAAGCGACTAATCAAGCTTACCACAAACATGAGATCTGGCCTTGTGGCAGTCAGGTATAGAAGGCTGCCCACCATTTGTTTGTAAGTGGTGGCATCAATTCTCACACCTCCTTCATCCTTCACAAGTCTACACCTTGGTACAATAGGATTTTTTACAGGATTACAGTGCTCCATCCCGAACCTTGCTAGCACTTCATTGGCGTACTTCTTCTGGCTTATAAAGATTCCATCTGAACTTTGCACTACCTCCACTCCGAGGAAATATTTCATCCTCCCAATATCATACATTTCAAATTCTCACTTCATTGAACCTTTGAACTCTTCAAACATCTTCTCATCATTCCCTGTAAAGACAAGATCGTCCACGTACAAGCTGACTATAAGAACCCTTCCACCTTCACTGCATTTAATGAACAAGGTGTGTTCACACAAACATCCCTCGAACCCTTCCTTAATGAAATAGGATTCTATTCTGCTGAACCAGGCTCGTGGTGCTTGCTTGAGCCCATATAGGGCCTTCTTCAACTTATAAACTTTATCTTCTACACCCTCTACTTCATAACCTCGAGGCTATTCGATGAACACTTCTTCACTGAGCTCTCCGTGAAAAAAAGCACTCTTTACATCAAGTTGATACACGCTCCATTCTCTGTTGGCTGCAAGTGCAAGAATCATTCTAATAGTGTCCCAGCGAGCAACAGGAGCAAATACCTCAGTGTAGTCGATTCCGGCTTGTTGAGTGTATCCTTTTGCTACGAGCCTAGCTTTGCATTTGTCTACTTCTCCTCTCTTGTTCAGTTTGGTCTTGAATATCCATTTTACACCAATCTTCTTAGCTCCTCTAGGCAACTCAGTTAACTCCCATGTTTCATTTTTTTCAATGGCTTTGATTTCAAGGTCCATTGCTTCTCTCCATGTAGAACTCTTAACTGCCTATTCAAAAGTCACCGGATCACTAGCTGAAGTGAACATAACAAGCTGATGCATCATTTCTTCCTCCTCGGACAGACCCTCACCACTTACGTACATAGTCTCCCATCCAAGCTGTTTCTCTTCGTATCCTCCCTTGAGCATGACTTGGTGCATTGAGTGGAGTTGAGGCAACGTTTTCAACTGTTGCTTCACTTGAAGATGACGAACCAGAGCCACTAATTCCACCTTCAGCAGGTTGCTCAACTTGCCCCTCTTCTTCATTATCTTCTTTCTTAGTCACTTCCCCATATTCTTCATCTCCCCATTCAAGTGTATCACATCGAATTTCTTCAATAGATTTACCCCAGTTCCACTTCTCTTCTTCTTCAAATATTACATCTCGACTTATGACAATTCTCTTTGCCTCTGGATCAAACAGCCTGTAAGCCTTGGATTCTTCGCTTATATCCAAAAACACACACTTGAAGCTTTTGTTGTCAAGCTTTTGCCTCTTGTTATCTGGTATGTGAACATGTCCGATGCAGCCAAACACTTTGAAATGCTGTACTGAAGGCTTGAGTCCATTCCATGCTTCTTGTGGTGTTTTGTCTTTCACTGCAAGTGTAGGACATCGGTTAAGAACATGCACCGCCCAATTTACCGCCTCAGGCCAGAACTCTTTGGGAATTTGTTTGTCAGTCAGCATGCATCGTACCATGTTCATAATGGTTCGGTTTTTTCTCTCTGCAACCCCATTCTGTTGTGGGGTGTAAGCTGCGGTGAGTTGTCTACCGATTCCATTTGAGTGGCAATATGTGTTAAACTCCAACGAGGTAAACTCCCCACCATGGTCAGTACGAAGACAGCAAATAAACTTTCCAGTTTCTCATTCTACCATGTTCTTAAAATTCTTAAAAGTAGAGAATGCTTCTGACTTGGCATGTAAGAAATATGTCCATACTTTCCGACTATAATCATCTGTAAAAGTGATTATGTACATTTTATGGCTGTGTGACTCAGGCATAATCGGACCACAAATGTCAGAATGCACGAGCTGTAGTGGTTGAGGGGCTCTCCACAGACTTTTCTTCAGAATTGAGTCTCGGTGCTGTTTGCCAATAACACAATCTGTGCACAACTTGGAGGAGGCGTTGAGAGGTGGCAAACCATTCACCAGCTTCTTGTATGCCAAGGTTCTCAGACCTTTGAGACTCAAGTGTCCAAACCTCCAATGCCATAAGTGTGTGGTGTCCTCAGATGTCATTTGAAAGCAAGCCAGACCTGGAGCATGAGTTGGTACAGATGCAAGCAGTGCAAACATTCTATTGGCTGACATGATAGTCTGCATGATCAATCCTTTCACAGGATGATAGATCTTGCAGACACCATATTGAATCAAAATAGCCAAATTCTTTTCTTGTGGTTGTCCGATGCTAAGCAAATTATTCTTGAGCTCGGGAATGTAAAAGACTTCAGATATCACCTGAGTTGCTCCATGAGCATGCAGTCTGATGTTTCCCTTCCCCATGACATCCATTTTTGTGTTGTTGCCGAGTTTCACCACATGCCTGAAGGTTTCATCAAGCTCAAGAAACCACCTCTTATCACCACTCATGTGGTTACTGCAGCCGGAGTCGAGGAACCACACCTCCTCTCTCTTGGAATTATGCATTTCAACATAAGACATGAGCAGTAGTTCTTGATCTCCATCGTGTTCAGCATAATTGACATTCTTCTCCCAACTAGGACACTCATATTGAAAGTGTCCTAATTTGTGGCAATTGTAGCATTCTATAATTGCCTTATTGAACTGTTGCCGACCCCTTCCTCATCCTCTTCCTCAAAACACACCTCTGCCTCTAGTCCCAGACTTCTCTTCTGAACTGACCTTCAGTGCTTGTTCTTCAATTTTATGCCCAACCATTCTTTGCTCGTGCACCAATAGACTACTCTACGGTTCATCTATTGTCATAGTATCCAAGTTATTGGATTCTTCAATAGAGCAGACCACATAATCAAACTTAGTGGTCATGGATCTCAAAATCTTCTCGATAATCACGACCTGCTCCATGGTTTCTCCCTGTATCTTCATCTTGTTGGCAATTGTGAGAGTCCTGCCGAAGTATTCATCCACCTTTTCTCATTCCTTCATCTACAAGACTTCAAATTCTCGTTTGAGTCTCTGAAGTTGAGCATGCTTGACTCTGTTGGTGCCTTGATACTTTTGCCTCATGAACTCCCAAATGTTCTTGGCCGTATCTTTGTTGAGAATGGTTTCCATGATTGTACGGTCAATAGCTTGGAAGAGATAGTTCTTCACTTTGAGATCCTTAAGCTTTTCTGTCTCAATGGCCTTCAGTTGTGCTTTCGTCAGCATAGATCCACTCTCTGCTACTGTGATGCCTGCCTCGACCAACTGCCAATACTCTTTTGACTTCAAAAAATTCTCCATCAACATGGCCCAGTGAGCATAGTGGCCATCGAATTTTGGTATAGAAGGCTGCACAAAAGTTCCTTCTGAAGTCATTCTTTCTCTCCTTTTTTTTTCTGGCTCTCTCTCACTCTTTCTCTAAGAAATCTACTATTTCTTAATCACTCAAGATCAGGCCCCGTGGTGGAGCTCTGATACCACTTGTTGGAAGCTTAAACTCAATCATAGAAGTACTCAAGAGTTTGGTGCTCAAAAGCTTCTCTATTAATGAAACAACCTTTGGCTTTATATAGCCTTTTTACAAACAGAAATGATAACAAACTGCATCCACGTTATACATGACCTACAAACGTGGTGAACTAGAGGAAGAACAATTCAATCCATACAAACTAGGGTGTTATTAACAAACACGATAATAAAGAGATAAGTCACAATGACTTAGTCAGAGAGGCCCAACAGGGGGGGAGGGATGACAATGGGAGAAAGTGGTCATCTTTTGGGCCACTTTTATGTAACAGTTGCTTCTTCTAGTTTGGAATAAATTGGAGAATTGAGGTGGCCTCTGAGGGTAGGAGTCTAGAGTTGGGAGTGTTTTCTTCTAGGGAGATGTGTGGTCGGAAGTGTTTTTTTTTTTTTTATTCGTAGGGGGATATGTACTTGGGTTCTAAGCTGGGTCATCCTCCTCCTTTTCACAAGAAACGGAGTATGAATCCAAAACCGCCAAAGAGAGGACCGAGGTCAAGTATTACGGAGGAATTGCTTCAAGTATGCTATGTATACAATGGGATACAAATAGAAATTGATCGAGCTCAAGAACGAGCGCTTTGGCAACCCTAGGGAATGATGCAAGTTCTATGGGCCAAACCAGCCAGGCCCATGGTCTAAATGCAAGGTCCAAATCTAGGGATTTTATAAAGATGAAGAGACGTTCAAGGCCAAAAAGACCTTTGTTTTCTTAAAAAAAAAAAAGAGTTATTTCTTTTACCAGTTGGTTGTGATCAGGATTTTAATTAGAAATATGATTAGGTTAGACATAGTTTCCTATTTTTGAAAGCTTTCAGTTTTAAGGTTCTTTATTTCCTTTATATGGGTGTAAAGCTAGTGAAAACGTAGAGTAGGAAGATTAATAAAATTTTCTGTTCTGAGGTTTGTTTTCCTCGTTGTGAGAGTTTCTCTGAGACCTAATTTCGTGCTTTGGCACTTTTTATCTATTTCTTTTTTATCAGCAACATGATACCAATATATTACAAAAGGAGAACCATTATAGAAGCAAACATAAGAAAATATGGGTATAAGAGATTATACTGTTCAACCAAACCAATTACAAGCACCAATTTACATAACATGGGCCACCCGTATTTTCTACCCCTTGTTTAGCTATACACTCTGCCAAAGAATTTGCCACACCTAAGCACATGACAGAAAACATCATCTCACTGAAAGGACAGCTTCTTGATTTCATTAAAAAGGAACTGTAATCTCCACGGTGTTGGCTCACAATTGGAAACTCACTTCACCGCATTTGCGGAATCACTTTTATCTATTCCAAACAAGCCCTCCAAAAGAGTTTGCATGAGAAACATGGTCAATTTGGGCATGGAGATACACATACTCTGACATATATGCCCTTAAAAAACTGACGATAACTATATGGTTTCGGTGAAACAGATGATTTCTCTGCATGAATGTGTGCAGGTGTGTGCGTGCATATACACAAATATATTTGTGGTTCAAGCACACATTGCTGACATGTGCGTGCATGTACACAAATATATTTGTGGTTCAAGCACACATTGCTGACATATCAGTACAGGTTGGGACTTTTCCCTATGCTACTGTTTACATGCTTCTCTACTTTCTCTTCTTGCACTGTTTGCACATGCCTTCCAATCCTCACATAAAAAAAAAAGTTTAGCATAATGATAAAAATTTCCTGATGTATGAATTTGGTCAATGCGACACCAAATTCCATTTACACTTGGACTACAGTGTCTTTAACTGGAAAGAGCCAAAATAAGTTTGATGCCCGTATTAAAATCTAGCTTTGTTGTGAGAAGTAAAGTAGTAAAAAAAAAGATGAAGATGCCAGTAAAGAACATGACTATTCATTTTATATGCACCTTGGATACTGCTCAGGGCTTTGTGGCCGTTTTCTGGAACGGACACTTCGCAACAGATACTTGTGTTATGAAAAGGCTCATGTTTTAATGTTTCCCTATCCTTGACTAAATCAAGTAGAAAAGGTGAGTGAAAACTTAAAATTAGAGGAGAAATCTCTATTTTTATCCATGATTAACCAATTGCTGTAAGGTTTCACAATTCGATATTTTCTGTTCATGATGTAACTTAATGGTTTATCTAAATTGATTGATGCAACCTTCAGTTATATGATAAGGGCAATAATATTTTGAATATGTCAATTTTTGAGAAAGATTAAGTAAAGCTACCACATTGTTTAGTTTCCAATACGTCAGCTTTTACGAGAAAAGGAAAATTTGAGATGGAGAAAAAGGAAATGAAAGCGAGAACCACAAAGTGAAAGTGGTATATACACTCCTATAAAATTGAGTAGAAAGAAATTAAATTTGAATCCCATATCTTTAACGGTGGTGCCGTTTCGTGCAGTCACTTGTGTTGAAGCGATTGAATCTAAAACAATTCATTACGATTTTGTTTAGGGGTATCTGCAATCACCAAATTCAGTGATTGCTTTACTAATATAAAGAAAAATACCTCTCAAAAATTTGGTTACGTGAATCTTCAAAATGATTTTATTTTAATTTTTTTATGGCAAGCCACCAAATTTTATAATTTAATTGCCAAAAATAATAGAGATCCATCCACACAATAATTTGTTGTGGATTGCAAACAGGGCTTATTTCTTATTTCTTTTTTTTAATGCAAACAGGGCTTATTTCTTAGTCAATGATTTGAAGCAAAAAGAATACACACAAAAAAAAAAGAAAAAAAAAAGAAAAGAAAAGAGAATAGATTGTAGAAAGAGATGCCAATGAATCTTCTTTGACCCCATTCGTATGCTATTCTGTTTCAAATCCAGGAACCTCAAAATTAAGTCAGACTGTGCTGCCCACTCACTGGCCATAATGATTTGGTGCTTCCTAGCCCTTCATAAATCCATTCCAAAGCCTCAAATTGATTTATTGAACTATAGGCGCAGATGGAGATAGCAACATTAAAAAAAAAAAGAAAAAAGAATAGTTTGTAGAAAGAGATGCCAATGAATCTTCTTAGACCCCATTCGTATGCTATTCTGTATCCAGGAACCTCAAAATTAAGTCAGACTGTGCTGCCCACTCACTGGCCATAATGATTTGGAGCTTCCTAGCCCTTCATAAATCCATTCCAAAGCCTCAAATTGATTTATTGAACTATGGGCACAGATGGAGATAGCAACAATAAAAAAAAAAAAAAAGGGATGCTTTACTACTCACAGAATGGAATAGCCCATATGCATATTAAGCACGTTTTTCACTTATTTTGGAATCCTGCATTTGAATGCTGTGGGATGTTCGATCCATGCCATCGGTAGAAGGAATACCCCCTAAATTAAAGGCATGGATCGAAATTCTGGCACGGCAGCCCTGCGGGAGTCCCATAGATAAAAATCACCCTGCATATTAAACCCAATCAAACACAGAAAGCAATATAAAGAGACCAAAAAAAAAAAAAATCCATCAATGCTTGCTAGGGTTTTTAACAGAATGCTCACTTTTGCTTCCCCCATCCCATCTCCATTGCTTCCCTTTGCAAAATCTGAGATCAGGTTAACGACATGAATCATCTGGCAGCCGCTCTATATAGTTGGACGGCGCCCTTGCCACAAATACTTGAACACCAATCATGATCTTTTCTTCTTTTTTTTTCTTTTTTTTTTGGTAAAACAATCATGATCTTAGAGACAGAGATTAAAACAACAACACTGAAACTATTTGTTTAAGAAGACCAAGTAAAGGTCCAAAGAAAAAGGTATTGAAGGGAGTATCAATGGAGGTTGGGATGGAGGGAGAGATTTTTCCCTTCATCTTCTTGACTAGTGAGGACATGCATAGACTTCACACTTTCCTCACTTCCATCTTTTCAATATTTTTTTTGAAATGGTAACTTGTATTGATAGAAAAAAATTAACTTTACGAAAAAGCTTTACGGTATAAAAGAATTATACTGAGAAACGGCCAGGCAAAAGCCCCAAAAAATAGCCACCTCCCAAAAGGAGGGGAAACAAAACCAAGGAGAGCGAAAGAGAGAACCAAATCAAGTTGAAGTGACTTCCCTCCAATTGAACATCATTGCATCAATAGATAAGCCTCAAAAATCTGGAAGATGGGAGACCCACGATGCAACGTAGAATTTCATTCTAAGGATTAAGTCTTCTTGGGAGGAAGCAATCCCTTCAAAAAACCTTCTATTTCTCTCTTTCCAAATAGTCCAGATGCAAGCCAAAAAAGAAAGGCGTCACATGATCTTCCCTTTGGAGGTGGTAATTGGGGTAGCCCATTGATGGAACAAGTCGTTTAAGGACTGCGACATGACCCAACTACAATTGAACTCGTTTAGGATTGCAGACCATTGGGCTTTCATCTGCTTGCAATGGAGCAAAAGATGATCAACCGTTTCCTCGTCCGCTAAGCAGAGGGGGCAAGCGTTGACAAGGAGGATATGTCTGCGGCGAAGATTATCCAAAGTTAAAAAAGAATTTTCGAAGAGCAAGCCAAGTAAAAGTGATGACTCTGGGAGGGGCCTTGATCTTCCATAAAGAAGATCAACTGCAAGAAGCCACTGGAGTTGTCGATAAAGCGGAGAAGAAAGAAGAAACCAAAAAAGAACCATCACTAGAAGGGATCCATAGCCTGCAATCTTGCCTTTCTTTAGAGTCATCTATGCCATTAAGCACCTCGAGAAGATTGAAGAGATTAACTTCTTCTGCCTTTGACAGATTCCTTCTGAAAATAGGCCACCACAATTGATTGTTAGTGCTTATGTCGAGGTAATCTCTAATCTTAGCATTTTGATTTCTGGCACAACTGTAGAGATCAGGTAACTAAAGCGCTAAAGAGGTTTCTCCAGCCCAAACATCATGCCAAAAGGAAATTTTCTCTCCATTACCGACGCGATAGCGGATAGAATGGGTAAAAGAAGCCTTGGAACTATATATCCCTTTCCAGAAGTTTGAGCACCTTCGCGGAGGAGGAGAGATTCCCCAACCATTTCTTCTCACTTTGTATTTTGCTACCAGGATTCTTTTCCAGAGGCCTTCTGAATCTTCACCAAGTCTCCAAAGCCATTTACCCAATAAAGCCTGATTCATGATCCTTAAAGGTCTTATTCCAAGACCACCAGAGTCTTTAGAGGAGCAGACTGTTTTCCAATTAACCTGGTGGAATTTTTTAGAATCCTCGCAACCATGCCAAAGGAAGTCTCTTTGAAGCTTCTCAATGCAATCAATGATTGCAGCGTGGCACTTAAGAATGGACATGTAGTAGATCATTGCATTTACATTGGATGATGATGATGATGATGATGATGATGATGATGGCGGCAACAACAATCTCATTACAAACAGAACCTACTCATCCAATAAACAAAAGTTGTCCCTAGGTCGTGTGCTTACATTACTATTTAACTGAACGGGTATGGCTGAGATACTTGAGTTTATATCCCCTTTATATTAATATTTCCTGAACAATAATGTGTTAAAAATGCCATGGTAGTTGGCGAGTTGCTCAATACATATGAGAGATGCGTAAAATTGAAATTTGTGTTAAATGTGATCGTTTGAGAATTGGTAGGTATAGCAAGTTTTGTCTGTAATCTGTATGGGTCACGCAGATGATTTCCAGGTATCAGGGGGCGGTTCGTTCTAACGAGGTTATTGGTTTGTCCATGTTCATCTAGTCCAGACGAGTAGGGGGTACGGTTTCGAATCGAAACCATAGTGGACCCGGACCCGGACCCATTTTTAAATAACAGTTCCGGATCCGGTTTTGAATCGGAACTGTTTTGTTGGTTCCGGACACGATTTCAAGAAGAAAACCCAGATCCGGTTCCAGAATCGGATCCACCTAGAGGACTCGAATCTAGTTTCAAAATCGATTATATTTTCTCTTTATTCTTCATTTTTCCTTAAAATAAGCATATAATTCAACTTATAACAGTGCATCAAGTCTACTACATCCAGTATTATACATAACAATGCCAAAAAAGAATTGGCTTTAAAGTAAAAATTACAATATCAAAGACTCATATGCCGAGTCCCGGGTCCACGGGTCGAAACCTATATGGACCCGGAACCGGACCCGTTTATCAATCGGAACCTAAATTAGGTTCTGGATCCGGACTCATTTATGAATCGGAATCTAAAATAGGTTTCAGACTCTATTTTTTGAGGGTCGAGACTTTCGGGTAATCGAAGAAACGGATATCCGATTGCAGCCCTACAGACGAAAGATGCTTATATCAAATAAATAAGGTGGGTGAAAAAAATATGAATAATAATCATCATTATTATTATTGTTGAAGCTCTCAAGTTGGGATTTGTCAGGGTTAGATTATCTGATCTATAATCAATGTGTATGCTTGGACAATTGCCCATCCCATACCCATAGTCCACGTACGCCACTGATTCGGTGATTTTTCTTAGGGGACGTTTGGTAAGCATCCTCAACGATGATTCTTCGCATTTTTTCTGCGCTTCCGTGGATTTTCCACATTTGGCAATGCAAGGAAAGCTCCATCCAAGAATCCCTACGTCCATGCTCCCATGCATTACCCCAGCCAGAACGTCCCCCGTCTGAAACACAAAATCCACGAAACATCTGAAAGGTGGAGCTACAGTGCCGCGTGCGGTAATTTAGGCATGTCCGTTTTTTTTCAAAATCTGAACTTTTCTAGGCCCCACAATTAAGATATGAACCGATAATCTTGTTTAAAAGGTCCAAAACGACTGGGGCATCAAATATCAACTGTTGATTGTTCACATATTTTAAGATATTTACAAAAAAGTCCAGATCGTTGAATGACAATTTCTAGGATATTGTGGGGCCCATTTGTGAAATCCGAACCATCCAATCTCTTCAGAATGCCTAAAACGGCTAGGGGTCCAAATTTGTAGCCTGATTCATCATGGATCATGAGAAATTGCCCAAAAACTACTGACCGTTGATTTCACACAATGCAAAAAAGGGATGAAAAATAGTGTGTTTTTTTTTTTCCAATTTTTTTATTTTTGTGGGGCCCATAATCATGGTCTAAACCGTGAGCTATCTCTGGAAGGTAAAAAAACGGCTAGTTGATCAAATTTCAGCCGTTGATCATGTCTAGATATCGAGATATTTGTAAAAATGTCCAAATTCTAAAATATTAATTTTTTTATTTTTGTGGGGCCCCTTCGCACGATCCAAACCGTTCAAATACTCTAGATGGCCCAAATTGACTTTGATTTAAAAGTTGATGTCCTAATTCTTCATAGATCTTGAGTTATTTCTAAAAAACTTACAACTATTGTATCATATATTCTTCTAATGGTGGGAATCCCCTTTCAATGTCAAACCTAGAACTCTCTTTACAAAGGATGACTTGATTCCATTAGAACAAAGGAATCATCAAGAACATAGAATCCTCTCCCTACCATTGATGCTTACCAAACGTCCCCTTAGAAAAGAATGAATGATCGTTCAAGACTTTGGGGATGGCATTGGTGTCACATGAGTGGCAGGGAGAGTGCCAATGCTACGATTCCGGGAAACACAGGAAGCTTGAGGCAGCGTTTGTGCAGCGCCTTTAGTATCAGGCGGCTTTCAAATCGGCTCCGGCGTAGTGCCTCTTACCACCTATTTGCCTTGCCTAGGGTTCAAACCCTAGGCATGTCACCTTCCCTCACTAGGGAGCTCCATCATCAAACTTACTAAAAATAGTAAAAAAAATCAAAATTTACATCAAAGCCCTCCACAAAGACTCAACTTATTATAAATAGTAAGTTATGCAAAAAGAAGGCGTTTTGACCTTCAAAATAATTGAATTTGGCCTCCTCCGATAGCGAAATCCAGATGAAAAGCTATGGCCATTTGAAATGGACTCTATGGGCCTGTTCACTTACTAGAATTCCTGACAGGAATTCAGGCTGTCTGGGAATTCAGAATTCCTATCAGGAATTCTGTGTTTCATTACCAGAATTCCCACAAAATTCCTGGGCATTTGAAATTCCAAGCATTTCAAATTTCAAAAAATCCAGCATTTGAAAAACCACTTTAACAAGTAGGATTTGAAAATCTCACTTGACACATAAATTCCGGAAGAGGTACGATGGCATTCCGGGAGCTCAGGTAGGAAGTCAGGCCATGAATAAAACAACGAATTTAAAATTTCAAAATTTGATAGCATTTTAAATATCAGGATTTGAAATCCCCCATACATGAATTCTATGAATTCTAGTAAAGAAACGGACCCTATAATTTAACCTTCCAGCTTCACTTCTTGCAATCCTCTTGTTAAAAAAATTTATTCTTACATCACTAGGGGTCTGCACCTAATAACCCGAGCAAAAGAAGAAAAGAGAGGAGGTGGGGCTGGACTACCGAGGCGTCGCAACTCGCAAGTATTGTAGTGCTAGTGGCCTAGTGCAGCGTTTCATTTGTTCCCATCCACATGGCATTGCCATTGGCGGCTTACGTCCCTTTGGTGGTTTGGAAATGCTGTGCGCCCACAACGAGGAGGATGGTGGTGAGGCATCTGATGATCAGCTCCTCCTCCAAGTCGCAGAAGCTCCAGACGTGGTCCATGGCGCCTCCTCCTCCTAGTCATATTACTATGGGTAACCATAAACCCCTTGCGCCCCCTTTTTTTTTTTTTTTTCTCTTGCGCCCCCTTTTTTTTTTCTTTCTCATTCTGGGTTTCTCCCCCCAACAATCGCTCTGTCTGTGTCTGATTTTTTGGAATCGAAATGATGGCAGGTGGTGGTGGTGGAGGAGGAGATGGTGTTGGTGGTGGAAAGGCGTATGATGCTCTGTTATTGGATGCCGGAGGTACCCTTTTGCAACTGGCAACGCCTGTTGAAGAGACTTATGCATCCATCGGGATCAAATATGGTAATTGCTAACATATCTCTCCCTCTCCCTCTCCCTCTCCCTGATATATGCACTTGGTGGGTGTTATACCCCTATCAAACAAATAACAAATTCACGGCAGTTATGTTGTTATCTGTCGCTCCTCGATTTAGGGGCCCCTTTTCAATCCTAAATTACGATCCCTCCTACTGAATTCTTAGGAATTCATATCAGGGGGGCTTTTATCCCCCGTGATACGAAGAGCAAAAGAGTGGGCAAATGTTTCCTATCAAAGGTGGAATATTTGATGGTCCCTAGTTTTAGACCTTTGATCCTCTTCTATTAGCCCCTTCTCTACTGGATCATTTTTTTCATTTTTTATTCCTTTTAGGGTTTAGTAATATCTATTAGGTCAGTATAAATTAGGCAAGCGGGCCTTTATTGATTTTTGTAAATGGGACTCCCATGAAGTAGATTCAATGGTTTATGTGAAAATGAGATTAAATGGAAAAGATGCTACTTTCACAACTCAATACGAAGTAGACAGGAGGTGCCTGGGGCACAGTTGGAAGGTGCTCAGCGTCACAGCCACAATGTAGCAGGTTCAAGTCATACTACCTTTATAAGGAAAGGAAAAACTATGTTGCTTGTTTCTGTTTGTATCTTAGCATGGTTTGAATGATATCTGTAATTATGAGATTTAATCTGGTTAGTTTTTGCTTTATTTTTTAAAATAGATTAATATGTTTAGTTTTTTTCCCTTTATTTTTAAAATTCTATCACATGGACCTGTGGATGCTTACTTGCAATTATCTTTATTTAACCAAACTATATATATTTTTTGTTTCCCACCATCTTCTTCAGGGCTGAAAGCAACTGCCAGTGAGATCAAACAAGGGTTCAAAAGAGCATTTGCCGCACCTTGGCCTGAATATCTTCGCTACCAGGCATTTTTCCTATGCATCTTCTCTTTTCTCTCTTATTCATCATCTGAAATGCAATTTCACTTCGCACCAATCAAAGGTTGTCTTTTGGAAAAAAATGGATGAAATGGACATTTCAGAACTTGGTTATTTACTTTCATGTGGCCATTGTATGTTCTGGAACTTCATTTACTCTTTAACACTTGTCATTATTAAGAAACAGTAGAGAAGATAATCATTGGTCCTTGTCCTTGGTATTGGTCAGGCTTCCATTCTTAATTAGTATCATTGGCAGTTTTATAGCCAAATGGATTCATATATCCAAAGCAAAGAAGTATGCAGTACAGTAGGAAACTTTCTACTATTCGAGAAAAAAAAAAAAAAAAAAACAGCTGAGCCCTTCGTATACTCAGACGAATGCAAGCTTACTTATGCATGTAACATAAGCAAGTTAGGATTGCTCTGAAGGGTGGTGTTCAATACTCTAATGCTTTGTAAAGTGTGTTTTGCTTTTTACTGTATTCATGTTCAAACCTTATTAGTTGAGTTCCTTAAAATCAAATTATGTCAACTATTAAAAGCCTTCAAGAGACCCAAGAGAAACTGATTTAATTGGTTATGTGAATGGAATCTTAATTAAATTTATTTAGAGAACCATTATATGTAACATGTTTCATCTTTATGCTATTCTGATCCAATGATTAATTACATGCTTGGCATGGAGTCATTTCTGATGGTCTGAGATCCTTCTAGTAGTTAATTAATGCTGAAGTAAAAAGTGAATACGTGTGCCAGAGGCTCTCATATCTCTGCTGCTGTCTTAGTAGGGAGACGGGCGCACATTTTGGAGACTTGTTGTTTCTGAGGCCACTGGTTGTGAGAGTAATGACTATTTTGAGGAAGTATATGAGGTGAAGTTCCTTTCGCTCCATTTTCATTTGCAGCATTTGATTCTCAAATGTCAAAAGGATAAATTGAAACGAGAAATTGTAGTTGCAAACTTACTCAACTGCATTTCACATGAATGAAAATAATGGTCTATATAGAAGGTTACTATCATTTTTCTTCCTGTGTAAAGCTGCATGATTGTTTGGTTTTCATAGACTTGTAGACTCATTGAATGCTTTAGTAATGTCTGCGGCTGATATCTTGGTGGTCGCTTCTGTCAGCACTTTGCAAATGGTCATGCTTGGAGTCTTCCAATTGGAGCTTATGAGACAATATCTCATCTGAAAAATGCTGGAGGTTATGTTCACGATGTGCTTTCCTTCTGCGTCTGTACGTGTAATTGGGTAGAAGACTGATGTGTGAACACTTCCTCTTTTTTTTTTTTTCTGATTGAATTGTCTGAATTGTCCAGTACAGTCAAGTTGGCAGTTGTCTCCAATTTTGACACACGCTTACGGAAGCTATTGAAGGACCTCAACATTGCTCATCTGTAAGCAATGAAGTCATGCTTCATTTTCATCTTTACCCTATTCATTTTCATTTTTCTTTCTCTGTAATTTATGAAATCATCATTAGTGGAATTTTTAGCAACATGCAAGCCATTCCTAAACTTGGAACGGGCTGCCTTAGTGCCTTTGCTCTCCACCCACCCACTGACACGCAGATTAGCAGTGAGCCAAATTTGGCACTTATCTGACTCAGGTAGTTTTTTTTTTTCCCTTTTGCTCTGGTAGATGCTCACACTCACCCACACAAACTACCCAAGTCCCTCACCAACACAACCGGGGTCAACCCCTACTTGCTTTTGCAGAGAGGTAGATGCATAATCAATAAGCTATCGGTGGCTAGGCATGTCGACCCTTTAATTGATCATGCAAAATTTGGCATCCATCCCATTTATCTGTTGTTGGGATTTGGCTGCCAACCTTGAGGTGCTCAAAACAATACCTCCCTTGATTCGATGGTTCAGGTCATATGGAAATCTTTCAAATCTCAAACCCCCTCCTGTATCTTCTGTACATACACAGATTTTCATGCTTCTAGATGGGCCATTCCTGAAGAAAACTCACGATCATCATGATTATTATTGTTTTCCATACCAAGCCTTCTAAGGATCTTCAAAGTTATTTTCTACACCATTGTTTCTCAAGGGTTTATTGTAACCAACCATCCATTAATGTTATTAAACAAGGGGTGGATATGAAATTAGTGTTGTTGGGACACTAGTTGTTATGGATCCTAATGGAGTAGAGCTTCTTCCAGTAGTATAAGTGACGAGGTTATTTAAGGGTCCCTGATGCAGGATAAACCCATGATCCATGGGTCAACCAAGCTCATTGGTCCCAACCCACTAAGGCCCATGAAAGCCAGAAAATTTCATGGTCATTCAAACCTACGATTCTCATCCTTTTCCTTTTATTTGAATAAAGATTAACTAAATTTAGGGATAGAGATTTGATTTTCTTAGAAAATTTTATCTTCTTTGGTTTAGAGTTTTATCTTAACTTGATTTCTTTCCAAAATAGAATTAGGGTATGGAGTCTTTACTAGCGGTAACCCGTGCCGCTGGCACGTTCGAACGTAATTAGATAAAAAAATTGTCTTAAATTAACTTATTTAGATTTGGGGTTTACGATTTCTTTTTCGGGTTTTTGATTTACTGTTTATTTGCCACCCCTCTCCCATGATCCACCCACACCTATTCCAGCCCTCCACCGAACCCCAGATCCATCCTTAATCCACTATCAAAGCCCTAAAAGCCCCAGATCATTCCCAAATCACACGCCCCAGTCAGCAACACCACTCCCCTTCCTCTCTAACCAATAGCCACCGAACCCAGTCCCATCCAGAAACCCCAACTACCCCAATGCCCCACATCAGCCACTTATGAACTTAATCCTAGCCCTACATCCATTTTTCCCCAAAACCTAAAACCCCCAAATCACCCCTGCCTCTGCGACACACACCCCGACCAAACTTCACCCCTTTGAAAAAAGAGAACAGAGAGAGGGAGAAGCAAAAAAAAAAAAACCCACATACCTGTGTAGTCGCCAATCTGGCATCGCCGCACCATCGTTAGCACCCCGCCACGCCTCAGCTCCATCGCCGCCGTCATCGTCGGCGCCTCTGCCCTCTCCTCTCAGCCTTTGCTCCTTCCTCCATTCCAAGAAGGAAAGAAAAGGCTTGTGAAGTCGTTTTCCCCTTTTTCAGGCGTCAGCCCCGAGGCATCCCTTCTAGACCATTTTTCAAAAACGACGTGTGAGTCTTACACAGGCAAGTTGGGATTGAAATGGGAAGGATAATGGGGTGGACCCCACACCCTGCAATGAACATGGACCACGCTGGGTGTCTATGATAGAGACCCTTTCTTTTCTCTCAGAAAGAAGACAACCCATAAAGAATTTTCAGAGGAAATATTGAAAAAAGTTGAAATGAGGAAAAGAAGGCCAGGAGAGCGAAATGGCTGGCGTGTGTGGGTCCCATCTGATTGAATTGCAATCAAATTGCTATGCTGATTGTGGCCCACTCACAATGTCAGCACCCATGTGACCTTCCATAAAAATAGCCCCAAAAGAAACTGCATCAAGACAAAGGAACAAACAAAAGATATATATATATATTTATGATAAGAAAGAGAAATGGATTTGTTTAAAGCTATATATGCCACGTAGGACATTTTTTAAACAGGAAACACTGTCGTGCTTTGTAAGATAGATAAAGAGATGTAATCACTCTCATTTAGCGGTTGATTGATTGATAAAATTTTTCTTCTTGAGTTATCTCTCGGTCTTTTGTCTTTAGTGTGAGTCCAAAGATTGTATGTGGTGTGAAGCCTAGACTTGTGATCTAGCCCTAAGCTTGGGTTCGGAGAGTAGCTTATGGATAATCTTCCCCTACCCACTCCACATTAGTTCTTTTCCGGTTTTTTAATTATAGAGAGGTGTTCTTCAACTGCGATTGCATGGGCAACAAGTAGAGGAACGGGTCCATGGAGCCTGGTCTTCATATTGCAAGAAATTTGGGAGCTTAATTCATCAATTGCTCTTCTTTTTATAAAAAGCGTTTTTTTCCCTCTTTTTCGATGAAATAGTCCCTATTTAAAGATAATTGATATTGCACATGAAAAAACTTAATGTCAGTTCCCATGAAAACACTTAATCTTAATTCCCAACTCATCTTGTGTACTGGTGGGGACCTTGTGTTTACTTTAGAAATTACATGAACCTCTAGCTGCTGAGCAGCATAAAAATGAACCTCCATATCAGGGTGGTTTTCTTTGCTGTCCATAAAATGGAAAATTCAGCATGAAGAGTGGGGAATATTATGAACACATAAAATTCTGATCTCTGTGGTCTTAATTTATATAGCCTATCCTGTTTCTGTTTATAAGAAATGCAATTCCATGTCTTATTATAGTGAGATTGTAAGTTAGGTACAGTATATCCCATTCCAGATTCAGATTCATTCCTATTCTTTGTCCAAATGTTGTACATTTATATATGCATTTTTTGATCTGAGTTTTTATATCCAATTCTATATTTCATGATGGAGATGATTTTACTTTCTGTTCTCTTAGGTTTGATGCCATAATCATATCTGCAGAGGTTGGATATGAAAAGCCAGCTGTGGAGATCTTCAGAGCTGCTTTAGGTAATTCGGTCAATTGAAGGTGTATGGAATAAAGCATTTCCTTAAAATCCTTTTTTCCCTTGAATTATTTCCTCTCTCTCGTGTGGAGGAAAAAAAATGACTCTTCTATATATGAAATTGAGTTTATTTTTACGGTGGCATGATCATCTTTGTTTTTCTCCATGATGAATTTTGTGCTTGATAATATATCCATGTTTCGCGATTCTTCTAGGCTGGTTTTGGCTGCATGTCCATTCAAATTTATCTGCTATGTTCAGAAAATAAGTTAAAGCAGTACCAGTAAATAGGTGAAAGAGGCAGAAAGAGGGAAAAAAAAAAAGAGGAGGTTTCCATTTGGCTGGGTGCAAACTCGGGATCCAGCCACTATCAGGAGGGTCCCGGTTTTGTGGTACACTGCGATGGGCGATCGGGTGGGCCTCTCGCTAAGTGGTGTGTACCATAAAAACTGTGCACTCCGTGTGCACTGGATTATCCATATATACACACACACACACATAAAGAAGAGCGCTAGAAAATTGCCAGGGAGTTTTTTTACAAACAAACACGCCCCTCCCAGTGGGGCCCTCTATGATGTATGACAACTATGGAATGTAGTTGGATGGAAGGATCTGGATAAGACTTACATACCAAACCAAACCAAACCAAACCAAGCCTTTTCCCACTAGGTGGGGTGGATAAGACTTACATATGTACAAAATTTCAACTCAATTAGATCATCACAACCCCTTGATCTACCCTACAAAGCCAACCCCCTCACACTCACTGGCCCCTCATGACTTAGCACTTCCCCTATGACACTATTCTGAATTATACTCTCACTTGGATTACATTTCATTAAGAGTGTAATGTAAGAAACCATTAAAGTTTAAGCCCCACTAAATCAATAGTTATAATGATCTAATTGAGATGATCTTTGCCTAAAATCACTTCCATAATGAGACCTTTTCATCACACTATCCTCCCATATTAGCATGCATCCAAACGTGTCCTATAGAAGCCTTAAAATTCTACCTAATGTAATTTGTAGGAGGCAGCAGAGCATAGCCCTATATAATATAATAAACATATATTGGATATTATGACTTATGCAACCAGCTCATTTGTGTCTATACATCTCATCTAATCCTTTGAGTTCAGTATTTGATCTACTCTTTCTATTATACCATACGCCAATTGAAAGATATTTTTGCATTTTGTAGATCAAATTGGTGTGGAATCTGAGAAAGCAGTACATGTTGGGGATGATGTAAAGGCTGATAAAATGGGGGCTAATGCTGCTGGGATTGATTGCTTGTGAGTAAATCTGTAACTTGTATGTCTTACGTAGATTTGTGTTTTTGCATTTCTTTTTCTTTTGTGGGGATGTGTGTGTGTGTGTGTGTTGGGGTGTCTGTGTTAAACTTTAAATAGAGCGACGTGACTTTTTTGGGACGAAATTGTCCATAGCCCATAATCCATAGCCCATAAGTTGCAATTGCACGAGTTATGAATGTCATGCGATCGTGACCTAATCTCACGTAGTCACAATATGTATGCATGAAGAGGATCTCTTTTTTGTGTGCGTTTTGTGGGACTAGAAGATTGGGAAGAAGGAAGGATTTTGCATTTATTGAAGAAAATCTCCTTGCTATTAGAGGTGGTGTTTTGGAGGGGGCTTTCATCTTCTTCTTTTCCATTTTTATTTTTTACACTTGATTTCTTGAAATGGGTTTTCTTGATCTTTTGGATTGGAAATTGGGGTATTTATTTTAAAATAAAATGGATCATGACTTAATTACTCTTTAATCTCTATTGCAGGCTATGGGGATTGGATGTGAAGACATTTGCTGAGCTACATGACCGTATTCTCATAACAGATCTGTCAGCACAAAGAAGATGAGGCTTCTAGACGTATGTGTTCCAACTATTTAAGTGAGCTTTGTGTTTGTTAAGTTCTCAGGTTTGATCCAAGATTTAAAAGGGGAAAAATAAAAACTCAACAGACCTTTCTGAACAAAACAGTGGAGCTATAGTTTCTCAAACTTATGTCTGTTGATTCAGATATATTCATCTCTATTTAAATAGAGAAGCAAGCTAGTCCCCATATCGTTCTATTGTCTTTTGACTTCTTGTGTTTGCAGTAAGGTTAATCAGGATTTGGTGTGGACCGAGCCTGTCTTCTCTGCTCCTCTTGCAGCTTATGATTTCATATAGCTTGCAATTAGTGAGTGATTTGTCCATGGCCAGGCAGCCATAAAACGGGCTAGGCTTTGGCTGGCATGTAAGGCAAACAAATGCCAAAGTGACACAGTGCTGCAAAGAGCATAGTTCTGCATCTCTGGTGTGAACGGTGTAATGGATGTCATATGGTGGCCATTCAAATGTATGCTGAGATTTTTTATCATCGCAAAATATGCTGCTATGTTTCCAAATTCCAACCAAGTACAGTATTACAGGACATAATGGTAGCAGCTATCATTATCATCACTGCCATCGTTGTTATTTGTTCATTCATATTATCCAACATGAAAATATTACCCAGATGCCAAAGGCCAAAGGCAATTTGTCTTCATCAGCAGATGTAAATGCATCTGCAGGTGTTAGCATCAAAACAGCAGGAATCATCCAGAGTTGGGTACTTCGCAACACATACATCATGGCAGGGCGTTGGTTTGCACCCATGATCCATGTTATAAAGATCAAAGCATATTCCCTGTTCTGCGTCTGTTTTAGCGCTGCATGATTGAGCTGTGACCCCATCACCTAGCAATTGCATACACGGGTAAGCACAGAAATATTTCAGCTCTTGAATTTTATTGATATACAGTGGTGGGACTAGGGATGCATCATTCAGAAACTGAATAAAATACCATAGAAGAACGTAATAGTCTTGACCTGTCCGTTGGCCTAATTAACCCTCCACCACCCACTCCCCACCCACCCACCAAAAAAAAAAAAAACAAAATCTTTTACCAGTTCTCATTGTCCCTTTGGTCAAACTATATTTGGAAAAATGATGCAGATATGAAAAAGTTTAGCTTTGATTTTTTAGAGACCACAATTTTTAATTGTAGGTGTTATTTACTGGTTTGATGGGCCCATTAGGTATCACAAAATATGACCCAACTCAAACCCTCTAACTTAGTGATTTAGGAGTTGAGTTGATCACTTTTACTTTTGGTCCAAGTCCGGGTTTACATTTCTAATCCTATTGATAAATGCAAATGGGTTGAGTTTGATGTTAGCTCCATGCTTTTGAACATGGCTCGCTCACGTAATGTGTATAGCTCAACCCAAACCTGTCACTATTATTAAAGGGGATTGATAAATGCGCTCCCTTTTACATGTATTTTGATGGAGGCGCTCCATCAAAATGCATGTAAAAGGGGAGCGCCTCCATCTTTTGATGGAGGCATTTATCAATCCCCTTATTAAATCAGGTTGCGAATGTCAAGCTGAACCCAACTTGGAAGTTCAAACATTCAACTCATTTTACGAGTCAGGTTTGGGTTCAGTTGGTAGGTCAGCAAAAATTGATTCATCCTGAACCCACCCATTATATTTATAATGAGGGGTTAGAGAATGTCAACGTCTGCCGATCATAAAAATATAGAACATCAATCTGAACCCTAAATTACCATGTCTTAAGGTTGAAGAATCCGACAATCAAAACACAAAATTGCTATCGATGGATAGCAACAACGAATAGGATTTTCAAAGTAGATGCAATAATCCGAATATGAGAGAGCACCATTTCCCTCCTTCAGTGAGAGAATTAAAAACTTTTCTCACAAGAAATTGTTTGCACAAGAGTCAAGACACAGGACCCTGCATTCCTACCACCCCGCAATGGGAAATAAAAAACCTCTGGTATTTCAAGATCCTCTCATCCCACAAAAGGCATTCCATTTTTCTACTATATATTCTCAAAACATGTCATTGAAACAGCACATAGATCGAAGTAAATACTGGACACGAAAAAAAAAAAAAGGCCTGTGAAGAGAAATCCAAAAATTGAAAATTCCCATAATTCAAAAAAAGATTCTAGGAATTGAAATTCTATGAAAAGTTGTTACCACCAGAAATCCGAAAGCGCTCTCTCATCTTACCAAAAGAGAAAGTGAAGAGAACCACAACGAGAATCGGTATGGCAATGGACTTCATCTTTCTTTCCTCGGGTTTGTGATGGCTTTTGGCTATGGGTGCAAATGGTAGTCGGACAAATGCAATACTGATTACGTATTTATAATCTGATAATAGTGTGGCTAGCTTTAGCAGGCAGATATTGATATGCAAAAATCTCCAGTCCAACGTATCTGATTCGTGTCCCACTTTTCTCTCACACCAGAAGATTATGTATTTATAATCCTGATAGTGTGTCTGATTTTAGCAGATCTTGATATGCCCACTTTTCTCTCAAATCAGAAGATTATGACGAGAAGTAGAAAAATAAAATCCTTTTTTTTATATATGGAATGAAAAGTGACCATTGAAACGTGCCAGATTCATCCACTTCGCTCTCCCATCCTAGGATCATGTGATAAGATCATCATAAATACACTGCACCATATTTGACGAGGAGAAGTTTATTACGAGAATGATACGTCTATGAGGGATTTTGTGGGCCCCAGTTTAGATATATATGAAAAATATTCAAGTGCATCTATCTCTTACTTTTTCTTTTTGGGAAGTGGGAGGTGAGTGGAGGGGGGATTCCCTGGGATCCTCCTCTTTAAAAAAAATCAGCCACAATCGTGATTTCTATCGTCTCCATATGGGCCCAAATGTTTAATGATCAATAGTTCATTTGGATCGATACATAGTCGATCCAACGGTCCAGTAAATTCGGATTTGATTGAAAGTTTGTGGACATGTGCAATTTAGGGGGTCATGTGTTTAGTTCATTTGGATGGACGAAAGGTAGGCCCTACAAGCATGAGCTTACGAAATTTTATCCTAAATTTGAACTTCGGAGAGCCTTGTACGATATATATATATATATATATATATGTGTCATGTGACTTGGTAGCTTTCACCATATAATAATAATTTGTTTTTAAACTTTTGTTTTCTCCTTGTGGAGGGGTTGTTGTTCGGTTCCTCGTCCACCCCCCTCCCAACAAAACAATATATCAGAAGAGCATTGAAATAAACATTTACCAACTCGGGAAGCCAATGACAAAAGCTAGAAGAAGAAACACTGCAGAAGAGCGCTTTCTCTCATCAACTTGAATATTTGGTACAGGCCTCAAGTCAAAAGCCAAGCCTGCAAGAGACGAGAGTATATAATGTTTCATGCAAGGTATCGGTACAATTTCCAATCTACTTTGTCCCTCTCTAGAAACTCCCGCTCAATGAGAGACTCGATCCGTTTTTTAATCACAACGGGGTTAGGCATAAATCGTGACTGCAGCTGCTTCGTGACTTCAGCTACGATGTTGTTGTGATCAAGGACCCGCCTAGATTTCATAATCCTCACAATGGCAGCCTCGATCTGGGGTTTTCTGTCGTCTTCAACTCTCTGGCGCGTCTCCTGTTTTTCTGCATCCGACTCTTTCTGCACAGCTACCGTTCCTATCTTCACCTTGTGCAACTTACTTGTGAACCTGTCGTTGAAGAAGAAAGCATCGCCCTCGCCAATGTCCTTGCTCATGGGCTCCTTTCGAAGAATGTTTTTTCCCTTGACACAGGCAAGCGACTGCAGGCATCTTTTCAAATCCGAGGCCAATATTTCAGTTGCCTGTTTGATTTCTTTGTAGCTCAAGCGATCTGCCGAGTTAAACAGCATGAGAATGCACATCTGATATGTTGATACGTTCAGCTCATGTTTCTGACCCTTTCCAAATGTTGCTTTCAAATCCACTGTGCCCATATTTGTCTGCCACGATAACCTACGCCCTGTATGAGTACTCAGATAGTATGTTTGGAACCTATCACACAAGCCCAGAATTTCAGCTGGCAGGTTACAAGAGGTAGTTGGTTGAGTTGGCCAAGATCCCATCGTGAGAATTTGGACTGCTATCCTAGGGCTGCTATCCACAGCCTCAGCAAACGGACTTGCATAGAAACCCTGCATTGTGTCTTGAGAAGTCTTCATGTCTGTAAACATGCCTTCCAATTTAGACGTGAACTGGTAACCACATTCTGTTTTGAGCTTAAGTATTAGACTCCTCTCTGCATCATCTGACAGTAATCGCTTCGCTAGATGCTGCTTATAGTATTTCTCGAAGACATCCTTTTCTCGCAGGAAACGAAACAGCAGCATCACTTTGTCGAGCACAATCTCCACATCCTCTTCGCTGAGGTCTTTCAAACCCTTCCGGAGTTTATCATCAACAAACAACGAAATGAACTCTGGAGATCTTGTATTTAAATTGATGAAGAATTCAAACGAAGTATTCAGAGCGTTTTGGAAAGTCTTATCATTCTTAAATGATATGTTGATGATTTTATCGTTTTTATCCTTCTCATCCAGAAGCCGCTGAACAAAGTCCACGGGATCCCTTAATCTCTCAGGATCAGAAACCAACTGCTTCCCAGTTTCTCGAAGATGCGAGGACATCACGTCTCGTATCATCAATAGTCCATCTGGGACTCGGCGAAACAGAGAGTACACACGCCCCAAGTCGTCATATCTGTCATTAATAAGCATATTCACGAATCCAGAGTTCTCCATGTGGACTAACCTCTGCATGTGGTTCTCAATCATCTCCTTCTCTACCATATTTGTCATCTTTGCTTCACTTTTGGCATCTAAATAATGTGCAACTCTCTCCATCTCTTCGTTTAGCCGCTTCTCAACTTTCTCTAACTACTTGCCGCAATCACAATGTTCAATCAACTGCTGTGACTCGGCCCTGTAAAAATTGGCGGAGACCTCCAGAAAAGGTTTCTCAAAGTCTTCTTGGTAAACAGAAGGATCTAAATCCATGAGCATCTTTACTATATTCCTTATCAAGCCTCGATTTATAAATTCGCCTATTTGCTCTTTATTCACACAGTCAATCAACGTATTGAGCAATCTCCTCTGGATTTTGCTAGAATGGATAATATTGTCCCTCCAAAGATTCAGTCCAAGCTCATTAACAGGTGTCTTGTGTGAACTTGGGACAAAGGTTCTATCCATGTACATCAATATGTCTCGGATCATCTGCAATGCCTTGTTGTGATCTCCCCATTTCCTGTTCAGCTCCTCTAGAAACAAACCTCCCTGAGCAGATTCTATACATTTTGATATTTCTTTCAGATGCCATGTCATAGTAGCAACAAGTCCAGAGTAAAGCTTCTCTCCATATTTGTGCAGCACCATATTGTAAGCATTCCTGAATACAGAGAAGCAACTACAACATCAAAGATGCTTACATCCTGAGTGGAGAGCTGGTGCTGCCACTCTAACATTGAGCCGTAACCAGTCAGCAAATAACTCTGAAGTGAACCAAGTACAGGAGAAGTTACATTAGTACATCGGGGAATCCCAAAATATATGATTTATTGATTCAGCATAATGTTCAAATAAAATTAAATAAAAGTTCGAAATTATTAAAAAAAAAATGAAAAATAGCCAATACAAAATTATGTACAGATCCTACATTAAAAAATTAAGAAATGAATATTTCAATGCTCTAATTAGATTATAAATAAAGAAAACATGTAACGATCTTTTGTAAGCTGCAAAATGATGTTTAATTCAGTGATAGAAGAATCCATGAAGATGTGGTGCTTGAGAGTTGCCCGACACAGGTAAGCTACTTATTTCAAAGACTCCATGCAACGTATTGCACTAATCTAGATTGTTTTCCTTGCACAACACATGGAAATATAAGAATGTAATCACTGTTAATGTCACAAAGAAAAGAAGTTTAGTAGGATTGCAACAGAATCAAGACATTCAGCAAAAAGGATGACCCAAGTTGACTAAGAAAGGCCAGATAAAGAACTCGGAACCGTGGTTGTATGGTTGACAAGATGAAAATGCAGCCAGAGATGATCGATTACCAGGAATGTAACTCTGTGGGCATGTGTAAGTTTGAGTTGGCAGTGTCTATAAAAGCTCTCTCTCTCTCTCTCTCTCTCTCTCTCTCTCTCTCTCTCTCTCTCTCTCTCTCTCTCTCTCTCTCTCTCTCTCTCTCTCATGAGAATCAGTGTGGCTAAAACTTATAAAACTCATGCATGGATGATTTTGTACGTAATTGATGGATAAAAGAATTGTCATACTCTTTTTTTTTTTTTTTTTTTAATGTTCAGGTTGGTCTCTGAAACTTGATACTTGAAATAAATGCATGAGTTGTGGATCCTGTGATCCAGTCGGTAATTTGTTTGATTTGGTTGCTAACGCGCATATCCAGTGAGATCCACAGATTCAGAACCAGTTTTGTATATAAGTTGTGCCTGCATCTTAACTTAACGTTACAGATTAACTAAAGAGAATCCAACATTTTGAACTACTTCCTATCTATCAGTTGTGAGAATCCAATGCCTTGATCACAAATGAAGGACGTGAAGCAAGAAAAACAAGTACAAATCAAGCATATAAGCTTCAGTCTCAATCTGACATGTCAAATGATATTAAATCACACACCAATCATGGAAATTAAAAGATAAAACGTTTAAGAGCATGCAGAAACAAGAAAGAAAGAAAAGAGGAGGAAAACAAAGGAAGAGGAAGCAAACCTATAGAGCTCTTCAAAGCTAAGGCCGCAGGCGTTGTGATTGTAAATCTCGTGAATGGCATGTTCTAGCAGCTTCCATGTCTTATCTGCGTATTTCGGATCCAACTCCACCCGATATCGCTTGAAAGTCTCAATCTTGAAGTTGAAAGCCCTCTTCTTTTGGTGGCTCATATCATATCCTTCTCTGCTTTTCCCAAGAGATGATGATGATGCCCTTTTTTCTTCTTTTCTTGCACACTATAAAAAAGAAGGAAAGAACAGAAAACAAACCCTAGGATAGGATAGGACGGACCTGATTGAAGCTCGCGTGAAAAGAGATTGATGTTACAACGGCGTCATCCTTCTTATTCGGAAGAGAATCAGAAGAACAACTTAGCCTAATAGGAATAGGATGGAACTCTCCCTGGGCAATCTATCAGAAAATATAAGTGGGAGGGAGGGAGGGAGGGAGGGCGGATAATTTCTCAAGGGATGGTCATGGTATAAGAGAAATCGGAAGCCTCTTCCTTTCTTTATTTCTTTCGACGTGTAATAATAATAGTAAAATTTTTTTTTTATAAAAAGAAAGAATATAACCAAAATCATCTTTAAATATTAATATACCTCTAAAATCATCCTCAAATATACGTAATGCCCAAATGCATTTTATATAGAGGAATTTACCGCACAGGACCCCCTAGGACCTTATACCACTTTTGAGGAGTTGAAAACACCGCATGTATGGATAAGGGCCTCAAGGTCCGTTTTTATTTTTTATTTTTGTCGTTTAGCGAATGGTCGATATCGATCACTTTATGGTCGATATCGACCATTTTGAGGGAATCCAAATAAAATTGGGTTTTCAGGATGGAGAAGAGAGGAGTTTTATGGTCGATATCGACCATTCTGCAGGAATCCAAATAAAAATTGAGTTTTTCAAGATGGAGAAGAGGGGAGGAGGTAGCCTCCTGTAATCAAAATGTGTTTGTCTACAAAGATCCCTTGATCACTGGAAATGGGTTTGGCTTGAAAAATCCCATATCACTTGAAATAGGGTTGGCTGTAAAATTCCCATTTCTCCCTTGATCACTTGAAATGAGTTTTGGTGTAAAAATCCCATTTTACTTGAAATGGGTTTGGCCGTAAAAATCTTGTTTCTGGAATGAATTGGATTTGCCAAGCTCTAACATGCTAGTTCTCCTATTCTCTGTTTCACTGAATCACTTGAAATGGGTTTCTCATGGGCCATTGTAGAAGATGAGCAAACCCTCTCGTCATCTCTTCCATCCACCGGGACATCCATTTGAAGAAGAAATGTATTGGAAAATGTGATAAAGTTGTGATATCGTGACTTAAGGGACTTCTGTGTTTTTGCATTGCGTACTTAGTGTAAGAACCATCATGTTTTAACCATTAAAACTAGAGTCCTTAAACACATGACAAAGATTTTGAAAGACCATGACTAAAATAACTAAAACTCATTTATATGCAACACCACCCTCCCCGTCTCCTCCCTCCTCCTCTTCCTCCTCCTCCCCTCTTCTCCATCCTGAAAAATCCAATTTTTTTTTTTTGGTTCCCGCAGAAGGGTCGATATCATCGACCATAAAATGGTCAATATCGACAATACCACTAAACGACAAAAAAAAAAAATAATATGAAAAAACGCACCCTATGGCCCTTATCCGTGTCCATTAAAAATGTGGCACCTCCAGAGATGTATAGGGCCCTATGGGGGTTTGGGAGGTAAATTCCTCGTTTATATATCATATTTTATTTTTTTATAAACCGAGTTGTCTTTTACTTTATCTCTCGTGAGTTTGAGACATGACACTTGCGAGCTCGATATATGACTAGCAAATTCGAGCAGCAATACTTTGGATTATACTTCCGAACTTTAAATTGTGGACCCGATTCAACAGTAAAGGCATATATACTATACGAATAGTTGTCATCTTTGCAACACCCATAACTTCGGTCATGTTAGTTCTTAGGTGCTTTAAGGTGAAGTTGTTGTAGATTGCAAACTTTGCTAGGCTTCTTATGAAAGTCTCACGGTATGAAAACTCACAACTCAATCACATCTCCCTTGAAAAATTATTTCCAACTTCAGATATGAATCATACGGGAACCATTGTGTCCACAGATGTAAAATCCGACATACTACTTAAATTATCCAACTCAGTTGCTGAATTTTCCTTCCATATGTCTAGAAATAGCGCGAGCTCTTACATATGTATTAACACATTCCACTCCATCCCTCCTAACTTTAACAGTGAAGTAATGAAATTTGAGTCGAGCCTCAATTGGCAGATCATTTGCTGCAGATGAGAAGTGCGCATCATTATCTTCATTTAGATCAACGGTAGAACATTCTTTGATAGGCGACGGACCTATCACCCCTTTTACTTTGTAATCTCTCTTCTTAATGCTCGTGATTTCTGGAATAAAGCGATAACCTCTTTTCAAACCTACATCAATGACAAATAAATATGTTAGCTTGAAACTATGATAACAAAGGTACAATAAATATTTATCAAAATCATGCACCTATTTTGCTGTTCTTGGATAACATTTGTCTCACCATGTCTTCTTGTTGCGAATAATGATGTCTCATTTATATCAGTTCGCGAAGCTTTGAAAACTCATTGGTATCATTATCATCGTTATTTTTATCAATGAAAGAAAAATTACATTGTGATGAAGGTACTTTATACTTAGGACTTCAATTATTGCCTCCCAGTTTGATGCTTCAAGTGCAACGTTAACTAACAAACTATATATTATGTTACTTGAGAGATACCTCATCTTTTGCCTTCCACTCTTGTATTGAAGACGAATGATATCAAATCCAAATTCACCATCATAGTGAAAGATGATTAAAACCTCAACGTCTGACATACTATTACATCATTAAAACTAGTTAAATTGTATTAGCAACATAATTAATGGATTTACTTAAAACATAGTTAATTGTTAAACAATTTCATAAACAATTGCAATGTACATGTCTGTGGATAAACACATATTTTTGTATTAACTGAGAGTGATGTGTTCAAATAACCTCTTTCTACATCATTAAACAAATCAAGCTAGCACATATATATATATATATAAATGCTCCTATGAGATGAACTATCACACTACTATTAGAGTAAGGATGAGGGACCCATTGGATCCAAATTCAATGCCAACAGCCTAAATATGAGGGTCCCTCCTCCTCACTCTCACAGCAGTGTGAGAGTTACTCTCATAAGAGCATTTCTCATATATATTAAGTGAATGTTTGCAAGATGGTTGTGGTTAGTGGACTCCTATATCTACTAACCTAATAAAATGACATCATATCTATGCATTGGACTATGTATGCAACAAAGTTAGGTAAGTTGACTCCCATTGCTATTGACCATATCTATGCATTTGACAACAATAATATGAAAGCAAATGGAAGGGGAGAACTCATGATCTAGGTTAAACAAAAGAAAACAACAAAGGTGAGGTCTCTACTGTGAGGCCCCGCCTCTTCATTTACCTTAGTGGGACCTAATTATGGATAATTATCACTAATTGAGTTATTTAATAGGTGACTTGCGAGGGTAGTTGAGTAATTCTCTAGTGATTTGGCCTAGTTTAGTATAATTAGTGGTCTATTGTGATATATAGAATAATTAGGGGGTTAGTTGTATTTATTACGATTATTTAGTTAGCTAGAGGCCCTTAGATGTAATTCTAAGTTAGAATAGGGGACTCAACCTAAAATACCCCTAGGTTGCTTCATTAGATAAACCATTAAGTGAGGGCATCTTAGTCTTTGGCCATACCAAATTCTATAAATGAAACCCATTCCCATACCCAACGAAATTCACCCCTCCCTTTCTCATTTCATTTCCCTCTTCCCCCCTCTTCTCCATTCCAATTTGCCTCTCTTCCATTTCCTTCTTCTCCAAGCTAGGGTTTCTTCTACCTAGATCTAAGTCCCACATCTTCAAGAAGCAAGAGAATTCCTAGAGATCTATCTCAAGGAAAGAGAACTCATCTCATCTCCTAGATCTCTCATTTCTCCTCAATTCAAGGTAACAATCATCTCCTATCTCTAATTCCATGTAGATCTAGCTTCTTTTGGATTTCTCTCTTCTTATGCACTTTTCTCATTGGGAATGGCTATAGGAGCTGTAGATCTGGCCAATTAAAGGGATTCTAGAGATTTGGAGTGGAGCTTAGCCATTTGAGGAGGTTCTTCCAAGATTAGGCAAGTAGAGATGCCTAGATCTTATTGTATGATATTATTATGCTTGGAATTGGTGATTTATAGCATGTATGTCTCTCTTTTCATGGAATTCTGTAAACTTATGTTGATTGAATCATATGGTGTGTAGATCTCTTTCTCTAAGCTTATTTTCTATATTTATGGCTATTGATGGATGTGAAACCCCCATTTGGAAGATCAATGGCCCCGTATGGAGATTGATTTATGATGATTCGAATGGAATTGATGGTTTTTTAATGGAAATTGGATGAAATGAGAAAAATACAGAAACCTGAAATTTTGGAATATGTGTGTACCCGATCGACCGACCCTTCATGGGATCGATCGGTGACACTGCATGTGACTCCTTAGAGTCCCACATCAACTATAGAGAGAAAAGTGACTGAGATTATATGTAGAGCTTGCACCCTTACCTTGCATGAGGCTTTTTGGTGGATTGAGGCCTATCATAAATTATACCGTGAGGCTCTTAGGCCAAAGCAGACAATATCATGTATGCGTATAGGGTGGGGCGTTACAAATGGTATCAGAGCCAACTCTCAACTAGTTCGAGTATGGGTCCCTGTCGTGGCCTGGTACAAGTGGGTGGGTTTCCATGTGGGCGGGCCGAGAGGGTTGGCAGGCCTACTGCACAGGGACATGTTGTGACACCCTGGAGTCCCACATCGACTATAGAGAGGAAAGTGACTGGGGTTATATATAGAGCTTGCACCCTTACCTTGCATATTGAGATCTTTTGGTGGGTTGAGGCCTATTGGAAACATAACAATGAGGTCCGCGGGCCAAAACGGACAATATCATGCATGCGTATAGGATGGGGCATTACACTGCAGACTCATTTGAGAGTTGTGTTTGTCGACCTACTAGGGCAACGATAGTGTAGGCAGTCAACTGGCCCTTCATTACCAAGGTTCCCTATGGCCGACCGAGTACACTGCATTACTGAGACGACCTTATTCACTGAACCTTAGGTATTCCATTGTAGGCAGTCAATCGGCCCTTTATGGGGTTGACCGAATACACTGCATAACAAAGACAGGATGACTGACAGAGTTTCCAGGTCACCCAGTGTACCCAAACGACCTACCCCTCACGTGGTCGACCGCATACATTGTAGGCAGTGTTTTCTAGAGACTGGTTGTTTTGGGATCTGATCTCAATTGGGTTCCATTGACCTTTCATTTGGACTATGATGGACATGCTAGACATGAGTCAAAAGCCGGACTTAACCTTGACCCATGTAGCCACCTAAATTAGGGTCTAGGTTCATGACAAGGAACTCGATCCGGTGTTGATGGATGACCTTGGATGTCATTTACCTCCAGAAACACCAAGAACATCTTAATTAAGCATCAAAGGCTCCTTTGGCTACTATTTTGGGTGAAGTGGGGCCCTACACCTGAAGAAGGGCAAAGACTTACCTTGGATTATTGTATATGGCCATATATATACAATTTAATACGAATAAGACTTTATTTCATTCTTTTATTCATTATATGGATTGTTGGTATGGATGCCTACCGTGGGTGTGAGGTGTAGTCTGGATTGAGACAGTAAAGCCTCAGAGTGACACTTAGAACATTGATCCGAGCATGGCACTTAAAGCTTGTTTTAACAATTATCGGATCACATTTCGGACTTGAGCATTCAGGTCAGGGTATGGTATTAAGAAACTTGACTAATGAATATCGGTATGCAATGATGGATATACGGACAAACGGACAATAGGATGGGATAATGCAAATTAAGTGTATGTAAAGTGATAGTCACAAGAGTGTAAAATCTACACCCCAAACTCCATGGATCATATACTTAACTAGTATTGTCCCACATGAGCACAATGAGGCGATTCGGTCGGGAGTACCCCACCTAATACACTACACATGATATACGATGATGTGAATGAACAACGTAGGTATCTTCGAATACTGAGAAACCAACATTCAGATTGGGTGCACTATGATGAGTACGATGGTTACGACAGATGATATAACAAGCACGGTAGGTATAGATGGATACCGAGACAGCCAGACGCAGGAGCTGGGTGCAGTAGTTCGGACATTGAGATGGATATGATGGATATGAATACGGATATATCGATATTGATGATTCTATGATTGATATGGTTATATGGTGGTACAGAGACCATGGGTTGGCCATGACCTCCCATTGTTGATGTCCATCAGTTGTTTGTTATTTATATAAGGACTTAAAGGGATATGGATGTGATATGTTGGTTCATATGATAGGTTGGTTCTCTATCATTGTTATTATATATTCGATATATAATGCTTCTGACATACTGATGATGATATTATTAGATCATAGTACTTGGTACCTATCTCTTTATCCGGATTGTAACATGGTGACGATAATAATGGCTTGTCATTTCGTATCATATGTTGTAATTACAGATTGTCTATACTGTGCTATGTACCTTATTATCAATAGATCATTGTACACCTTACACTACACTATCAAACATTACACTTAGAATTCTCATTCTTATTATTGAGATACTAACCATGTAGGTATAGCTGAGATCATATATGACTTTATTATTATTTATTGTTACATGTGATGTATCTATACATGCATATCTGCTTGACTTCATGAGCCTAATCCAATTCTTGGTGCTTGTATGTGCCTACCCTTTTCTTTGCATGTGTGTGGGCTTGGCGATTGTTCCGATACTGCAGGGTGTTAGAGAGATATGCATTGGATGCATTGAGAGGCCTTCACATTAGAGTTTGTCATTCCCTTTTGTTATCTTTTACTGGGCCATGCTGGGCCAAGATTGTAGTAGCTTAATGAAAACATTTCTATTATTCTTCAAAGTGGAACAAAATTCTAGGGCATTGCCCTTATTCCCTGCTCATATGAGATTTATATGTGCTCATTTATTGGGTTTATGATATTATTTTGGTACTTTTTCGCTAACGTCACCGGATTCGAGGAACCCGGATCCTAGGGCGTTACATCTACCTCTTTAATGCATAGTTATTCATTTGACACCAACAATTAATATAAAAGAAAATGAAAAAATGAACTCATGTTCTAGGGTAAAGAAATTAAAACTATAAAGGTGATATCTCTACCTCTTTAATGGAGTCACCAAACAATAGAGTATAGCCTTAAGGGTGTGGTTGAATACCAAATGATGGAATGGAATGATAAAGGTCACTTCTTCGTACCGGGGCGGACCCAGGTATAAGGGGTTGGGTGCTGAAGCCCCCACTCATACCTGAAAAGAGGTTAACAGTTTTTAAAAACCCATGCAGACTCTAGAAATTATTAAATTCTTATTACATTTTGCCTCTTCCTCCAATATTTCTTTTACATAGAGTCCCCCAAGATCATTTTCTTGGACCCGCCCCTATCTTCATATGCAATAAAGTGAATGACAAAGGACTGGGATGGAGAACTATGACAGGGAAGAAAACAGAATCGAGTATATAAGAGAAAAATGAGGGTCAATATCGACTCTTACTATACGATACTAGGGTCGATATCAACCCTTGAAAAAGTTGGTAAAAAATAGATTTCTTGACGGAAAGACCACTTTGGTTGGAGGGAAACTAAGGGGCACTTTTGGTAAGGCGCGCATCCAATGTCATTTTCTTTAGTAAAGCCCTCTTATTTTTTAGTTGATGCCAAATGGAGGAATGGTATCGAGCAATAACAAAAGTTGGAAGAGTACTATGCTTAGCACTAGACTAGATATCTGTCATACAGTGGGCCTAGTCAGCAGATATCAATCAAACACAGGTCTTGAACATTGGATTGCTATAAAATGTATTCTCAAATACTTGAGAAGGACTAGAGATCTACATGTTGCTTTTATGGCAATAATTAGTTAAGTCCAGTTGGGTACACAGATTATGACTTCATGTCAGATCAGGATTCGAGGAAGGTTACCTCTGGGTACATGTTTATACTTGGCGGAGGAGCCATCAGCTGGAGGAGTGTCAAACATGATTGTATTGTTAATTTCACCTCGGAAGCTGAGTATGTAGCTGCTTGTGAAGCAGCTAAGGAAGCAGTTTGGCTCCAGAGGTTTCTTTTGGAACCTGTGGTGGTACCATTGGCGGGACAGCCACTTAGTCTTTTGTGATGGTAACGGGGCAGTTGCTTAATCCAAGGAACCAAGAAGTCATAAAAGCCAAAAACACGTAAAAAGGGAATATCATCTAGTCTGAGAGATTGTGCAGAGATCTTGATATGATCAATATCAATCATAAAATACCGCAAGTGCACAAGTGTTAAGATGAGACAGTGGCAAGAATGGGTCGAACCCACATGGAGCTAATTAAAGAAATTTTTAGATTAAGAAAACTAATTAACTAACTATTAAGAAAAGTTTTGAGTATTTAGAAAGAAAAGAAAGCAACCAATTTAGAAATATGAAATCTACTAATTAATGAAAGTGATTAGAGCATAGGAATCCAGTAAGCATCCACCAATTAGTTATCAAGTAACCCTAACTTGTTCTAATTTTTACTTCAAACCAAAGACAAATCAATGTTTTTAACTTGGAAAATCTAACTTTAAAAACCTCTATTTAATTATAGAATCTAAAACCTAAGACTTCATTCACCTCATAAAAGAATAAAAACAAGCTAAGCACTACCCATCAAAAGTAAGCATAAACCATCAAAAAGATCTAAGTCCTAAGCATAGCCTATCAAACCTAAGCATGAATAGTCAAAAATTCATTTTTATTTTTAGAAATAAACAATAGAGATTTTTCTAGGGCACGAAGGCAAGTTTATTAATCATTGAGCACATAAACATGGAACTAAATTAGAATTGCTAAATAAATAAAAGGCAATCACTTATCTTCATCCATCGCTCTAATCAAGCAAAGCTTCTCAGTTAGGCAACAATTTGAACTGGAGATGATTTGTTGCTAAGTGTGGTCTCTTTTTGGCTCCAAGTCTTGTCAAAATGAACTTCTTAAAGATCTCTCATATTGCCAATTTTGATAACTTTTTTGCAATTCTCGCATAGAATTATAACAGCCAATTTCTCGAGATCATATCTCACTCAATATAGCTCCAATTTATGAAATCTTGGGCTCCACGAATATCTAATCGAAAAGAGCTTTCCAACGGTGGATAGATTGTGCCAATCCGATACTCGGTTTGAGAGTTATGGTCATTTTAATTTGCTGCCCTTGAAAAATTTGGGAATAATTTGCACATATAGAGGCTTCTATATTTGGCATGCTATGGAGTGTGTGGGACCCATGTTGGACGTCCAAGGCATGCTTGGACTCTTTCTTTTCTTATTTATTTGATTCTCTTTCCATATTTGGCATGTTTCTTTACTTACAACTTTGACTAATCAACTCTCCTTATAAACTTTCTAATTTTCTCTCTTTCTTGATTTTGGTTTCCAAATTTAGCAAGTCAACACCATCTTTCCAAATTTGAGTTTCTTCTTTCTTCTTTGAGAATTTTCAAGCTTTCCAACTCCACCAAGATGTCAAGATATGTGGGCCGACCATGAAGGATGTCCTGCCTTTAATCTCTCTCAAATTTCACCAATGCGGGTCCCACTCTTGATTTTCTCCTACATAAATAAAATTAAATAATCTCAATAATGATCAAGTGTGAGGAATCTAGATGGACTATGCATGGGACCCTACATGCCTACTTAATGCACCAAAAATACCCGATTTTCTAAAAATTATACATGATGTCAAAATTAGCAGGTATGCATTAGTAAAGCTAAAAAAAACTAATTTTAGGTGATGAATGAGATGAAAATCCCTAATTTCACAAAAGTCATGCAATGTAATGGATTTTGACCAAGATTTCAACTTTGATGCTCAAATGTATGAAACCATGAAATTAAGTGTAATTGTATGCAATTAACCTAATTAAGTCCACAAATGCATATAAAATGATGAATTCAGCTACAATTTTGTGGTCTTATCAATGATATTGTTGTTACCAAGATTGCATCTGCGGATAATCTTGCAGATCCCTTTACTAAGCCTTTGACTACCAAAGTCTTTGAACGACATGTGGATGGGATCAGTTTGAGATGTAATCCTATCTTTAATTGAGTCCAAGTGGGAGATTGTCAGATTGTATGTCCTCAATCCAGTGGATGATATAAATAAAGTCATTTATTATCTTAATCTTAATTGATATATAATTTCATATTTTTATTCATGAGATGAATCATATTCTGTTGATGGTTGCACGTCATCGATACAAAATGACATGGTTGTCCATGAGATGAACAAGAGTCCTTAAGTATATTAAATGTGGTCCATGTGTGTGGATGAGATTCATATGCATAAGATATAGATCACAAATTCTTATACTTAAGATGTTTCATAATCCTGATTAGTTTAGGCATCTCATCTGAAAATGTTGCAGCACTGCAATTACTATGAGATTGTGTAGTTAGTCTCGACTTTAAGAATGGAAGACTGTGGATTGTTGTGCTAGTGCATTGGATTTGCTGAAGGACCAAGAGTAGTGACTTATGCAAAATACTGTCTCTAATTAAGGAACTATTTTTATAATTCCCAAGCAATAGGCTCTCAATCCTAAAAGAGTAATGGACTCGAGTTTCTATTATGCATTTACTTTAATTTACCGTTGAGTGAGGCCAACTGTAGATCAATATCTCGGTATCTTGGATAGGTGGTAGTGGGACTGTGGGAATATATATTCTCAAGTTGGAATCTATCCTCATAAGAGAAATATCCCCTTATGCAGATTAATGAAATTTATCGTAGATAAGTGCAGACCTGTTCTAATTAAGAATTAATCAGATGGTCTCGATGATCAGTGTGATTAATTAGGTCACATAGATAATAAAAGGTGAGTCCACATTGGTTTGACATTTTTATTTCCAATGGATCCATGGATATAATTGACATAAGGGCCACTTGCAGTAATTGAAAAGGTTAGGGTCTTCTTGTAAAATTCATAGGAATGAAGTACAATTGCATCTATATAGTGGAGTTATCTGCAATTAACTGTGGCTCAGAAACTCACATGAGATGTGGGGTCCAGATGCTTCAGATGGAGCCAAATCCAAGGAATTCATAATGGTCCCCATGTTAGCCCTAAGTGATGTGGATCATGATGAAAATCAAGTATTTAAATTGACGACCGCATTCATGGAGGCCTATGATCGAGCACATGTGGGTCTTAACCCATGTGTGAGGAGTTTCCTGCAATTAGGAACTCAGACCGGTCCCCAAATCACATAATTCACATCATTCAGGGAATGTTTTGAGGAAATGCAGAAAAGTAGGGGTTTGCAATTTTCAGAAAACTCAAATGCAGAAACATGACATGACATGAAGTCAAATTGGCCAGTTGTTTGGTGGGTCAAATACAAACCCAACTACAACCAGCACACCCCTGGTCACCCATGAGTGTACGGCCAGCAGGGAGGGCCACTTCTCCATCAGATGGGCCATGTGGGGTCCATATGCCTATTCAAACAGAATGTCTGGAACGGCTCTATTTTGGTAAAAAAACATCGAAACATGATTTTTTAAATCCATGTATAATGGGAAGAGATTTAAAGTTTCAGCCAAAATGGAAGGATTCTGAATGCTCTAAATCATAGGGCTGTCAGTGGTCGGTCTTAGTCGGTTTTTAGTCACCTATACACCCGGGCCGAATGTTTGGTTTTTTGGATATAGATAACCGAAGACCGATCACTGTATTTAGTACAATTGGGAAAACCGAACATTCGGTTTGGTCGGTTTCCGGTCGGTTTTCGGTTTTGGGCTTGGCACTCTCTATTATTGTTCAAATTACTTAACCAGACCAATTTAAATTGATTTCTGCATATGTGACCTGTCCACAAGTACATACTAATTTTGATACATCCAGTTACACCCTTAACTGTCAACTATATGAGGTGTGGTATGAACTGATATGGTTGGTATGAACTGATATGGTTAGTTTAAACTGATTTGGTTTTATTTTACATTTAAGTCTTAGTGTTGCTCCACAAAAAGGCTGAGAAAAAGGAGAAATGGCTTGTTTATATGGATCATTTTTCAGTATATGCGTCTAAATAGGAATTGCAGGGTCCTAATTGGGGATCCATTTAGAGTTGATGGTGCAGAAATCGAGATCATCATTTTGGTGGGCCATGACCCCCCAATGTGAATGGACAATGCCCACAATATTTCCCAGATTGGGCGTCCTGATCGTTTAATGGTCTTCAAATGGATGGCCAAGAAGAATGCAACAATGGTCATTCAGTCACTGATCAGGGTAAAAAATGAGCATCGGTTCATATTCAATGGAAAACCAGCCAAATATATCCATGGTCATGGAGTTTCCAGTGAGAGATGGTGTCCATCCACACAAAAATCGTAAGGGCTTGGATAGGATTCGACCTGGCACAATCAAGACCACAAAATGGTCTATACACTATACACTTATCTCTTTGTCATTCACACACCTGTGCGGTAACGGGTCACCGCTGAGCTTCAGCTTTTCCTAGATCATCTGTAGAGTGGAGGGAGGGTCGGTGTTCCACACGTCACAAACCAAAACCTCAACCCAGATTGCCGTCTGGATATCTATCGTCGCCGTCGCAAATAGATATCTAATCTAAGAAAGGGAAGAGGGTCGGAACCCGTCTGGATCTCTATCGTCACCAGAGAAGTAGGGTGAGATGTCAAAAAGGGCAGACGGTCAGAACTCGTCCGGATCTCTGTCCTCCCCGGAGAAGAAGGGCGAGGTGCGGACATCTTACTCGGTAGTTCTCTGTCATCCTTGGAGAAGAAGGGCGAGGAGCTATGTCGTCGACGGGAGATGAGTTCGTACTCAGATTTGGGCGGGATTGAAGGAGAAACCCTTGGGTCTCTTTTTTCCTTTGTTTTTTGCATAAACAAAGCATGAAGAACAAGGGCCCTTAATCTCAATGATGGATTTGGGCGGGAGTGGAAAAGACTCTAGCGGGATTTTTTAGTAAAGTCACATGGTACACTAGTGACGCTGAGGAGAGGCATATAATTCGGTCAGTTTGGTTTTAACTGAACGGTTTTTTAATTTATGAACAGACCGACTGTGTTTTGATTTTTAGATGAAATAAATAACCGATCGGTCGGTTTTCAATAAAAAATATATATATATAACCGCCCAAATGGTCAGTCCGGCCGGGTGGTTCGGTTATTTCGGTCAATTTTCACAGCCCTACTAAATCATAAAGGGAGAGGTTTGGGTTGTGACGGTGCATGCACAATCAAGGTCAACAGTTAATACCATTACCACTTTTATTTATTTTCTTTTTTCTAGTATATTATGGATTTAATGTTAGCTGATATAAAAAGTGTAATGGGGTCAAGGGAATTTTAGAGATTGTCTTTAAAAGGATATGGATTTAATGTTAACTGATATCAAGGGTGTAATGGGATCAAGGGGATTTTAGATACTTTCTTTAAAAGGATGGAGTAGGGATGATGGTAGGGTGTGATGTTCTGGTTAAGAAAAAAAAATAAACAAAGTGAAGGGAGAATTGACTGCTTTTCTTCCAATATTTTTTTTAATTGCTGATGAATGGTGTTCTGTAATAGAAATGCTAGTCTGAGGCTTGCTGGTTGTCCATTGAAGGTATGACAGTCACATTACACTGTCAGGTTACTGTATGACCAGGTCTGTCAGGTTAGTTGTTGTTTAACTTGATACTGGTCAATCTTGGGTTGAAGTGATACCCTCACTGCATCACTAAGAAAGAGAGTTATAATCAAACGGAACTCATAAGAGAAAAGAGAGTAGAACTCATAAGAGAAAAATGAGTATAACTAGAACTCGTAAGAGAACTAGGGCTCTTAGGGGATGGGACGTCCAAGACAGTTAGTAGACATCCAAGACGGTTAGTAGACGTCCAAGGTGCTCTCTCTTCTCCTTCTTTTCTCCTCTGGTTTCACTAGTTTGAGTGCTTCGAGGGTTTTCTTCTCAAATGTGATCCCACCATTCTCTTTAAGAAGATTTATGTGATTGGGTAATAGCGTAAAAGACTGCGAAGTCTGGAAGACCGTGTCTGCGAAAGAGTTTTGCAGAAACAAACATCAAAGTCTCAATTTGAGCACAACAGAGCTCGTCGGGTATAGATCTGCACTAGTTTTGTTTGTAGATCTAGATAGTTTCTTTGTTTGTTTAGATCTATCTTTCTTGATGATATATCTAGGATCTTAATACACTAAGATCAGAGTTCTAAGATTTTGGGTTGGGTTCTTGGTCTTTCGGGTGTTTGATTCCTGCATTAAACAGATCAAAGTTTTTGAAATCCCATCTGGAAGGCCCACCTACTTCCAACACTACGCAGACCGACAAAAACACCGGTAAAAAATAGTTTAGCTATGAAAGTTGATGTCCCACCAAGGGGAATGTGTGAGCCAAAGAGGAAGTAGTAAAAATAGACTTGAAGAAGTACAATTTATCTGAGGATTTAACTTGAGATAGATCGGATTAGAGAAACAAAATTCTTATAGCCGACTCCAACATAGTTGGAACAAGGCTTTGATGATGATGATGATGAGTGTTAAAATTCCTTATAAAATTGTATCATACTACGTTATTATAATTGTGACAATTGGGCAAAAGAACAAACAACATATATTTTTGAAAACATACATATATAGAATTCGAATGGTCCCATGATAAAAAAGCATAAAATCCGAAGAAAATGTTTTAGATTTTTTTCAAGTCATGGAAAAGCCTGTCTATCATTTATAAATCTCTGGGGATTTGATCCCTCTTGGGTCCTTTTTTTTTTTTTTGGATTATCGAGTTCAACTCAATAACATGTGGAAATCCTAATTGGGTCTAACATCCTAAGGAGATTCCTCAAACAGGACAACGTAAAGACATATTTGAGGAATTTAAGGGGGACAAATTAGGAGAGATGTATGAATATGATGCATCTCTCTGGTTAAGCAAAGTTCAAAAAGAAAACTGTGCACCAACCAACCGCATGGCATATATTTAGGTAGCATTTGGTTCGCTGTAATGAAGATCGGAATGGAATGGTCATTCCAACAGAATGGTCATTATAGCGTTTGGTTCGCAAAAAATCGGTGGAATGACCATTACCTCCGGAATCTCATTCGTTTATGTAGAGAAATGACCATTCCATTGGGGATGGGAAGGAATGGTCATTCCATTCCTTTCTACTTTTCGTTGAGACCAAAATACCCTTGTTTCACATCTACCACTAAAAAAGAACTTGTGTGGGCCCAACCTATATAATAATAATAATATAATCTATACATCATCATCATCATCATTATTATTATAATAAGATTATAAAAGAGAAGAACTTGTGTGGGCCCCACCTATATAATAATATAATCTATACATTATTATTATTATTATTATAAGATTATAAAGGGGAAGAACTTGCGTGGGCCCCACCTATATAATAATAATATAATCTATACATTATTATTATTATTATTATTATTATAAGATTATAAAAGAGAAGAACTTGTGTGGGCCCCACCTATATAATAATAATATAATCTATACATTATTATTATTATTATTATTATTATTATTATTATAAGATTATAAAGGAGAAGAACTTGTGTGGGCCCCACCTATATAATAATAATATAATCTATGCATTATTATTATTATTATACTAAGATTATAAAGGAGAACAACTTGTGTGGGCCCCACCTATATATAATAATATATTTATACATTATTATTATTATTAGTAAAACAAAATGACAACTTGTGTGGGCCCCACTTAGATAATAATAATATAATCTATAAATATATTTAATCTTCTAAAAGAGAAGAACTTGTGTGGGCCCCACCTATAGAATAATATATAATCATACATCATCAACAAGGGTATTTTGGTCATACTTATGTAAAATTTATTTTATTCCGGGCATCATTCTCGCGTACCAAACACAGAAACAGGAATTAGTGGGTTGATTCCTCCAGCATACTAAACGCTGGAATGGTAATGACTATTTCTACCTCATTCCATTCCAAACTCATTTCGGTCTCCATTCCATTCCCGCCTAAAACCATTCCAGCGAACCAAATGCTACCTTATATCACCCCCTCAACTCTCAGTGGAACACAATCAGAGTACGTCACCTATTCCTGCTTGTGCATCCATACACATGTAAATCCTGTAATCCAAGAAAAAAAAATTGAATTCGAATAATCATGTAAATCATTTTCTGGGTCTCTTAATTTTGGATTGCAATTGTAAGGACCTGCTGACGCTTCCCAATGATCTCTTAAACTCTTTTTTCTTCGTTGCAAGAGAATCTGACGCTGACTCTTCACCACATTATTCGTATTCATTTTGCATTAATATATTGCATTTAAAGGCTAAGCACGGGCCTCCTTTGCTAGTTTGGTTATAAAACTGTTCACACAAGCCATTCTAGCAGTGGCAGGGGAGATGAAAGCTGAATATCTGCTATAGGGCTCACGTAGTCTATGGCTATACATTTAAGTAAATTAAATATATGTATGTAGTATGTGAAAAATATACATCCAATTTAGTTCCAAACTACATGGACCTAGACCCAGAACCAAATATTGGCAGTGTACCCTGTGTGGGGAGATTTCCAGAACTCCAGGATTACGCTAATCACAGCCATCAGATGAGACTAAGCATTCTCACGTGCCATCCGCGTGCCGCCCACGTGGCACCAGATTCACCCCGGCTACCAGGACAGGGGGTCCGGCCGAAGTCAAGAAGGTCCGTACCGCTAGCACCGAGCTCGGCTACTCCATGTGCCCACCTCGGCAGAAAGCTCCACCTCGGCCAAAGGAGCCGGGACGAAAGCCGAAGCAGGAAAGAGCCTCCACTCGCACCCCTCATCCCCCACGTCATCAGGCACGTGGAGGAATAGGGGCGCGAGCTAGTGAGACAGATACGACATCCAGCCGTTCACAATCTTCGCCAGATCACTGACAGGGCGGCATCCAGCGGCTGAAGCCACATCAGGGCAAGGCCCGAGGGCGGATCCGATGGTACCCCAACCGTCAAAGGCGTCCAACACAATCTGGCCCAACAAGACGCGCATTTAATGCGATGTGGGCTGATCCGACTGGCATTAAATGCAGAGTGGGCTGGATTGGACCGCATTAATTACTTTGTGGGCTGATCATGACTTCCAGTCGAGTCATGGGACCCACGCCAGGATATCATCCGAAGATACGACCCAAGCCTCTATAAATAGAGCCTCATACCACCAGCAAGGTACGCACAATTCAACCCACAGAGCCGTTACTCTGCCTCTCTTCTTCCTCTCCTTCCATTGTTCCAGTTCATTCACTGACTTTGGCATCGGAGAGCCTTGCGCCGCCCAGGCCAGGGTCCTCTGACCGTTTGCTCTTCTCTTTCAAGCTTTCGGACGGTACCGAATCTTCACCACCTTGGATAAGTCCTCTAAGGCTCCCCAGTTATTGTGGGTCATTATTTTCTGCACCCACAATTGGCGCCGTCTGTGGGGAAGTAATATCACAACCTTCCTAACCTCTTCAATCTCCCAGAAATCATGCCTCCGAGGAAGGGCGGAGAATCCTCGAGAGCAGCGCTCGAGCAGCCAGCACCGTCGACGGACGTCCCTCCTCAGGGGCGGTCCTGAACGGTGCATGGCACATCTGCAGGCGAGGGCCGCTTAGGCTCGCAGCTCTACGTCGAGGTCCCCCTCCAGGAGGGACTCGAGGCCTCGTTCTCAGCAGACGAAGTCACGCCACCCCGACGCGACGAGCGTCGGCATGAGCGTCCTCGCAAAGATAAAGCCGTTGCCGTAGAAGAAACGCGCCGCGTTCAGCCTCCTGCCGCTGGAGGAGATGTCGCAGCTCAAAATGCTCTCCTCCAGAAGCAGGAGCGGTTAATCCGCGAGCTCCAGCAGCAGCTGAGAGCAGCGCAAACTGCCTCGTTGAGGCAGGTTTCTGATCCTCAAGGAAGGAAGATGGACGCCCCGAGCAGGGCAGCCCAGCCTCCTCGTGAGGATCTGAGAGACCATCTGGATCACAAGCGAAGCCAGATCCATGATGAAGGCTCAAGCAACAGCCGAAGTCATCATAGCCGCGATGGCCGAACCCATAGCCATCGCAGCCCGAACCACTCCAAGCGAAAGCCAAGAACGCAGACTCCAGAAAAGGACGACGAGCAGGAGCGATTCGACAAACGCGTCAGGTTGGCTCTTCAGCACAACCTGGACGTGCGGGACCAGAAACAGATCTGTGGCCACACCGATCTGGGGGCCTCACCCTTCACGAGGGACATCGAGCGCACCCCCTTGCCCAAAAAGTTCTCTGTCCCGTGGTTCGTCCCCTACGACGGACTGTCCGATCCATCCGCTCACCTCCGTCACTTCTCCCAGAAGATGTCCATCTGGGGAAACGAGGGCCACCTCAACTGCAAGATCTTCTCCTCCAGTTTGGGTGACCTCCCTCTGAAGTGGTTCTGCGCCCTCCCAGAGAAGTCAGTTTCGAGTTGGAAGGAGCTCCAGCTCTCCTTTCTAAAGAAGTTCCAAGCTTACAGCGCCGTCCCCAAAACAGAGGGGGACCTTCTCGCCCTGAGAATGGAGCAGGGCGAGAGCCTCGCCGAGTTCGCCCGACGATTCTGGGCGGTTTACAGCCAGGTCGAGGGCACTAGGGAGGAGATAGCAATCTTCGCCTTCCAACGTGCCCTGCTCCCCGGCCACGACCTCTGGAAGGACTTGGTCGGAGACACCCCAGAATCCATGCCAGCGCTGATGTCCCGGATAAAGCGCTTTGTCGCCCGGGAGGAAGATGAAATCCAGGCCCGGGAAGAGGACGAAAGACCGAAGCCCGAGCACAAAAGCAGCAAGCCTCGGCAGAGAGGCGGGAGGCCCTTTCAGAAGCAGGAGCCCAAGCAGGCCTGGGCCGCTAGTTCGGCGAAGCCTACGTCGTCCCGATCTGGGGGCACCTGGAGGCCCAGACCCCCCACCAACGCCGATCAGAGCGTCAACGTCGTCTTCAAGGAGCCAATATACCATATCCTGAACAAGATAAAGACCAAGCCGTTCTTCAAGTGGCCTCCGCCCTTGAGGAATGAGCCCACCTCCGGCAGCCGAAGCAAGCTCTACTGCTCCTACCACAAAGGTAACGGGCACAGGACCGAGGACTGCAAGTCTCTGAGGTGGTACCTTGAGAAGCTAGCCGGCGAAGGCCACATTCCAGAGTTCGTCAAGGCAGAAGACGCCGGCGGCAGCGAAGGCCGAGTTCACCAGAGCGCGGCTCGGGATCCAGACAGTGAGGATTCTGAAAAGATCATTAACGTGATCCATCTGGCGTCCTCAGTTCCCTCTCCCTCGTCTCGTGGAGGCTCGCGGGCCCGCGCCGAGGCCAGGCGAGCGTCGCACAGGAAGGAGGTGATGAAAGCCGAGCTCGGACCGGCATCCAAAAGAGCTCGCCGCGACCGACCCGCGATCTCGTTCTCAGATAAAGATCTAGAGGGAATCCAGCTTCCCCACAACGACCCCCTGCTCCTCACAATGAAGCTAAGAGACTTCACCGTAAAGAGGATTCTCGTCGACTCCGGCAGCTCTTCCGAGGTCCTCTACTACGAGTGCTTCAAGAAAATGAACCTCACGGAAGCAGACCTCACGGAGGTCCGTGCACCCTTGCTAGGGTTGTCCGCCACACCAGTCTATCCCAAGGGCAGGATCACCCTGGAAACACGAGTCGGCGGAGCTTCCGTGTTGGCCGACTTCCTGGTCGTGGACGCCCCTTCTCCCTACAACGTCATTTTGGGCAGAACGTGGCTCCACAAGTTGGAAGCGGTCCCTTCTTCCCTCCACCAGAAGCTGAAGTTCGTCCTCGAGAACAAGGAGGGCAAAATGAAAGTGGTCACGGTAGAGGGAGACCAGCAGCAAGCTAGGCAGTGCATGCTGGCCGCAGTCCCAACAGAGAAAGAGCCAGAGCGCGTCAACCTCGCCGAATTCGAGAAAGGCCTAGATGAAATCGGCCGAGACCCCGAGAAGAAAAGCATTGAGGACCTGGCCGAGGTCAGGCTGAACTCGGCAGACCCAGATAGGTTCTTCCTGATCGGCACCCAGCTGCCAGACGAAGAGAGAGCCGAGCTCTCAAGGTTCCTGATGCAGAACGTCGACGTCTTTGCTTGGAGCCCAAGCGAAATGCCTGGGGTCGACCCCGAGGTCATGTGCCACAAGTTAAATGTGGACCCCAGCCACAAACCAGTAGTGCAGAGGGCCCGAAGGACAGGGCTGCAGCAGACAGACGCGGTCGTCGAAGAGGTCGACAAACTGCTGAAGGCAGGAGCCATTTTGGAAGTCCAGTACCCGGTCTGGCTGGCTAATACGGTGGTGGTTAAAAAGAAAACCGGTAAATGGAGGGTGTGCGTGGATTTCACAGACTTGAACAGGGCCTGCCCTAAAGATAGTTTCCCCCTTCCGAAGATTGATCAACTGATCGACGCCACCGCTGGCCACGACCGAATGAGCTTCCTCGACGCCTACAGAGGCAACCACCAGATTCCACTACACGAGCCTGACGAGGAGAAAACGTCATTCATAACCCCCCGCGGCACTTACTGCTACAAGGTGATGCCCTTCGGGCTAAAGAACGCGGGGGCGACCTATCAGCGCCTCGTGACAAAGATGTTCCAGGCTCAGCTCGGCCGAACGGTAGAGGTGTACATCGACGACATGGTCGTCAAATCAGTGCACTCCAGCGACCACCTGGCGGATCTCGGCCAAGTCTTCGACATCCTTCGCGCATACAAGCTCAAGTTAAATGCTTCCAAGTGCGCCTTCGGCGTAGCCTCTGGCAAGTTCCTCGGCAGTTTGGTAACGCGGAGGGGGATAGAGGCTAATCCAGACCAGATCACCGCGATCCAGGGCATTCTGAGCCCCTCTACCACGAAAGAAGTCCAGAAGCTCACAGGAATGGCTGCAGCACTCAATCGCTTCATTAGCCGGTCATTAGATAAGTGCAGGCCTTTCTTTCAGCTTCTAAAGAAAATTTTAAAATTCCAGTGGACTCCCGAGTGCGACCAGGCGTTGGCCGCGCTCAAAACCTATTTGATGTCACCACCCTTACTGTCCACCCCAACTCGGGGGGAGGTTTTGTATTTATATCTTGCGGTCTCGGATCACGCAGTAAGCTCCGTCCTCATCAGGGAGGACGAGGGAGTTCAAAAACCAATTTATTATACGAGCAAGACCCTGCTCGATGCCGAGACCAGGTATCTTCTATTGGAGAAGCTTGCGTTGGCTCTCGTCAGTGCCTCCCGCAAGCTCTCCCATTATTTCCAATCCCACACCATTGTGGTGATCACGGAGCATCCACTCCGTTCAATATTCAAGAAGGCTGACTTTTCAGGGCGAATATCAAAGTGGGCAGTTGAGCTGGGGCAGTATGATATACAGTACCGTCCCCGAACTGCGATCAACGCCCAGATTCTGGCAGACTTCATCGTTGAGTTCGTCTCGTCCAACTCGGCTCCGACCCAGCCCGGCACGGCACTGGGGGGCACAGGGCACGAGCCAGAAGTGACCGAGGTCGAACAGTCTCCCGCCTCGGCATGGATGATCTTTGTCGACGGATCGTCCACCTCCAAGAGAGCTGGCGCCGGCATGGTCCTCTAATCGCCAGAGGGTCTGGTCATAGAGCAGGCTTTCACCTTGGACTTCAAAGCAACAAACAATGAGGCAGAGTATGAAGCGCTGATAGCAGGGTTGAACAGCGCCCAAATCCTCGGAGCCCAGCACCTGGTGATCTTCAGCGATTCTCAACTGGTAACTAGCCAGCTCGCTGGAGACTACCAGGCCAGGGACGACAGGATGGCGGCCTACTTAGCCCTTGCGAAAAAACTGCTGTCTCATTTCCAGAAAGCCGAGGTCAGGCGAGTATCCCGAGATACCAACACGCACGCTGACGCGCTTGCCAGCCTAGCATCCGCTGTCGAAGCCGGAAAGAAAAGGACCGTCGAGGTTGGGTCGATATCAAGGTCAAGCTTAGAACTCCATTCATCTCGGCTTGTCCTCTGTGCTGACCTCGGCCCAAGCTTGATGGACCCAATCATCGCTTACTTGAAAGACGATCAGCTCCCCGAGGACAAGACTGAAGCCCACCGAATCAGACTCAAGGCAGCTCGATTCTGGCTCTCTCCCGAAGGCAAACTCTACAGGAAATCCTTCACAGGTCCATACCTCCAATGCGTCCACCCGAGCAAGGTGGACGACTTCCTGTATGAGATCCACGAAGGAATCTGCGGCAGTCACATAGGAGGTCGATCACTGGCCTACAGGGCTATAAGCCAGGGTTAGTGGTGGCCCTACATACAGAAGGACGCGCAGGTGTACGCCAGGAAATGCGAGAAGTGCCAGAAGTTCTCCCACTCTCTCCATCAGCCAGCGCAAGATCTGAGTCCCCTCTCTAGTCCATGGCCCTTCGCTCAATGGGGCATGGACATTGTGGGGCCCCTTCACCGAGCTCCAAGGAACAAGAGATGGCTGATAGTCACTACAGACTACTTCACAAAATGGATAGAAGCTGAACCGTTGTCCTCCATCACGGACAGGGACTCCAGGAACTTCGTTTGGAAAAACATCCTAACGAGGTTCGGCATCCCCAGGACCCTGATTTCGGACAACGGGACCCAGTTCGACTCCAAGTCCTTCAAAGACTTCTGCCAAGAACACGGTATCAGGAACCATTACTCCACTCCGGCATATCCGCAGAGTAATGGCCAGGCCGAAATCTCTAACAAAGTGATCCTGGACGGCCTGAAGAAGCGACTGGACAAGGCAAAGGGAAGATGGGTAGAAGAGCTTCCGAGCGTGCTATGGGCATACAGAACAACTCCAAGGAGGTCCACCTCGGCGACACCTTTCTCTCTGCCTCCGGGATGGAGGCGGTCATTCCTTTAGAAATCGGCCTTCCCACCCTGAGGACAGAGCTGGTCGACCAAGGCCGAAAATGAGGACGAACCTGGCAATGGAGCTGGAGCTGGCAGACGAGCGCCGAGAAACAGCAGCCCTGCGACTGACCGACTATCCGCAAGCGTGCTGGCCAGGCAGAACCAAACGAAGGGAAGCTGGCCCCGAACTGGCATGGCCCGTTCAGGGTAGTCTCACTGGCAGGAAAATCAGCCTACAAGCTCGAAGACTTAGAGGGCAAGCCACTCCCGAGGCCGTGGAATGCATCCCACTTAAAGAAGTTCTATTTCTAAAGATGTAATGAATCTCAGAATTAATGAAAGCAGCTTTCGCCCTGTCATCAAATCTGTCATCTCTCTTTGACTGACTCCGGCAGCTCTGGGTCTACCGCCCTGGAAAAGGCTTCGAGTTCCTACACTCAGTCGTTTCCTAAAGCCCTGGGTCTACCGCCCTGGAAAAGGCTTCGAGTTCCTACACTCAGTTATTTCCTAAAGCCCTGGGTCCACCGCCCTGGAAAAGGCTTCGAGTTCCTACACTCAGTCGTTTCCTAAAGCTCCGGGTCTACCGCCCTGGAAAAGGCTTCGAGTTCCTACACTCAGTCGTTTCCTAAAGCCCTGGGTCTACCGCCCTGGAAAAGGCTTCGAGTTCCTACACTCAGTTGTTTCCTAAAGCCCTGGGTCCACCGCCCTGGAAAAGGCTTCGAGTTCCTACACTCAGTCGTTTCCTAAAGCTCCGGGTCTACCGCCCTGGAAAAGGCTTCGAGCTCGAATGCTCAGTCGTTTCCTAAAGCCCTGGGTCTACCGCCCTGGAAAAGGCTTCGAGTTCCTACACTCAGTCGTTTCCTAAAGCCCTAGGTCTACCGCCCTGGAAAAGGCTTCGAGTTCCTACACTCAGTCGTTTCCTAAAGCCCTGGGTCTACCGCCCTGGAAAAGGCCTCGAGTTCGAACACTCTGATCGTTTCCTAAAGTCCGGGTTTATACACCCCTCAAAGACCGTTGCCGAACTCATGCTCACACAGCCGAGACCAGCGGGATTCTGGATCCACTTCGGCTCAAGCCCAAGGCGGTTCGTCTCGGCCAAAGCCAGCCATTTCGGCCAAGGTCAGTTCCTAAGAAAGAAAGAGCAGTGCAAGCACTGAAGTGCAAAAAAGCAGCACAGAAATGCAAGTGTTACAAAGCGGTGCGAGGAAAGTAAAAAGAATGCAAAAGCACTGTACACAGTTTGAGTGATCACAAAACTCTTCCTTTTTATTCATTGTACTTACTTCATTACAAAGGTTACAGAAAAGAAAACAAAGTACAGAAAGGAGGCTCGCAGTCCTCTAAAAATAAAAAATGGAATAAAGACTGGGAGGCTCTGATCTTCACCGACTCTTCAGGCTGCAGGTTCGAAGACGTCGGTTCGTTACCTGGAGGTTCTGAGGGATCATGAATTTCACAGAGCTTTATAATACGCTTTGGTTGGTCAGACCAAAGCATTCAGGAACCCCTCCAGTTCGGAGGCCCTGGACCTCGCTGAGCTCTTCAACACCCTCCGGTCAGTGAGACCAAAATTTGAAGAGCCCCCAGGTCCAGCGGGCCTCAATCCCACCCTCAGCTCCGCGGTCCTGATATACCGCAGGGGGCTCGCAGGGAGCGCGATGTCACGCAAGACCCTGCAGGACCGCCAGATGCAGAGGGCGCCACCATCCCACAGTTGCAGAAGACTCCCCTGCAACCGGACCAGGGACGGTTGGCCATGAACCTGCGTTCAGAGAGCGCGTGGTCCACGGGGAATTCCTTCAGAGAGCGCGCAGACCACGACGGGCCTCCCCCCTCGGAGAGAGCCGTCCTCAGGCGCAGGGGTTCCCCCCGGATCGAATATTTCCGAAGGTCTGCTGAACATGGCTCCTACGTCTATGTGAATTAAACTATCCTAATTCCTTTTCTTTTCCTCTCCCATGGCGAGCCTACCACCCCTACTTATAGGAATAAGAAGGGCTCAGTCTCCGAAGGAAGTTATGGGGCGAAGTCTCCCACGCATTACATGGGACGCACGTCTTCCTGTCTGTTGACCAGCGATCCCTATGGCGCCACGTGGAGACGTTCGCCCGTTTCCCTCATCGGCCCTATCACCATGCTTACTGCTATTTATGGTTTCCGGAATACGGAGAATCGGCACAGATAGCTATGAAGACCGTTCGACTCTCTCTAGGGTCACGCATCACATTAAAGGCATTCAATATCACACCCAGAAACGAAAGAGAGAAAAATGCACAAGTAAAGAAGCCCAATTTTTCATTAAAAGCAAAGAGTACTATAAGCCCAAAAGCTATTTACAAGAAAAGGAAGGTAAGACTACTGTGGCTTCGGCGACTCCACTAGGTCGATCACCGTGTCTGATGGACCAGCAGCGTCGGCCGCGACCGTAACCTTGCTTGGAGTGTCGCCGGCAGAAGAGGCTTTGACCGGTACCTCACCCGAAGCAGGGGCAGAAGAGGCCGCGCCTCAAAGCAGGGGCACAAGAGGCCGCGCCTCGCTGGCGACCGGGGCGTCGCTCGGGGCCGGGGCAGCTGGGGCAGCATCCGGAGTGGGAACGACTGCAGGGGCCTCGACTGGGGCGCTTTCGGCCAAAGGAGTGGGGCTCGGCTCAGGAGCCGGGTCCGAATACTTCGGTAAGTCCCGATAGACAGGGTGGTCTTCAGGAACCCCCGCACGCCTCAGTGCGGCCAAGCATCCTTCCTCGAACAGAATGGAGGTGATCTCCTCCACCTGTTTCACATACAGCTCTGAGGCATGGTCCACCCCATTCTGGAAAGCGGATTGGGCCTCGGACAGAAGAGAGGCCTTCTCCTTTTCCAGCTCGGCGTTCGCCATCTTCAACTTCTCTATTTCAGCGCGCCCGGCCAGCACTTCCCCGCGCAACCTCATCCCCTCGGCCGCCGATTCAGACTTCGATCTGGCCAGTTCCGACTCCAGCTCGGCGGTCCTCTTGTTCTTCGCCCAGACCTCGCCTTTCAGCTGATTAGCTTTCGACGTGAGTTCGGCAACATCAGCCAGAGCCGACGCCAGCCGAGCAAGTCTCTTCAGCGCTAGCCTTCTTCAGCCCTTCCATTCCCTTCCTCAGCCCTTCTAGCTCCTTCTTCAGCCTTTCCCTCTCAGACTCCAGCTGAGTGACCCTCGTAGCGTTCCTGTCACTCCTCCCCACCACGGCCAGGAGCCTTTGCACGTTCTACAAGGGGAAAAAGTAAATCAGACAGGAGCAGTCGAGCTAAACCACTTGAAGAAGAGCGCTGAGAACACTTACCAGAAGGTTAGCCCGGATCGCCGAGACCATCAGGCTTTCGTTATCGAACGTCTCGTGCATTTCCATGTCTCGCGGCAGAGCGCAGGCTTTGGCGAGAGCTCCGATGACGTCGGTGTTCCCCATCAGCCGGTCCTCGACGTTCAAAGGCTTACCGGGTTGCGTCTCCATCCTCGGTCTCCATGGCGCTGGGGCAGTTCGAGGTCCGGAAGCCGATCCGGACCCTTGCCCTACCGAGATGGTGAGCTCGCGGGCCGCCCCGCCAGTCGACTTGCTGGCCGGCGCATTCTTCTCAGCTGGAGCCTTGACTCCGGGGGCCCGCACAGGAGTTTTACCCTTCGGAGGCTGTTCAGCCCCCGAGTCCTTCTCCCCCGCCTTGGACTTCTTCCTGGGCGGGGACCCCTCCCTCGGGCGCTCCGGCGAGCGTCGCCGCACTCCCTCGCTCGGAGCAGGGGCAGGAGCAGAAGTGGCGCCGGCACCCCCCGAGCCTGAAGCGGCGCGGGTACTGGCAGATGATGGCGTCGCAGAGGAGGAAGACCCCCGCCTGAACTTGGCCGCCAGATCCTTAACAACTGGCGCCCTTGAGCTTCCCTCCATACCTTCTTCCCAATCGGATGAATAAGCGTCCACTATCTGCGTCAGGTTCGGTAACTCCGAACTAGAGGTGGACGCCTCGGCGCCAGACGCAGCTCGGCTCGCAGCAGGATCGGTCAAAGAGATCCCGGCAAGCACGGCAACGGATACGGTAGGACGATCAGGATGCGCCTCGTCCTCCTCGGCTACTCCGGTTCTCCTATAGTGGCCACGGTACCTCGGCGTATACCCGAGCAGCTTCCAAGCCGACCTGGTCTCGTACCCCTTGTATCTTTCTACCTTATTGATGTCGTCGACGTTCCTCCTCCAGCCTTCACTCGCAGCTCGGCGTCGCCTCGCGCCTGCCTCTGCACAACAGACAATAAGAGTGTCAGCTCGGCATCATCGAGATCAAGCAAATTCGAGTAAGAGAAAAGAAGCGGTGTTTACTTGGGACAGTCCCGGGGCGACGAGGGACCATCAGCCTCCTGCTCTCGCCAGCGCCGAACTCCTAGTCCCCCGACACACAGAAGAAAGTTTCCTCGGTATTCTTACTCGAATCCTCCAAGGTCAGGACGAAGCCTCTTCGCTGCGGCTTCACCCGGAGATAGTATTTCTCTTCCCCAGCCTTGCAGATATCATAGGTATCCTCGATATCATGGACACCCAGGTTGGTCCCCAAAATCTCATTCAGCTTCGCTGTGCCCTTGATGACCTTATAGCCATTGGGCATCAGTTGGCACGGGGTAATAGACCAGGCACTAAGGCAGGCCCTAAGCAAGGGGTGCAGAGGAAATCTGACCCCGCCCTCGATCACGGAGATCAGAGGGAACGACATCCAGCCACAGGACCAGCGAAGCGCGGCGTAATCGACGGGGTCCGCCGGCTTGAGGAGGACTCCCTCCGGAATGTTGAAAGCGGCCCTAAACCTGGCTATGCCCTCATCGGTATCTAACTCAAACCTAGGGGTGCCCATGCCTAAAAAGGGTGACAGCGAAGTTAAACCCTAGAAGTCGCGAAACCCCAAGAAAAACTAGACAGAGGCGCGAAGCAACTTACAGAGACGAAGGGGCGACTCAAGAACAAATCCGGGCACGTCCTACGGTCGTCCTCGCTAGAGAGATCTCGAGCAGCAGAGCAGAAATCAAAGGTGAAGGCAAAGGCAAAAAGAAATCAGAAACAAGAAAGGAAGAAGACGACCCTATTTATGGAAGGGGAACCCACGATTGAATACCACTTTCGAATTCGAAAAGACGGACTTCGCAGCCCGTGCCCGTCCCATCAATGGGACAACGCAATCAGTGAAGAGGCTACGCGTGTAACCGTCGACTCGCTCCCCATGACAGACAGGGCAGAGCATTTATTGCTTCAGAAAAGTTGAAACGACACCAGGCAATGATCGCCGCATCCCCAGACGGATTTTCTAGCTTTCGACCACTAAAGGCTAGGATGCTTAAGAGGTCAAAAGCTAGGGGGCAATTGTGTGGGGAGATTTCCAGAACTCCAGGATTACGCTAATCACAGCCATCAGATGAGACTAAGCATTCTCACGTGCCATCCGCGTGCCGCCCACGTGGCACCAGATTCACCCCGGCTACCAGGACAGGGGGTCCGGCCGAAGTCAAGCAGGTCCGTACCGCTAGCGCCGAGCTCGGCTACTCCATGTGCCCACCTCGGCAGAAAGCTCCACCTCGGCCAAAGGAGCCGGGACGAAAGCCGAAGCAGGAAAGAGCCTCCACTCGCACCCCTCATCCCCCACGTCATCAGGCACGTGGAGGAATAGGGGCGCAAGCTAGTGAGACAGATGCGACATCCAGCCGTTCACAATCTTCGCCAGATCACTGACAGGGCGGCATCCAGCGGCTGAAGCCACATCAGGGCAAGGCCCGAGGGCGGATCCGATGGTACCCCAACCGTCAAAGGCGTCCAACACAATCTGGCCCAACAAGACGCGCATTTAATGCGATGTGGGCTGATCCGACTGGCATTAAATGCAGAGTGGGCTGGATTGGACCGCATTAATTACTTTGTGGGCTGATCATGACTTCCAGTCGAGTCATGGGACCCACGCCAGGATATCATCCGAAGATACGACCCAAGCCTCTATAAATAGAGCCTCATACCACCAGCAAGGTACGTACAATTCAACCCACAGAGCCGTTACTCTGCCTCTCTTCTTCCTTTCCTTCCATTGTTCCAGTTCATTCACTGACTTTGGCATCGGAGAGCCTTGCGCCGCCCAGGCCAGGGTCCTCTGACCGTTTGCTCTTCTCTTTTAGGCTTTCGGACGGTACCTAATCTTCACCACCTTGGATAAGTCCTCTAAGGCTCCCCAGTTATTGTGGGTCATTATTTTCTGCACCCACATACCGAATCTCGAAGAAGAAGAAGAAGACGACGACGACTAAAAAGATTGTGCGTGCTTTCTTTGAAAATGAATTAAGTTTTTTTTTTTTTATTCTTCAGAATTTGCACTGCTGGTCCACAAAAAAAATAAAAGTGCTCTTATATTGGAGGGATCAGGTCCCATCTTGAATGCATTTAGTGGGCCTTGTATTTTGGCTATGATTATGATGACTTCTGGTGCTTTCTTCCTTTGTCTTTGATAGATGGCTTGGCTTGAGGGCTTGAATGTTTTTGTAATCGTTCTCATTCTCTTGGATTGGACGCCCTCCTCTCTCACACTAGAAAGAAGGGGAAGAAAGAGAGAGCGGGGCGGAGGCTGGCTGCATACAGACACAAGCGCTTTCCTACCCCTACTATCCAGGTAGGTCTGACCAGATGCATACATGGTTGGAATGCTTGACCCGATGATACTCTTGTGGGGCAACCCCCAATACAACAGACAAGAACCAGAAATAACAGCAAAAGTGATGGCAAGAAATGCATGTCACGAAAAAGTAGCCCATCAGGTGAGATGAGTGCTCTAAGAGACTAAGAAACAGACCCTAGTTATATGTGCATGCATGTACATTGATTAATGCATGTGTGTGGGTCAAAAGATGCTGCTACTAATGGCACATTTCCTATCTCGCCAAATCAAATGTCGGCAATGGTGGGGGATTAGAGAGAAGACATAATAGAATACAGCTAAGCACAAATAGATAGATGGACGGATGCCTAAGCACAAATAGATAGATGGACAGATGCCTTCACTTCGACAACACCCTGGGATAAGGACACCAGACATGGATTGTAGAGCAAAATTGCTTACTTTAAATGATTAGGTCATGTTTGGATGTAATAGTCATTCTTCGCCACCCTAATTGAGACTCTTGTTAAAGAAACCTAGAGACTGTTTGGTTCACCAGCACAGTGGAATTTCGAGTGCTGCAAATTTGGGGTTTGTCCAGAAAATTACCTGAGGGCAAGTTCTGTATTCGAATCGGGACTCATGCATTATCTCCTCCCACATTTCTGACAGGAACTCCCAAGGAACAATTGGAATGAATATCAAACAGGCCACTGAAAAGTGGGGTTTTGAGAACTGTAAACCAAGTAGGCTAATTCCTGTATAAACTTATTGCCCAAAAGCATGGGCCATCTTGCATTTATTGCCACACCAAACAATGAACAGCTGTGAACCTGGAGCAGGAAAAGCAGATAAAAAAAAAAGCATCCCATACAATGCCGTTCCTATTTTCTACACTAAACCAATTCAGATACTTCCACTTCAACCAACATAAACTGTGAAAGCCATACGAAAAACATTGATCCTGAATAAGTAAAAGTCCTACAAATAATCACCAATCACTCTATAGAAAAGGAATGAACCAGATGAAGCCATATTTCTTTGTTTCTGATCAAATTAACATCCCCATTGGATATCTCTACATCACCAGCTCTGTTTTAATCGGCCTGGGTTTTGTTTCCAAAAAGAAACATTACAAAGGTAGCTGTATGTTCTCTAATACAAATCTCTAGGTACACTACCATGCAGAAGGGAAGAGAGAATAAATCAAAGGAAACAACCAACAGAAAAATCCTTCTTCAAAAACGTTTGTTGAATCAACCGGAATCTATCAATCCTCAAACCATCTTCAATTGAGTTTCAATGACAAGTGGGACACTGGTGTGCGCCATGGCTACACTTGAATGAAGTCCATTGAAAAAAAAAAGATCATCATTTTCAGTTTTTACAATTCAAAACTCTTTGAATACTCTTCTCACCACACCAATTCCTTTTGTCTAGCAAATTGAAACATTTCTTCTGTGATTCACGGAGGACCCCCCAAACAAAAAAAGAAAGAAAGAACGGTAGGTTCGCCCACAACCACACACAAATGCACAGAAATCTTTTTAACCAAAAAACCGAAAACATACATCAACACTGTATGAGCAATACTTTCTATGATGTGTCATGCGGATGTCCTCTTCCTATAGCAAGAACAGATGTTACAATACTCATTTTAATCTTAGTGTTAAAAATATTCAGTTTAGCTTTCAACAATGTAATCAGACCTATTGTACTTGAATAAAGTGTCCAGGAGAAGCTAGGAAACTTGACATGCTGACATGTCCATACAAAGGAAATGTTTTTGAGGAACACTAGCATTTTCATATGCTTCACTTTATAAATGCACAGGGAACAAAAATTGTTGCATAAAATAAATAATTATAACTAGATATGAATGGTTCACTTGTGTTGCAGGTTCATGCGTGTGCCTGGGGGGATTAGTCCTGCTGGGTCAAACACGGGGATACTCATCAGCCTAAAAACTATTATATGAATGGTACAGAATTAATGAAAAACTAAGAATTCTTATTTTTGTTCTCCCTAAAATAGAGTTGTAGTAGAGTGACCAACAAATGTGCCTTGCATGCCCTAATGGAAATGATGCCATCTATAAAATACTACCCATGTGTGAACGAAATTAGTTGGATGCATACCCTCCTACAAAATTACTCACTTTTGGATTGAAATCCTAAAAAAATGATGCCTTCTAAAACCATTCAACTTGAGGGTCATGGAACAAGCGGTTATGATGATCTAATGGAGTTAAAATTTTGCAAACATAAACCCATCAGATTTTTTTATTCCCCACCTCCCCCATGATTGGTGTGGCCCCACGTTGGCCCTTATTGGGATCTGCACAAGGTGCAAACAGAGAGGGTGTGCACCTAAGCACAGCCTATACATACATACATACATTTATTATATCCTTATTGGTAAAAATTACTAAGACATTTCTAACTGGAAGAATCAGTTTTGGTCAATATATATGGTTTAGATATAGTCATTTTGAAAAAAAAAAAAAAAGGAAAGAAAGAAAGAAAGAAAGAAAGAAGAAAAAAGAGAGCTGAATTATGATTGTGTCAACAGTCACAAAATGACATGAACAAATTCATGAATCTTGACTGCCACATATTTTCAGACTGCATCTTTCCTGTAGCACCAACATATTTATGAATCTTGTTCAATCATCTATATTATATATGTATATATATAAAGAACAAGAAAGTAAACAAAAAGTTGATACAAGTCCCTTTCGATAAAGCTTTAATTATCAGGTTTTAGATTCGCATTATCGTCAATAACAGATTATTAATAGGAACCAGCGAAACAAAGAAAATTGCTGAATCTCTAACTTCCAGACTAATTGAACATCCTCTACATGCATTGTGGTAAAAGTTCTCTTTATTAATTGAAACTTTATTATACTCTCCCCTACAAACTAAATTCGCTCTATGAGATGAAAAGTTTCTCCTAAATCATAATGCATGAAAACTACCACATAATGATAAAAAACTATACAATCCGAAATACTATCTAGAGCACCACAAATATATCCCATCAATGGACACACAAAACTAGTGCAGAAGCCATTGAGAGAGAAAGAAAACTCAGCATCATCTCCGAGACAAATGCAAGTAAAAGAAGATTTATGAACTCATACAACACTAACCAACACTAAACATGTAGTTCTGTTCAACTTCAATCACTACTGTTGTTCAAGTAACAAGGTTTGTGTTTGAATTAGAAGCAAGTTTGTGTAACAAATTGGTTAATCATAATGCAGAATAATGGAAATATGTAACCAGTCAATTTCGTTCTGTTCCGGCCGGAATTGGCTGGAACGTTCCAGAATTGGCCTGGGGCAGAACAAAATGCCCCTCTAAAAGTTTTCAGGCCCAATTTCAGTCTATTCCGGTGGTTCCGGTCCATTCCAATCCCAATTATGGCTCAATTGCGCTTCATTCCGGCCGATGTTTAATACTTCCATTCATATGCAATGAAAACTAGAAAATGGTCAATTGTAAAGCATGGTCTAATTTAAGTGGTGCAAGTATGCATTTTTAATATTATTTTAGCATTCAACTATTTTTTTTTCCAATTTAGGTATTCTTTTACATTTTTTTTTTCATTTTTCAATGGCATCTTTTCCGTAACGGAATATTAGAATTGACCGGAATGTCAAAACAATCCAGTAGACAGGGGTGGACCCAGGAATTCTTCCTAAGGGGGGTCACTAGACTCACTACATAGAAAAGATTGTTTTGGGAGGGTCATTTATAAAAAAACACATGTAGTTTTCAAAATACATAAGGGCTTTTCTGAGAATTTTTGGGGGGCATATATAAATCATTTTAAAATTCTCTTAATGTCAAAGGGCTTTTCGGAAAATTTTGGAGGGGGGCCATGCCTTTGGTTCCGTCAGTGCCAGTAGAGGTTCAAACCAGAACGGAATTGACAACCATGCGAAAAATATAGCCCATAAATGGAAACACAATACTAGTACAGATGCCATATAGAATAAGGGGAAAAAACTCAGCATCATCTCCAAGACAAAGACAAGCAAAGAAAGAATCAAGAACTCATACAACACTAAATATGTGGTGTTAAAAGGTTTCTTCAAGGACTACTGCTGTTCAAGCAATGTATACGTGCTTTGAATTATTAACAAATCCCTGTACCACATGATGTCAATCTTTGAGAGCTCTCATGGAAACAGACAAGGGAGGTAGAGCATTATCAAATCACTACAAGATGTAAATTTTAATGGGAGAAGTTAAACAGAACAGAAAAGAAACACCTTTGGACTTCCTTGGAAGAAAACATTGTCTTGAATCTTGAGTAAAATCTGAGTAGTCAAAAAAAGGCAGAGTTTACCCATTTAATCAGAATCCATTGCCCTTGAGAAAACCAATCTGGTACATCCTTCAGCAAGGCATGGTACAGTACACATGACGCCACCAAAATCAACCTCAGCAGCCCATCACAGTGCAGTTATAGACGAAACTTCCTAAATGCTTGTATGCGAGCATGTCCCATTGCGGTGGCCCGTCATTTGGGACCCATGAATTGAGCTCTATGTGTCCTCCACCCAATGCCCTAGGTCCACCAATGACTATAAGCCGATCCCCACATGCCCTAAAAGCAAGCCCCCATCCATTCGTCGAACCCGCTCTCTCTGGCAAGCTCCCCAGAGTGACCCACAAGTTCTTCTCCTTGTCATACTTCCTCAATTCTTTGTCAGCATAATCTGCAGCAAACAGCTCATTATTCACAACTGCGACCAGGGGAGGTGCCTCAGTTGCTCCACTCCGTATGGGGGACATGTTAGGAATGATCCTCCAAGTCCTTGTCTCCAAATTATACTCCTCCCCGCATGTGTATGACTCTGTGTTGCTAACATTCCCGCCAATTACATAAAATTTATCATCCATAAAAACACCAGAACACATCTTCCTGGGCTTATTCATGCTGGGAAGAGTCACCCAGGTTTGGGTCTCTGAATTGTAAAGCTCGGCGGAACTCAGTACGGTGCCCTCAGCATCAGAACCTCCGGCGAGAACCGCAATCTCCCCAAGGCTGGCAGAGCCAAAGAGGCATCTGGGTGCATTCATAGTCATGCCGGAGGACCAAGAGTTGGTCAAGATGCTGTATCTCCATATCATATGAGATGTGAAGGCCCTTCCAAAGACAAGGAGGTCTGTGCCTACAGCTAAAGACTCCTTATCTGCGCACATGAAACATTCATTTTGGGGCATCCGGGGCAGATGCATCCAACGTCGATGATTGGGGTCAAACGCCTCCCACTCGAGAAGATTGCAAGAGAAGTAGACCCAGTGTTCGGATATACCCACCAGCCGCCTGAGCTTGTAGAGGTAGCCGCTCCGGATAAGATCACGGAAGCCCCGATTGAGGGATGCGAGAGCTCCATAATCGGACCTTGAGCAGCAGAGGAGGCAGTTGATGGAGATATCTCTGCCGAGGGGATGAATGAGGGAATTCGTATCCGGGTGCTCCTCCTCCTCCTCCCCCACTTGATGTTTGGGCCCTTCAGCCCCAGCCCCAGCCCCAGCCCCAGGGCTGTTGCTGTTGTTGTTGTGAGGAGAGTGGCAGATCTCAATGATTGACTCATCCTCATCCAAATGCCTCGACAGTTTCCTGTCCCTGGTTTCTTCCTCTTCAATTTCTTCTTCCCCTGATCGGCGCTTTCCCTTTGAAGGGTCGATGAGATTGTAATTAATGTAAACCCACTTGCTCTCTTGCTCGCGGGAGCTCGGGAGAGACCTCGGAACCATGCAGGACTGACCCCCCTCCAACATATGTCTCGGTTGGGAACTCAACCAGGGGGCGGGCGGGCGGGGGAATCGTATCGTAAGAAGAAAGAAGAAAAGATTAGGAATCCAACAAATTCCAATCCTCCCTCCCTCTCACTCCTTTCTCCTTAACCAAATGGAGAGAGACAGGTCAAAATCAAAAACCCAAACAAACAATTCGGCGGTTCCTGTTCCGCTGAAATCTGTGACCGAAAAAAAAAAAAAAAAAAAAACTAGACCCAGATCGGAAATGTAACCTAATCTTTCAAACGAATAAGATCCGGAAAACCCCCGCTTGTGTTATCAAAATCATTAAAGAAAAATCAATAAATTAAATACACTCAATATATAATATTTCTCACACAAATCCCATCCTCCCCCAAATTCAGATCGAAAAAAAGAAAAAACCCCGAGGAACCTCTTCAGAAATCAAATTCACAATTGAAAGGCTGAGAATAAAGACAAAGAGAAGAAGCCCACCATAAATCAGTCAATCGACGCAAAACCCCCTGCAAAAAATGGAAATTCCCCGAGAAATCTCTTCAATTGATCTTTTCTAATAGCCAAAACGGAAGAAGAAATGACTAATTAAAATCCAAAATGCTTTTTTTTTCTTCTTCTTCTCCTAGGTGGAACAGAGTAAGAATAATAATAAAAGATGGTCCGGAAAACAGCAAGTAGTAATTACGAATTGGATCTTTTACTTTGATAAAAGATGATGAAAGAGGATTGGAGAAAGAAGAGCAACTTACGTATGGGTTTTGGATTAAAAGAAAGGTGAGGTTTGGATTGGAATTTCGTGTTTGTCGTTGTCCTCCTCCTTCTTCTTCTTCCTCCTCCTTTCAAGTGTTGTACTGGTTCTTCATCAGTTTCTTATTCGTCGTCGTCGTCGTCCTTTGGATTTTTTTCTCTTTCTCTTTCTCTTTCTCTCTGTCTGTCTCTGCAAATGATGTCAGATGTGATTGATGGTTAGGCTTTGTTTTGGAAGGAGGAGGAGGAGGAGGAGGAGGAGGAAGAGGCTATGTGCTATATATATATATATATATATCTATTCTGATCTCATCTCTATCTTCTTATGACATGAGCTTAGAACTGATGATGATGGGAGAGAGAGAGAGAGGTGAGGCCGTGTGGGGGGAGGTGGGTGCTACGCTGCTGCCATTTATCCCCACTTTTTCTTCCTTCTTCCCTCCCAAGTCACAACCCATCGCTAGAGAGAGATGGATATAGAGATTAGAGAGAGAGTGGGAATTTCGGAGGGCCCACCAACGCGGTTCCCGCGGTCAACCGGGACCAGCCGGTTCTATGTAAAAGGTGGGACCGTGGGAGAACGTGATGACGTGGAAACGGCTTTTTGGAGTGACGAGACTGACGACCAAGAAACGGTAAGGACCCGACTCCGTTGTTTGCACGGCTCTCCCTCTGCAATCTAATCCTAATCTAATCTCTAATATTTATCTCCCTCTGGCTTCCATTGATTTATTAGTAGCTACGCCTACTAGACGTGTGTTTTTGTCGGGAGTTTTTCGTTATGGTGGTATTCTTTCTGGGCCTGTTTGCTAAATCGGTTTGTTAACTGATTGGTGCAGTGGGTAATTTAAAATTGACGACCATTTTCCAGTCCCATGGTCCACGACACCATTTCAAACTCTCTTTCTTTTCTTGTGTGTGATCCAATTCACTATTCTGATCATCTACTCTCTTTTTGTTTCCTCTCCTTTTTTTTTTTTTCTTTTTTCTTTTTGTTTCCTCTTTATTACATCTGATCAAGCCCTCAATCCAAGTTTCTAACTATCAACGTTAATTGGGACTTGAGATTAAACCTTAATCATTTGCAAGGACACGGAAGTGCCACACTATTGATCTATCCAACTTTTTATATTAAAAATGAAATGTGTACTTGTAATTTATGTAATCATCAATCCAACTGTTTATATTAAATGAAACAACTTATGAAGACTAGGGTGGCATATATAATATGATTTGAATAGCAGAACTGATCGATCAATGGCAGGACTCACAAAAGAGAATCAGCCATCAACTTCCATCGTCTTTTCTCTAAGGGCACATTTGTCTCCACACCCTTTTCGCATAAAGGAGAAATTGTCACGTCGATAAATTTCATAAAAATGAAAACCTCGGAAAAGGATCTCTGCAGAATTTAAAAATTCATTTTTGGTGCGATTTTTTTTCGTCGTTGAATTGGCGGTGCTAATGTTATTTGCTGCGGCTGTGGATTCCTTATAAAAAAATTAAATTCTCTTATTTGGTGAAACAGTTTTTTAAAGAAAAACAACGTAATATGTATATTATTTATTCAATATCAAATAATAATTTATTTAAAGAAATTAAAAAAATAAAAGAGTTGTAGGGTTTATGGTTGAAATGGAAAAGTATAAGGAAAAGAGGGGAGAAGTTTTCCGACAAAATCCATTTTCAGTATTAGCAAGGAAAATGTTGACAAGGCAGGAAAGCGTTTCCGTGAAATTGTTCCACACCAAATGCCTGAAAAATGGGTTTTCCGCGGAAAACCGTCCACTTTGCCGCGGAAAAGTTTGGCACAAACATGCCCTAAATAACAACGTAATGAAGATGAAGATAAATAAAACTCAGAGAGAGAGAACAAAATATCAAATCCAATTCATATTCTTTACAATGTGTACTACCATTTGCATAAACTAAAATTGTGTAATCTCTAATTATTTATATATGATTTGTTTTATAATATTCCTTCCTTGTCATAGAATTAGATTTATTCTTTAAGCTAAAATTTTCTCCTTCATATATTTAACAAATATGGAACACTTTTTATATTTATGGTCACCCAAGTCTGGCCCATTCTAATTGTGTGGACATGTGGATTAAACACTCAGGACACGTTTGGTAACCATCCTTAGAGAGGATTCCTCGCATGTTTACTGTGCTCCCGTGGAAAACCCACGTTTGGTAATGCAAGGAAAATCGCATCACTGATTCCCTCCATCCACTCCACATTCCTATGCATACCCCCCCCCCCCCCCCCCCCCCCCCCCCCCCCCCCCCCCCCCCCCCCCCCCCCTCTCGTGTCAGAAAGAGAGGATCAAACGAAATGGTGGAATAACAGTTCTACAATACATATGGCGATAGTATAGGGGTGACCTTTTTTTTTCAAAATCTTGGTTTTTTTAGGCCACACAAGTTAGATCCGAACCGATAATCTTGTTTAAAAGGCCCAAAGCGGGTAGGGCGTCAAATATCAACCGTTAATTAATCACGATATTTGAGATATTTATAAAAAAAATCCAGACCATTGGATGTTGATTTTTGGAATTCTATGGAGCCTATTTGTGAAATCCAAATCGTCCAATCTCTTCATAATGCCTAAAACGGATATGGGTCCAAATTTGGCAGCCTGATTCGTCATGGATCATGAGAAATTGGCCAAAAATTGATGACCGTTGATTTCACACAATGCAAAAAATGGGATGAGAAACAGTGTGGTTTTCTCTTTCAATTTCTTGGTTCCTGTGGATCCCATAATCATGGTTTAAACCATGAGCTATCTCTGGAAGGCCAAAAACGACTAGTTGGTCAAATTTCAGTTGTTGATCATGTCCATATATCGAGATATTTGCAAAAACGTTCAGATTCTAAAATTTTAATTTTTTATTTTTGTGGGGGCCCTTCACACGATCCGAACCGCTCAAATACTCTAGATAGCCAATTATGACTTTGAGTAAAAAGTCGAGGTCTTGATTCTTCATAGATCTTGAGTTATTTCCAAAAAAAAACTTACAACTAGTGGATTATATATTCTACTAATGGTGGGAATCCTCTTTCAATGTCAAACCTATATATAACTCTCGTTATAAATTCATTGAAACAAAGAAATCATCTGAAGCATAGAATATCCTCCCTACCATAAGAGCATATTTGGTAACGGGTGAAAAATCTATACATCTGATGATTCTTCACTACCAATGGAAGAATGATTTTTCATTGGGGATTTGTATAGTCGATGATTTCAAATTAATTTTGGTGTGTATCGATGCATATAATTGAGAAAAAATAAGATTCAGTGTGCAAATCCACTTAAGTGAGGATTCTCAAATCTTATGAGGGATGGTCGGATCTGAAAATCCTAACAAATGAAGATTTTCATTCATCCAAATCCTAAAAAATTTACAATTTCCAAACATGAATTTACAACAACTTCAGAAACACCAAAAAAAAAAAATTTTCAAAAATTTGTTCGCCAAACGTGACCTAAATGTTTACCAAACGTGCCCTAAGCTTCCATTAAATCCAACATCCTTTGCAGCATGTTGATGAAGCCCGAGTGAAAAAAAAAAGCAGCAAATGACAAGAAAGAAAGAAAGAAAGAAAGAAAGAAATGTAATGTCAATGCTAATTAAGTGCTTGACACCTTGATTCACAGCCAGACTTGTTCAAAATATAATATTCAGCCCATATATAGACTTGTTCAATTCCATACACCACGCATAGCCCGTTTGTGACCTACTCTCTAAATGGAAAACTAATAAGATGTGTTAAGATATTTTAGAATAATTGATGATTAAAATGTAGATAGATTATAGTCCATTTGTTGAGATACGTTGAAGATACATGAAAGTCATAGTCATATTCTAAGGACGGCACATATCTCAATTATTATTTATTAAAGTGGAGAGGGTTTTTAATCTATTTTTAATTGTACCTTCAAATCTTTACCAACTGTTATCTCCAATTTTTATAAGTGTATCGTCCCCAACTTCCACCTCACTCCCCACTTTTGTCCATCTACACCACTTTTAACAAATTTGCAACTCACTCACCAAGGGAGATAATTCTACCTCTCCATACACTCCCTCCTCTCTCATCGACCACTCATTTCAACTCTACCTCATAACATGTTCATTTCACTCCTTTAATTTTCTAGGTCGTGTAGAGGACAATGAGGAGGACGTTGAGAGATGAAGGTGGAAGCGGGAGATGCATCATTTGTTTCTTTTTTTTTTTCTATATTGGAATTTCACCTTTTAGGTATACATGCTTTTTGCTTCTAATCTTTAGTCCATCTTCTAAAATTCTTGATATTTAGTTTTTTAAAGTGGTGAAGACTTTTATAGTTATGTTCATTCCAAACTTATTTGTCATTTACATTTTTTTAAATTAATTGATTTTAATTTTTTTTATTTAAAGATATTTAAATGTATTAATATTTAGTTTCTAATGTAGATTCATTCTATGGTTGTTTAAATTTCGTTTAATGGGCATAGCCAAGCTTAGCACAGGCATCTATATATGCTGCTAGTATTATTATAAATATAGATCATTTGGTCCGTAGTCTTGAATTGGCGGATGGCAAGGTTGACAGACCAACCATCTACAGGAGGTGGCATAAGAATTATGAATGGATATGATCATAGATAGATGGCCCATTGATTTATTTTGTGGGTTAATTAGGATGGAGTGGCCCTCGTCTCGGGACATTCATCTCTTTACCAAAAAAAAAAAGAAAAAGATCTTAAATTGAAAGTAGCAGATGAGGTGCATTCTTCACACGTGATGCATTGCGTTGAGACGAAGGACTCTACATGATAAACCACGTGGTCCACCTTGCCATGGCATTGGCACTAATTGGCAGGACCACAAACAAAACATAAAAGGCCTATTCAATCCAATCCGGTGCACGCAAAAAGTAAACAACAACTCAGGCGCCGCAGTGGACTGACTGCACGCATGAATCTATCCATCCATTCCAGCCAGCCAACCATGGCTCGGCTCGCTATAAACGACGGAAACAAAAACAAAACAAAACAAAAAAAAGCCAGCCAACCATGGCTCGCTCTAATTCTCAAAACGACGGAAACAAAAACGTTGGATTTCTTTATTAGTAATCGAAAAAACGAAAAGAAGAGAGAGAGAGAGAGCGCCCCGCAAATGATGATAAATGGCTGCAAATGGCAACAGTGCAGCAACACTACACGTTGACTGTTCTCTTTGGGTGCACTCACAATTTGACCCGATCGAGTGTCCTCAATAAAATTAATATAAACATGTTTCACATATCTTGCGCCTGACCTTAATTAAAATAGTTTTGCAAATAATTAGAGTTTGGAAGAAAAAAAATTACGTTCCAGTGAAAAACATTTCTAGCTTAATTGATTTCAAGAATAAGAAATTATATATTTTTTTTTGTTTGGTGGCACTGGCAATCGCTCAAGTTTCGTACCATTAGTACAAGGTGGCCCTTTACCTGATTTCTTCTTGCCATGCATATATATTTCTAAAATTGTTTATAAACAGGCTTTCCATGCAAGTGTTTTAAGGTTAGGGAATTAAGGTAAAGAAAAAACCCAAGCATCTCCCTACCCTTTAGCATAAAACTAGACGAGTTTGACGGACCTGAATCAGTGTAGTTGCAACCTGTTTTAATGCGGGTTAGCCTGACCCGAATCAGTGTGGTTGCAACCCATTTTTAAAATGGGTCGGTCACAGGCCAAGGTCCAAAAGGTTAGCCCAACCTCTAACCTGACCCGAACTAGCCTAACCCGACCCCGTTTGCCAGCCCTAAGTTCCTTGAATTTTGTCTCCGTAATTCCTCCACTCTTGAGAGGAACTCATCCAGTTTTCTAATACTCAGTTCTTCTTCAATGTTATGAGGGTTTATAACTTTGTTTTTTTACTCTTTCTAATTCATTCATAATTTCTTTAATAACATCATCAACCCTACCAAAACTTGTTTTACTCCATTTGACAAGTGTAGGAGGGTATCCGAGCTGAGGAGGTAACCGCTTGGGAGTCGCACAGCTGGACCCTCTACAGGGGATAGGCGGAGCCCAGGGCCCCGCGCCTATTGTATACACTCGGGATGTAACCTCTTGGCTGTAACCCTTGTGCGTTTGTCCCAGGGTGGATTCGGAAATCATGCACCCCAGGGGCCTCCCCAAGTTTCGAACCCGAGACCTCCTGTATAAAGGATAATCTGGGTGAGTCCTGGTACCACTTGAGCTAAATCCCCATTCCTATCCCAGTCTAAAAACAGAGAAACCCGCAGAAGAAGAGGCAGGGCAGAAGGAACTTACGGAAGCAGAACGAAGACGCTGGACAACAAAGAGACTCAACTTCAGCAGCGCACCACTTCTCAGATGAAGCTCCCTCACAGTAGCTTGCCCACCTCTGATGCTCGCCTCTGATTCAGAATAGCAGACGAAGGGTAAAACGAACCTCGATTGCCCTATATATAGCAGAGAGGCCCCCTTTCCAGAAGCCCTAATTGGGCGCGCCAGGGGGCGCCCCCTGGGATTTCGCGCGAATCATTTCAAAAATTGATTACGCCCCTGACGAGACGGCGCGTACGATCTCGAGGGGACAGACAACTAACCAGGAGATGACGCGTGGAGCCGTCGACCTGTCTTCAGCATTGAATAGGAGACGCCATTTATTACCTCGAACATCCAAAGCGACAGCGAGTCAGGGCCGAAAGGGGCTTTCTCCTCCAGATAGACCCGGCACATAGCTCCCGACCTCACGGCACTGACGTTCTACGCGAGATCAGAAGCTAGGGGGCAATTGTGTGGGGAGATTTCCAGAGCTACGGGATTAAGCTAATCACAGCCATCAGATGGGGCTAAGCATTCTCACGTGCCATCCGCGTGCCATCTACGTGGCACCAATCTCACCCCGGCTACCAGGACAGGAGGTCCGGCCGAAGTCAGGCAGCTCCGGGCCCTTAGCGCCGAACTGGCCCACCTCGGGCGTCATCTCGGCAAGGAGTTCACCTCGGCTGGGCCACCCCAGTGCCATCTCGGCAGAAAACTCTACCTCGACTGGAGCCACCTCGGCTGAAGAAGCCAGGACAGTAGCCGAAGCAAGAAAGAACCTTCACTTGCGCCCCTCATCCCCCACGTCATCAGGCACGTGGAGGGATAGGGTCACGAGCTAGTGGGACAGACACGACATCCAGTCGCCCGCTATCTTCACCAGATCGCTGACATGGCGGCATCCAGCGGCTGAGGCCACATCAGGGCAAGGCCCGAGGGCAGATCCGCTGGTACTTCAACCGCCAAAGGCGCCCAACACAATCTGGCCCAACAAAACACGCATTTAATGCAATGTGGGCTGACCCGACTAGCATTAAATGCTGAGTGGGCCGGATTAGACTGCATTTATTACTTTGTGGGCTGATCATGACTTCCCAGTCGAATCATGGACCCACACCAAGATATTCTCTGAAAGATACGATCCAAACCTCTATAAATAGAACTCCATGCACCATGCAAGGTACGCACAATCTCATTCACAGAGCCCTTACTCTGTCTCTCTTCTCCCTCTCCTTCCATTGTTCCAGTTCCCACACTGACTTTGGCATCGGAGAGCCTTGCGCCGCCCAGGCCAGGGTCCTCTGACCGTTTGCTATTCCCTTTCAGGCTTCCGGACGGCATCCAGTCATTCCCAGTCACCATCATCTTCTCGGATAAGTCCTCTAAGGCTCCCTCTTATTGTGGGTCATTATTTTCTGCACCTACAACAAGATCCTTTCCGAAGAGGTGTAGAGTATGATGAATATTTTCTTTATTTATGTTTTTGGTTTTAGACCATCTATTTATGATAATTCTCTCACATTCCTTATTTCTAAGCCACATAGTATGGAATCTAAAAGGCCGTGGGAATTTCGTTTTTTCCAGACAACTATAAAGAGTATTAGGGAATGATCTGAGACCCCCCTCTGTCAATCCTGAAAAAAAAAAAGCTTCCGGGAAGCGATTGCGCCACTTGATATTACTGACGGCTTTGTCAAGCCTCTCTTTTATTGAGCAAATCCTTTCCTTTTGATTAGACCAAAAGTAAATTTGGGTCCAATAGTCCCAAGATCAAACATCCTCGTGTTTTCCATAAATCCCAAAGCATATTTAGGTTTTTTAGGATTAAACCCCCCTCCTTTTCTTGGATTTCGTTGAAATCCCCTACTATCATCCATATGGGCCCTTGAATTTATTACCTATATTTGTTCATACTTTTTCCAAAATCTAGATTTCTCTGTAGGATATGGCGGCGGCCCTTGGATGAAAAAGCCATACAGGTCTCCATAAGTACTCTTAATACAGCAATGAAAATATCATTTATCTTCAATTAAAATAGATAATTCAACCCTATCTTGCCAAAGTAAAGCTAAACCCCTAGCAGCTCCTATAGCCGGGATCACACTCATATTATCAAAATTAAGTTTTTTTTTTGTCAATTTCTTAATATCTTGCTCAGAAGATTTGGTTTCTGAAATAAATAGAAAGTCTGGGTTATGTTCTCTACATAATCTCTTGAATTCACATTGTTGAGGCTGTTTTAGCTCCCCTGCAATTCCAGGTAATACCTTTAATAGATTCCATACCTTTTAGTAGTACCTGAAATTGTGAGAGGTATGTTTAATCCATTATTAATTATCTCATTATTTTCTACTGTGTTTGATAGCTTTCTATTACATACACCAAAAGTTGATGTATAGTTATATAGTTACCGGTTCAATCCCTTGGTTTGACTTTGACCCAGTTCAACCCTAACATTGAGAGATAATAAAAGAAGCTTTATAATGAAAAAAAAAAAAATATGTCATATCTACTCAACCTGATGACTAGTGGATTAAAATAGTGTTGACCCATTTTGTACACAGGCGAATGCACTGGTTTCAGTTGAACCTGGCTTGATCTGGCGCGGTCCATTTCGGTATTCAAAATTCACTCAGCAATTGGCAATTGCTGGATCGAGCTTGAGAAAGTGATTGGTGCCGAGATGGGTGTTGGCTGGCTACAGGCTACCATCTCGATCGCTCACCAGAAAAGCATATTAAGGTGTCGGTCAATGGCAAATTTTCTAGGAAGGAAAGCATCACATCCAATTCCAAAGTAGTAAAATATGATTTTCATTTCCAACCCCATTCCTCGACGTAACACTAACCATTGTGTTGGGTACAAACCCAAAGTTGGCATGGACAAGTTACACACGATATCCAACTTCCTTACTTGTCAAAGTCACACCTTGGAATCAAAGGGAAGAACGAGATAAATATCAATGGTCCAAATGTCAATGGAGCCACATAAATGCGTGAGAACTAGGCGCAGTTCCAATTCCACTCGTCGATATACACACGTAATAAAGACGGTCAGTGGAGAAACACAAGCATCGTACGGTCGGAATCCAAAAACGGGTCACCAAAATGTGAATGGATGACCTGATGCTTCATGATAAGAACTAATGTTTACTAATTAAGAGGTCTATTATTATTATTATTATTATTATTATTATTATTATTTGGCTGGTAAGTTAGGGGAACGATTGATTGGATGACCTGCACAACCAAAGTGGTAATATATATATATATATATATCGGGAGTATTCAAGTGCATCCATCCCTCATTATTTTGGTGAGGGACACTCTTTTTTTTGAAAGTGTCAAGTATAAAAAGGAGAATCCTATGTACTTGACACCTTTTTTGTACTTTGACACAAGGAGTGTCCCTCACCAAAAAGATGGATGCACTTGAATATTTTCATATATATATATATATATGGCTTAAGATTGACAATGAAATATAGGCAGTCGCAGCCGCAGCCCCAACCCGCACACCAGTAGTGAGCTGCAAAATGTCAATACGACTCGTTCTAACAAGGATCCCATTCATGCTACCCTATTCTGATTTCTTTCCGCCATTTTTTTCTTTTCAAGAGTCAAAAAGTTCATCCACCAAAATGAAGAGTAGGCATGGAAAATGCCAGACTCTGTTTGCTTGAAACGTGGGATTTCCCCGATGCGTGCCTCTTTTGTATTTCCACGGGACTCCCATTTCTTGGGCAGATTGATGGTGACTCTTGCGTTATCTCCTCCGAGATTCGTAGCTAGGCATTTCTTCTACTTGAGGAACTTTCGTTCCATCCACAGAGTAGGACGGCATGGGAAAATTAAAATAAAAAAAACAAAAACGTAAAGACCTCATGTTTAATCTATGACTAGCACCTGTTAAACCCTTTTGAAAGGAACTTGCGACTGTAGTAAATTTTCCTCCTAAAATCTCCAAGACGTTAGTAGATGCTCTGCATAAATACTTTTCAATATTTTTCATTGATTTTTTAATATATATATATCCTTAAATTTTATTGCGGACTTGATGACCTCCATAGGCATAATTTTGATTAGCCGATCTGTGCAAGTTCCGGAACTAACATGCCAAGTTGGCTTATAATCTATATGCCTTTCTCTTTCTGTGTAAATATTAGTCTTGGAATTCAATGTAGCTTTAAAGAAAAATAGAAAACAAATGAAAATAATATTCGCGTTGGACTTTTCTTGAGCCATCCGTTCTTCGCGTACCTAAGGATTGAGGTAGACTCAAATGTTTGCTGCGATCTCATACGTCAGGAATGTTTTAGTTTGCGCCTAACGCTAGCTTGATCTGAATGACTAATTGATTACCTTTGATTAATGATTTAGCACGCTCCTCCACTACTGCCTATCTATGTGCTCTCGATGGGACAATCGTGCATTAGCAATTTAGCATAGAGAGCTATAACCCTGCCCCTAAACCCTTTATATAGGTTTTTCTAGATAAACTCTCTTCTCATCATGGAGTCCTAATATAATTACACTTTAGATACCTATTATCACATAAAACTTTATTAACTAGGTTTACAACTCTTCTTAAACACAAAAAAACATCTCCATAAGCAGTCTTTAGTATTAATAGAGTCCTAAGTGATTGGATCATCTAAGTGGGGGAACCACATGGGTGTGTGGTCATTGGGCCACACTTAAACCCAATATTTATAACAAAGCAAAAAGGGGTCTTGAATCTCCTTTGGATAATTGAGGTTCATTTAAAAGATAGTGTTAATTATAGGATTTCCATTAAGCGGGTCGAGGTGGGTCCCATTAAACCCAACCTACACGGCTACATCCTCGTCCACATTTAGAGCGGTTTGAATTCCTTAATTCTGCTCCTATAAGCTCTAGTGGTCCAAAATAAATCTCATCTAATCTATAATATTCTCTGCCAGTTACATTAATTATTGAGCCAAACACATCAAGAGAAGGTTCATTTGAATGGAACGTCACTTTGCAGCGATCCATTGATTGACAGATGAGTGGCAACTCTTCTCTATCCATTGATTGCCTTACATAGTGTTTATAATATGAGCGAAATTATATAGAAATGCCTTCCATTCCAATGTTAAGGTATCCATACTTTCGAATAGAAACGTTTTCTTGTTGGAGGCTCTCATTCCTGCAGTGTCTATACAATAACAAGTTCATAGAGAAAAAAAATTAGTGAGTATCTGTCACGACCCGGCCCCGAGATTTGATTAGCTCGGACAGACCCCGAGTCGCGGATTCATACTTACTCCCGTAAATTTCGAATTAACAAAAGCTAAAACGAAATTTACAAGGGATATCAATACAATACCTGTCAACTGTATACAACGGCGGAAATTATACATTGACAAAACATAATATACAAATTAATCTAAGTTCAAGGAAGTCAATCACCGTATATTTAATACAATACGGGGACTTCTAATTACATTCAAAATTTGTTCTTTCGCTCTCAGCGATCAAATCCACTCGATTAAACCTCCTGGAGGTATCGGGCGGGCATCCTCCGCTGGCGGCGCGGCCTCGGCAGGACCGGCACGGGCATCTGGGCCTGTGACATTCATCAATAGTACCATGAACACGACGGTTCAACAAATACATACATGTGATGATAGTTCTAGCTATCATATAATCCAGTGAAACAATTCATTAGCAATAATAATAACAGATCCAGTAATATCATTAAGTTGAAATCTACATGGACACTCTTTATTTAAGGGTTGTCAAATGGTATGGAATAAGTCAGTGTCTTGATCAGAGATCACTAACTTCCACGAGGTTCCGGAACACCTCAAACATCTACTGCAGCAGAAATAGTTCATTATGCAATTCATGTTCAATGTAATTCATTCACAATTTCACGTGGTAACTAACCAATGGTTATCAGACGTCTAAGCCAAACAAATGAGTGAAACATTCATTTTCCAATACACGTACTATTTTTGATGAATATCATTTGAATTGTGTATTCGGAAACTTGAGTTTACACCTATGAAGGCTTATACATTAACAATATTCAGCCTGTATACATTAGGCCTCAAACACAGATAATTTTCAAGATTTCCTATACAGCGTCGGTTCGTCTATCGGTCGACCCATCGGTCGACCGACGGCTTCTGGACGGTTGACCGACGGTGCGTCGGTCAGAATTCCAGCGAGCCAGAATTCCTTGAATTCTGAACTACTTTTACACTATCGGTCGACCCATCGGTCGACCGACCACACTGCGTCGGTGGACCGACCCACATCGGTCAGAATTCCAGAGAACTGAAATTCTCTGGAAAACCAACAGGTTATACCTGTCGGTTCACTCGTCGGTTCATCGGTCGACCTGTCGGTCGACCGATAGCCACCCAAAAGCTCAGTTCGAGCTTCAGGTTTCTGAAGCCAAATCTCTGGCTTTTTGAGTCCAATTGATTTCTAACCATCCAAAAACATTATAAGGCATAAAACAAGTAAGTACTTGCCTTGCAGGAAGATTAATTGGAAGAAAACCCTTTGATAGCTGAAGTGTAAGATTAGAACACTTGAATCCTTCTTGAATCCAAGCTTTACAACTCCAAGCTTGTCCTTGAACTTGAGGAAGATGAAGAGGTTGATGAAGTGAAGGATTTCACTTACAAAATCACTCTCAAAACTTCACTCTCAATGATTGATGGAGAGAATTGGAAGAAAGAAGAGAAAAGAGGGAAAAATGAAAATGGGCTAGGGTTTTCAGGACTTGCCAAAGGCTTAGCTTATATAAGCCATTAAATGGCATCTAGCCCCAATAAGTCTTCATTAATTACAATTTAAGTCAAATGGATGGTGATTTGCATCAATATTCGTCAAACGACTTCGAGTCTTTGACGGAAGTGAATGTACTCCTCGAGATACGCGCGTTGGCATCAAGAGTTTCCGTATTCGATGAAATACGTATAAAAACGTATTTACACAAAAGTCCCTCAATTCCTAGTTTGAGTTCGAAAACTCATCCAATCCATTTCATAAGCTTGTTAAGCTTAATTCATTCTCTTAAGGCTAAACCAAGTCAATTTGGTACTAATCTTCATTAATTTTTCTAAACACGTTTAATTAGTCATAAGCTCGATTATCAAGAGTTAATCGTAATTAACTCGGGACGGGGTCTCACAATTCCCTATAACTTTTAGAACCATTCGGTCCTCCGAATGCTATATAAATCAATGAAATTCAAATATCAAATTACGAATTCACATTTACCTGTACGAATAGCTCGGGATACTTTCGAGCCAACTGCTCCTCAAGCTCCCACGTAGCCTCATTAGGTCCATGATGTGCCCAAAGCACTTTGACCCATCTAATCGTTCGGGTGCGCAGAACCGCCTCCTTGGTATCAATGATCTGAATTGGCTTCTCAACATACGTGGTGTTTGGAAACACTTGGATCTCTTCATGCTTTATGATATGTGAAGGATCATGTACGTACTTTCGAAGCATAGAAATGTGAAATACATTGTGAATACCGGAGAGTTCTGTTGGCAACTCGAGACGATAGGCTACATTTCCAATTCGACTCTGGATCTTAAAAGGTCCAATGAATCTCGGGGAGAGTTTCCCTTTTTGCCCGAATCGGATAGTGCCTTTCATCGGTGAAGTTTTCAAAAAGACCATATCATCTATGGCGAACTCTAGATCACGTCGACGATTATCAGCATAGCTTTTCTGCCGTGATCTAGCAATCTTCAACCGATCCTGAATCTTCTGTACTCTCTCTGCTATTTCAGCAATAATCGTAGGACCATGGAAACTTCGAGTTCCCACCTCTTCCCAGCTCACTGGAGTCCTACATCTCCGACCATACAAAGCTTCGAACGGTGCCATTTCAATGCTGGAGTGGTAGCTGTTGTTGTATGCAAATTCACACAATGCTAAATGGTCATCCCAATCACTCCCAAAATCAGATACACTGGCACGAAGCAAGTCTTCTAAGGTCTGAATAGTCCGTTCTGTTTGTCCATCAGTCTGTGGATGATAAGCAGTACTAAACTTAAGTCTGGTACCCATCGAATTCTGAAAAGATTTCCAAAATGCCGAAATAAACCGACTATCTCGATCGGAAACAATTGAGACGGGAGTTCCATGCAATCTAATCACTTCACTGGTAAACAATCTGGACATATCACTGAAACCAATACCTTTTCTGATCGGAAGGAAGTGTGCAGACTTCGTAAGGCGATCCACGATCACCCATATGGCATCGTGCTGTTTCCTCGTTCTTGGCAAACCTGATACGAAGTCCATAGTAATGTGTTCCCACTTCCATCGAGGAATGTTCAGTGGATGAAGCAAGCCAGGTGGTTTTTGGTGCTCAGCCTTCACACGCTGACAAGTCAGGCATGAAGTTACATAACCGGCAATTTCTCGCTTCATATTGTTCCACCAAAACATATCCTTGAGATTCCTATACATCTTTGTGCTTCCAGGGTGCATAGAGTATCTAGCATGATGTGCTTCATACATCACTGCTTGTTTTATATCATTTTCTGCTGGAACGCACAATCTGCCTCTGAAGTAGAGGATTCCTTCCACTAACAAGAAGTCTGGTCTTGCAGCAATGTTGTCCCTGATCCTTACCAATTCCGGATCGTCGAACTGTCTATCCTTAATCTGTTGGATAATAATTGGTTCGAACACGGACATTGCCATAGTCATTGCTTGGTCATTGACTGCCTCAATGGACACATCCATGTCCTTGAAATCATCAAGTTGATTCCATCCCCATTTCAATGATGCTACTTCAATAGTCTTTCGACTCAAGGCATCGGCTACGACATTGCCCTTTCCAGGTACATACTTAAATGGAAAGTCGTAGTCCTTGATCAGCTCTAGCCAACGACGTTGCCTCAGATTAATCTCCTTCTGAGTAAATAAGTACTGGAGACTCTTGTGATCACAGTGAACTTCAAAAGTTTCACCATACAAGTAATGTCTCCATTGTTTCAATGCAAATACAACCGCTGCGAGCTCAAGATCGTGAGTAGCATAGTTCTTCTCGTGCTCTTTCAACTGACGAGAACCGTAGGCAATGACTTTTCTATGCTGCATCAATACACATCCCAAGCCAACACCCGAGGCATCTGAGTAGATCTCAAATCCTCCTCTTCCTTCGGGTAAAGCTAATACGGGAGCTGAAACAAGTTTCTGCTTCAAGGTCTGGAAACTAGACTCACAAGCATCGTCCCATTGGAAAAGAACGTCTTTTCGAGTCAGTTTCGTTAGTGGAGCCGCTATCTTTGAGAAGTCCTTGACGAACCTCCTGTAGTAGCCTGCCAATCCTAAGAAGCTTCGAACTTCAGGCACATTCTTCGGACTCTGCCAATTGGTAACCGCTTCAATCTTAGCTGTATCTACAGCTAACCCTTTTCTGGTTATAACATGACCCAGAAATGCCACCTGCTGCAACCAGAAGTCGCACTTCTTGAGGTTTGCATACAACTGATTTGCCCTCAGTATTTGCAAAGTCGTCCTCAAATGATGTGAATGTTCCAACTCTGTCTTCGAGTATACCAGGATGTCATCTATGAAGATTACAACAAACTGGTCTAGGTATGAAGCAAACACCCTGTTCATTAGTGCCATAAACACTGCAGGTGCATTGGTTAGACCAAAAGGCATCACGAGGAATTCATAGTGACCGTAACGAGTCCTGAATGCAGTTTTCTGTATATCCTGATCTTTAACCCGAATCTGATGATATCCAGATCGAAGATCAATCTTGGAAAAGTGTGCTGCACCTTGGAGTTGATCAAACAACTCATCGATCCTAGGCAGAGGATATTTGTTCTTAATTGTCATTTGGTTTATCTGCCTATAATCAATGCACATACGAAGGGTGCCATCCTTCTTTTTCACAAACAGAACAGGTGCTCCCCAGGGTGAGACACTAGGTCTTATAAAACCCTTATCAAGTAAGTCCTGTATCTGTTTCTTCAATTCACACAATTCAGATGGTGCCATTCGATACGGTGCTTTCGAAATTGGTGCAGTACCAGGCACGAGTTCAATTGTAAAGTCCACTTCCCTTGCTGGAGGTAGACCGAGTACTTCACTTGGAAACACGTCTGGAAATTCACAGACTACAGGAATGTCATTCAATTCCCGTACATGCTTCTCTTCCGAAATAAATGTGATGTAGCCCTCACAACCACTACGCATCATTCGTTCAGCCTTCAATGCTGATACAAGCCTGGTATCATATTTCTTTTGGACTCCTTCCAAGAGTACTCTGGCATTGGTCTCATTCACTTTGAAAGTGATGATCTTGTGAAAACAGTCTAAACAAACCCTGTATTTCGCAAGCCAATCCATACCGAATATTACATCAAAATCACTCATAGTTGTCAATACCACCAGATCAACTGGCATCGACATTTCCCCGATTTTAACATTACATTGGGGAAGATACAATTCACAAACTACTCTCTTTCCTAAGGGAGTAGAGACAGTAAAATCATAAGCTAATTGTTCTATCCGGTCTTGTATATCACAGACAAATGTAGGTGCTACAAATGAATGAGTAGAACCCGGATCAAACAAAGCTACTGCAGGTCTATTATCTACAAGTATAGTACCTTCAACCACGTTGGTTGCAACGTCAGCCTGTTCTCTGTTGACTGCACAAGCTAATCCAGCTGCCTGTGGCCTATTAGGCTGTTGTGGTCTCTGATTTGGACGTTGCTGACCTTGTCGTTGAGGTTGCTGCTGCGGTTGTCTCGGAGGAGCAGGCAAAGCCAATCTTTGAGGAGGTGCAGGAAGTGCTGCTTGTCCCCGATTAGGCTGCTGATAAGGGGCTCTATCATCTCTCCTTCTCTTTGGACATTGAGCCATTTTGTGTTCTAAAGAACCACAAACCAGGCAGGCCCCGGTGGTCCTCCAACACAACTCAGTTCTGTGAGTCTTACCACAAGTCTCACAAACTGGCTTGTTTTCTTGCTTCTCACTCCTATTATTATCTTTCGGAGTGACCTTTTGCTGCGGTCTTTGCCTCTTATCCTTGGATTGTCCTCCTTTGGGGTACCATGGCTCACTACTTCTCTTTGCAGCATTTGCAACATCTTTTTCTCGCTGAATTTCTTCAGCAGTATAGGCCCTATCCAAGACAGCATCGAATGTAGTAGGTATCTGTCCAGCTACCACAACTGTCTTGTATTCTGGGTTCAAGCCAATAATGAACCGTTTGATTTTCTTCTCCTCAGTATTGACTAAGTCAGGAGCATACTTGGCAAGTTTGAGGAAGGTATCTACATATGTAGACACACTCATCTGACCTTGTTTCAAACTAAGGAACTCTGCTTCCTTCTGCTGTTGCACATGTTCTGGGACAAACTTTCTTTGAAAGTAATTCCTGAAAGTTTCCCAGATTCCTTCTTCCGGCAGTGTCCTAAATGTGTCATTGACACTTCTCCACCAGGTATTAGCTGATCCTCTTAGCATAGAGGAAGTCAGCGAGACTTTCTGCCTGGGAGTACAGACAACTGTATCAAGCACATCTTCGATGTGTTCCAGCCATTCATCGGCTTGCATCACATCTTCTGTGCCTTGGAACTCAGTAGCTCCTCTCTTACGGAACTGTTCATACAGAATGTTTGGATCCTTCTCCTTGTTCTGGTTTACCACCTGATGTTCAACATGTTGTTGAACTGGTGATGATGTCTGCATTTGAGCCTGCATCTGGCTCTGAGTTTCCAATATCCTGAGCATCTGAGCATGTATGCCCATCTGTGCTTCATGGCTCTTTGCCATCTGTTCTAGAATAGCAGCGAACTTAGCATCGGTCTCAGATATAGGAGGGGGTGTGACTGCTGCAAAGTCATCATGCCCAGATCCTGATCCAGAAGCCATGCTGGAAAATAACACACACAGAAGGTAAGAGTGATGTCTCCACACTTCCCTCCATATCAATCACATAAGTGAAAACAATAAACACAAATCTATTCAAGATTTGTTACGGACTTAACATTCCTCACATCGTTTATAAGGTTCTTAAGTCTTTTAACCTAATGCTCTGATACCATTACGATAAGTATGTCACGACCCGGCCCCGAGATTTGATTAGCTCGGACAGACCCCGAGTCGCGGATTCATACTTACTCCCGTAAATTTCGAATTAACAAAAGCTAAAACGAAATTTACAAGGGATATCAATACAATACCTGTCAACTGTATACAACGGCGGAAATTATACATTGACAAAACATAATATACAAATTAATCTAAGTTCAAGGAAGTCAATCACCGTATATTTAATACAATACGGGGACTTCTAATTACATTCAAAATTTGTTCTTTCGCTCTCAGCGATCAAATCCACTCGATTAAACCTCCTGGAGGTATCGGGCGGGCATCCTCCGCTGGCGGCGCGGCCTCGGCAGGACCGGCACGGGCATCTGGGCCTGTGACATTCATCAATAGTACCATGAACACGACGGTTCAACAAATACATACATGTGATGATAGTTCTAGCTATCATATAATCCAGTGAAACAATTCATTAGCAATAATAATAACGGATCCAGTAATATCATTAAGTTGAAATCTACATGGACACTCTTTATTTAAGGATTGTCAAATGGTATGGAATAAGTCGGTGTCTTGATCAGAGATCACTAACTTCCACGAGGTTCCGGAACACCTCAAACATCTACTGCAGCAGAAATAGTTCATTATGCAATTCATGTTCAATGTAATTCATTCACAATTTCACGTGGTAACTAACCAATGGTTATCAGACGTCTAAGCCAAACAAATGAGTGAAACATTCATTTTCCAATACACGTACTATTTTTGATGAATATCATTTGAATTGTGTATTCGGAAACTTGAGTTTACACCTATGAAGGCTTATACATTAACAATATTCAGCCTGTATACATTAGGCCTCAAACACAGATAATTTTCAAGATTTCCTATACAGCGTCGGTTCGTCTATCGGTCGACCCATCGGTCGACCGACGGCTTCTGGACGGTTGACCGACGGTGCGTCGGTCAGAATTCCAGCGAGCCAGAATTCCTTGAATTCTGAACTACTTTTACACTATCGGTCGACCCATCGGTCGACCGACCACACTGCGTCGGTGGACCGACCCACATCGGTCAGAATTCCAGAGAACTGAAATTCTCTGGAAAACCAACAGGTTATACCTGTCGGTTCACTCGTCGGTTCATCGGTCGACCTGTCGGTCGACCGATAGCCACCCAAAAGCTCAGTTCGAGCTTCAGGTTTCTGAAGCCAAATCTCTGGCTTTTTGGGTCCAATTGATTTCTAACCATCCAAAAACATCATAAGGCATAAAACAAGTAAGTACTTGCCTTGCAGGAAGATTAATTGGAAGAAAACCCTTTGATAGCTGAAGTGTAAGATTAGTACACTTGAATCCTTCTTGAATCCAAGCTTTACAACTCCAAGCTTGTCCTTGAACTTGAGGAAGATGAAGAGGTTGATGAAGTGAAGGATTTCACTTACAAAATCACTCTCAAAACTTCACTCTCAATGATTGATGGAGAGAATTGGAAGAAAGAAGAGAAAAGAGGGAAAAATGAAAATGGGCTAGGGTTTTCAGGACTTGCCAAAGGCTTAGCTTATATAAGCCATTAAATATCATCTAGCCCCAATAAGTCTTCATTAATTACAATTTAAGTCAAATGGATGGTGATTTGCATCAATATTCGTCAAACGACTTCGAGTCTTTGACGGAAGTGAATGTACTCCTCGAGATACGCGCGTTGGCATCAAGAGTTTCCGTATTCGATGAAATACGTATAAAAACGTATTTACACAAAAGTCCCTCAATTCCTAGTTTGAGTTCGAAAACTCATCCAATCCATTTACAATCCATTTCATAAGCTTGTTAAGCTTAATTCATTCTCTTAAGGCTAAACCAAGTCAATTTGGTACTAATCTTCATTAATTTATCTAAACACGTTTAATTAGTCATAAGCTCGATTATCAAGAGTTAATCGTAATTAACTCGGGACGGGGTCTCACAGTATCCATCTCGTCGATATAGTACCATAAAAAGGCGACATGCATGGAACATTGAGATATTTTCCGGGCCAAAGTTTTTTGGTACATTCACCTCGTAGAATGTGGGGCCTTTTTAGCCTATGAATAGACGGCACCTCTAGATTGAGGGTCAATTTGCTTGTTTAAGTTAAATCACCTCAACTTATGTGTCATGGATCAAGAGGTTAAAAGGAGGACAATAATTCTTAATTTTCACATTTAAGCATAAGGATGTAGATCCAGAAAGAGGTAAGAAGCATTGTATTGACCTCAATTTTAACTTCTAAAGTCTAGGGATGTCAAATGGGCCAGACCACCCAGCCTTGCTCGCTGGTCTATGTGCCGCGGCTCGTTCCAGCCTCGGCCATGCTAGGCTTGGATACCCACGGTGAAGGGCATGACACGGGATATGGCCCAATACTTTTTTAGGTACTCTTTTAATTTATTTAAATTCCTAAATCTTATTACATACATATATTGTGATATAAATTTATATAAAATGTATTTTTATCATGTTTACAAACCTAGTATTTAAGAAATACTGGACTTTCAAAATTCAATGCCCATGATTATTGAACTGCAAATTTGGAGCATTATGATAGTAACATCAATACAGAGAAAGAGAAAAGATGAACAAAATCTACCCCTGCCCCTCACAACTTTTTAAACTTCTTTAAAAATTTAAAAATATATCTTTTTTTGGCCAGTAGACTGGCATGGCACAGTCCGTATACGTAGCCATTCCTACATGCCGTGGAGGGCCAAGTCCTACCACCCACCTGAATGGAACCTGCTTGACACCCCCAATGACTAAGCCCCAATAGGATAGTTCTTCTCAGCCCCTTGGTTGCATCATCATTATCATGTGCGCCTCTACCTTGCACAAAAGTTTCAATCCAAGGTGAATGTGTGGAAACATTGCCCAATATGATATGAATGAAAGATTATATAAGTACATGTTCATGTACATCCACCTCCTCCTCCTTGATATTGTTTCTTTGTTTTTTTATGTAACCCTGAAAGCATTGAAATGGGAAAAAAGAAACAGAAAATTCTTAAAAAAAAAAACTTGAAAACCGAGCAAACGCCACCCAACCAATGAAAAGATTCTTTCATGTGCATTCTCCTAAACTATAAAAAAAAAAAGAAAAAAGAAAAAAGAGGAGGAAACAGAAAAGTATATTTTAGGGCATAGAAGTCTGATTTTCTCTCTTGTTTGTTTTATTCTTCTTTCTTAGCGCTGACTACGACTCCACATCAGCTGCCAGACGTGTTCACAGTGGTTCTCAGCGGTCCTCTATCAAGCCATGGTGACATGAAACTAGAAATTATGAGAAAATGGTTTCTGAAAAGCAAAAAATCATGTTTTAGGGCAAAGTACAAACTCCACATTTCCATTAGTCTGCCTCAAATAATAGCATATGCACTTTAATGTTCTCCATCAAACAACGGCATGTGATGTGACTTTAATGGTCTTCAAGAAGTGAGAATATCCTACGGAGGGGAAACAAGTCGAGCATGATCAGTTTTTTCTCAAGAATATAAAATGAGGAATGAGTTTCGTGCATTTATAAGTGTAAACCTTAGGGTCGATAGATACCCTAAATATTACAAATAAAGATCAATTGAGACCCTCCAAACAAAATAAATGAGAGTTATGTGAAGGTTAGGATGGACCGCAAGGTCTCAATCAACCTTTAACAGTGCAAATGAAGGTCGATAGAGACCCTAATAGAGAATGTAAAAAAAATATGTTTTTGGATAAAATAACTAATTTAGTACAAGGGCACTTAAAATTACCTATTTCATATGTTCACCTAATCTTTCTTTCTTTCTTTTATTTTATTTTTTTTTAGTAAAGTCCTCTTAAATTAAAAAAGGTTAAAGTTCACCAACTATGTGTTTTGCTACAATTTCTTCTCCTTCTTTTCTTCTGAGCCAGCCCCCACAACGTGTATGTATGAGTATGACACACGTGTATGCATGATAAAGTCCAGTGCCTCCGTTACACTGAGCAAAGAAGAGGATGACAAAAGGACAGAGCAGTACCTCCTGTACCGAAGTTGGCTCTTTCCAATACACTCATTAAAATAGAGGGGGAAATTCTATTGCACCCATTTTTTTTTTTTTTCTCAGCACGCACGTATATTTACAATCCCTGTAAAAAAATTTCATAAAGATAGGTGCGTTCAGCAAAAACAGTGGGTGCAATTAAAATTTTCCAAACAAAAGATTACAAAGGAGAGGGACCTCATCTTCATTCATTTTCTGTGAAATTCCTTTCTGTGTTTGATCGAATCTAGATACCAGGCAGGACTTGAAAGGACTCTCGCCTAGCCTAAACCTGTAGATGCAACGATGGAACTTTTGAAAACTAATATCTATATATCTACTCTTATAAAAGAGAGAAGGATGATGACTTTTTTCACTGCATACATATCCAATAAAATGCAAGTTGTGGGGCCCACCCTTATAAAAGAGATAAATATACTTTTTTCACAACACATGTCTCATCTTATAAAAAATAAAAGAGAGAAAGATGATGTACAGTTGTGGGGCCCACCCTTATAAAAGAGAGAAATGTACTTTTTTCACTACACACATGTCTAATAAAATACAAGTTATAGGGCCTACCCTTATAAAAGAGAGAATGGTACCTTTTTTCACTACACACATGTCCAATAAAATGCAAGTTGTGGGGCCCAACCTTATAAAAGAGAAAAATGTACTTTTTTCACTACACACATGCCCAATAAATCTATCTATATCAATATCTATATCTATACTTGGCACACACGATCCTAATAATTTTTTTAATCTCTTTTATTGAGTGGATGGTGATATTTTAAACGTAATAAAATTTCGTTTTAATATATTCCAATAAATCGAGTAATTTCTTTTCTGATTTCTTTGTTTTTTTTTTTTAAGTGGTGGAGAAAAGAAGTGGAAAATGTGGATAAGATTTGAATCTACCTCAATTCAATATCTTAAATGTTATTTTTCTTCCCTCTTCTTTTTTCAATTTTCTTTTAACATTTTTCTTATTCAGATACTACAAGATTTTCAATGCAAGGAATTTTGTGGGTATGAGTTTTTCCTCTGTGAGTAATTGTGTAAGGAAAAACATGACATTTTAACAGATTCTTTATTAACTCTTAGCTTCTTTTGGAATGGAGGGAGTTTTCATACACGTAAGTGAGTACTGTCTACTGAAGTTATTATCGTTTGATTGTACTTTCTTCTTCTATTTTTTTAATGTTGCAATAAAATTTTCATTCTAAAGAAAATGGGTGCAACCAGAGTTAAGAAAATGATGATGAAGAGTTGGTTTTTTCTTTCTCATTCTTGTTTGGGCCAAAGTTAGGCCCATTGATAGCCTTCGTGCTCTGATAATTTTAATTATATGTCTGTTTTATTTCTTGAATATTAACTGCAGGTTTCCAAATAGTGCGTGTTTCGTGTTTCCTTATAGTGGAACTTTGTATTTAGTTTTCACTCGGTGTTTGGAATATGAATTTGTGCAAAACATTTAAAATATACAATTGATACTGTTTTGTTATGTGAGATAGAAAAATAGAAAATTCAAACAGAAAGTGTCCTGGTTAAGAAAAGCAAAGTAGACAATAACTAAAAGGACGATGCTATGAGGCATGAAAAAGCTTTCCATTATCTATCAGAATCTGTTTTCCTTCTCCATAGAGTCGAAGGAGAAGGGCTTTTTTTTAAGCAGTACAGGTGCTAATATTCAAAAGGCCAAAAACATAATCCATATTTGTATCAGAATATGACATTTTATTTTGTTTATTTTTCTTGTTTTAGTTTATGTTAGTTAAATTCTTACGCTTTAGACCAAAGCCTCTTCAATCGTCACCCTCCAAACCCCTCAAGAGTGGGATAAGACCAATAAGCATTCATCCATGGTTCTCATTGAACCATTTTTTTCACTAGTTTCCAAATTTTTATTCATTTTTTTTTTGTCTTTTGTAAAATTAATTGTGAGATATATATGGTGCTATTAAAGAATCATTTCAAAGGAAAAATATTTCAAATTCTATCATTCAGAAAATTCTTTTAGTCTTTCTTGGCACTATTTTGTCCACCCCAATTAATAAACTAACCAAGGTAGGAAAAATAAAAGATTTTAACTATGCACTATTTACTCCATTATATGGTTCATGGTGTACATAGTGCCTTTTTAACTATGAAAACTTAAATGTCATGTGCTTTTTCAATTATAAACCTTGAACTAAGACGGGATAAAAATAAAAAAGAAAATGAGTAGTGTATTTTATAATGGATCAAAAGAAACAGAATCAAGTGTATCTTACTTACTACATTTTGGTGTTCAATACTTACAATTTTGTGGTTTAAATGCTTCGCCATCAGCTTAAAAATCAATTTAAAAGTTGCAATAAAAGGTATTAGCTAGCTTGCTACTTTTGTTATTGTTGCTGGTGGCCAATTAATGGTTGTGTTATAATTCAAATACTAAATTAACTACACACGAGAGAATTAACATTCTCTTATTTTTTTCTTACCTGAAGCAATGCTAATTGTGTAAATAGTTTCTATTTATTTATTTATTTTTATTTTTATTTTTTAGTGGAACTAAAAGATACTTGAGAAGTATTTGCATTTGAAATTTAAGCGTTAAGAACATCAGAGGGCTCCGGGAGGTTTCCAGAATATATGAAATTATTTTCTTTGTATGGATGTAATCATTTGTTACTATTTTTTAAATATCAACCCTTTAATATTTTGTACACTAACCTTAAATATTTGTAGTTTGATGTTCCTTCAGTTGTATATTATTTATTATCGCCTTTGAAAAAGGTATAGGAACCTCTAAAACTTATAAGCACATCCAATATATACAAATACTTCGTTTGCATTATTGCTTTAATTTTGAGATCTCATTTTTCTCACTATATCATTGCTTTATTATTTTCAAATGTATAGGAAAAAAGTAGTGTCAGTTGTATTTGGAAATTGCAAGGGCCTTGCAATTTATAATCACTCATTTTCTGTTAAAATTTGATTTTTAAATGTATTGAAGCTTCTACTGAATTTTTTAAGAACTTTATTTTTTTTTAATTTTTCTTAATAAAACTGTGTGTTCGCACATGCATTACACCTGCAGGCTCCACTAGTTTATTTTTAAAAGAACACATGATGTTGATGATGGACTGACCTAGTATATATATATATATGTGGAGTATTCCTATGCATCTATCCCTCACATTAGGGTGAGGGACACTCCCCTTTTTGGAAAGTTTCAAGTACATAGGGAGTATTCCTATGTACTTGAAAAGTCACTTTTGTATTTAAAACTTTTCAAAAAGGAAAGTGTCTCTCACCCTATGGTGAGGGATAGATGCACTTGAATATTTCCCTATATATATAATGCTCAAAATCAGGTGTGTGTATCACGTGTCATCCATCTACCTGACATATTCTGGCGAACCTACCTTTATTTGTCCATGATTTCATATTGCAGGAAGCTTCACAGGGGTATAATGTGGGCAGTGGGATCCAGGACTTTCCTCCAGGACGCAAAAAGTAAAAAATGTTGACACGGTGTTAGTAATTATTTTACCGTATTTGTTTTTTTATCAATAACCCAAGAAAAAGAGAATTCATTTCCAACATAAAACCTATGAAGTGCTAAAACACATAGGGCACGTTTGTATACATGTAACTTTTATAGAAAGATGAAACTGCCATGTAAACAAATCTTATGATTTTTAAAAACATCAAAAAAGGTTTTATGAGGAAGTTAGAAACTCATTTTTAGTGTAAAAAGTCTTTTCTCGATGAATTGGTGCTAATGTTGTTTACTGCGGCTACGAATTTCTTTTAGTGAAAATTACTAGGTGGGTGAGTCCTTATGTGGGTGGGGGTGGGGGTGGAGGGGGAAGAAAGATGGTGGCTGGGTGGAGAGGGGGTAGGACTGAGAAAATGGGGAGTCGAATTTATGTGGAAATGGACTTTCCATACCCCACCATAGAAAGTCTATTTTCATACCTAGGAAGGAAAAAACTGATGTGGCGAAAAAACTGTTCCATGAAAACTTGCCGCACCAAACACATGAAAAAGGAGTTTTCCGCAGAAAACTTCCTCATTTTCTACAGAAATGGATTACACAAACGTGCCTACATGCATAAAAGTCGAAATACATATGTTTTCTCTACCTACAATTACACACACAAGCTCATCCCATTTTAACTTGTCTAAAACACACAATCTTTCATATGAATGTTCCCCTATATATTCATCTTCTATATATTTTGGTGCTCTATGTTATCCCTATTTGATATATCTAATTTTCTAGTGTGGAGAGTTGGATTTCAAACTATAATATTATACCCTAGGTTTCAAAAATATTTTAAAAATCGAGAGTGTGTTGAACCACTTGACGAGATGGTCCTTACTAAATTTTTTCAACCAGTTGTCCAACCCAAGTCGCGGTGGCACAGGCAAGCATTAATTTTCTTTCTTTTGAGGGGCCACATTGCTATAAAAATTATTAAAGTAGCGACCCACACCCTATGCATAACAAATTCGAGTCAGGCTGTATCACAACTAGAAGAAAAACATTGAAAAATAGAAGATAATTTTAAGAGGATTTTACCAAAAAAAAAAAAAAAACAATTAAAATGTTCAGTGGACTCAAAAGGTAATTTTAACCTCCATTGCACCATATCAATTATTTTTCACGAAATGGTATTTTTTTCTTAGCAGTTTCAACTAGCGTCCCTAGCGACCCTAGTTTTATAACGTTAAGAGTCGCTAGGGACCCTGCAGTGTATACAAAGTATAATGAAAAAGGATTTTTCTTGTCTCTCTTTCGTTGTTAATTGGGACAAGTCTTCTTCGCCTTCCAATTCCAGTTGTAGGCCGCCTCTCTCCACCACCAATAACCACCATCCTCCTCATCCTCTCTTCTTCTCCATACTCTAAAAATACACACACAACGGACAGACTCTCTGTCCTTTTTGTTCACTCTTTGTAGATTAGATTAGATTCCATTGTTAAAACCCGGTTTGATTTCTCTTGTTTTAGAAGGAAAATTTAAACAAAGAAAGAGTGTTTAACCTCTCCATATATTTTCCCCCTGTTTTGCTTCATCCAACACCACAGATGAGGAAAACAGAAAAGAGGGAAAGAAGCAATGGAGAAAAGAGAAAAATGGCCGCCGGAGGAAATCTCGTTCTTAATGACTTCGTCATTCCTTATGGTGAAACCTCTGCATCGTTTACCTTTGCCACAGAATCTGGATTCACAGAACTAGTGACGAGTTGGAAACCATTACCCAGTGAACATATTGTGGAAACAAATTTGCCTAAGGAGGCTCTCATGGTCAAAGAATTTGCGACATTGGTTGGAGGCATTAGAGACTCAGCTTTGAAGCCTGATAAGAAATGGCCTACAATTCGTAGAAAGACAAAGCTGGTAAATAGAAATTGAGATTAAAATAGAAACTGCAGTTGAAAAAAATAAAAAAGAGAGAAACAGTGAGGGGAAATTGAAACTGGGAGGGATGCATGGGTGATGGAGGAGGAGTAGGGTGGTTGTTGGTGAAGGAAAGATGCGGCTATGGCTTCCTGCAATTGAAATTTGAAGGCCTGGCTACTGAGAAATGGAGAAGAGATAGATTGTACTAATTTGTGTACACCCCAGGGTCCTTAGGGACCCTTAACGTCATAAAAGCAAGGTCGCTAAGGACGCTAGTTGAAAGTGCTAAACGAAACATGAGGAAACACGCCTAGTGCAGGGTCCCTATCGACCTTTAACGTTATAAAACTAAAGTCGCTAGGGACGCTAGTTGAAAGTGCTAAAAAAAAAGACCATTTCGTATAAAATGACTGATCTAGTACAATGGAAGTTACAATTACCTTTTGAGCCCACTGGACATCTAAACTATTTTTTTTTTTTTTGGTAAAATCCTCTAATATTAAACACTCAAACGTTGCTCCGAATCACTGATTCAAAATAATCTATGTACCTTATAACCGGTTCTTGATCATTTATGGGTTAAGTTTGATCGGCATACCGATCGATATGAGGAACCGAAAAGAGAAATGAAGAGGTATAATTCTAATGAAAGATCTTTATTTATTATATGGAACTGATTACGTATGAATTCATAGTCAAATGGCCTCCAACAAAAGATTATTAAAGAGATAAGTGATGACGGGTGAAAAATATGAGATGGTACCTTGACTTAATTCATAGGACTTGAATTACTATGGTTATGATTGGGTATTCACATATGTATATCCCCTTGATTCATGTTCCATTAAAGTGGAGGTTATTTTTTTTATTCAATTTTACCCACTTTTAGAAGTACAAGTTTGAATTCCTATGTATTCAATTATATGAAGCAAATATGCCCTTAAAAAAACTTAACTTGGCACGAGGGAAACAGGGCGAGATGGGAGGGAGTTCAAGAAATTGCACTTGACTGGAAACTTGCAATATTAAAAATTACTCTTCGTATTATATAAAAGCAAGGTACATTCTCTTTGATGAGTAAAACATATATAAGGTACATTTAAAAAATAAAGAAACAGCCATGAAATAAACATTCCTACTTCATAGTTGCATTGAAGGGGATCCAAAAGCATTCCATACATGTAAACCGAAAAATATTGTTGAACATGGCGTCTTAGTGAATTTGTACTCCTCTTACAGAAAACCACTATATTGTACTCTTCCAAACCAACCATATGGAGTGAAATAGAATTGAAAAGGAAAGACGAACAGAAAAGGAAGACAAAGAAGAATAGAGTATTGAAGAAAAAGATAAGGAGGCTCAACTCATTTCATTTCGTTGAATTAGATTTAGGGGAGTTCTATTGGCACCGCGATTTTTGCTCTTCCCACCGTAAAAAGAAAAAATAAAAAAATAAAATTTCCTAAACTACCCCTCCTCCCTCCCTACCTCCCTACTCCTCCTCCTCCTCCTCCTCTCCCTCTTCCTATCCCTCCCTCCTCTTCCCTTCCTCTCCCACCTCCACCCTCTTCCCTCATCACCCCCCCTAGTCTCCGGAGGGGAGAGAGCCCCGGCCGACAGCCCGCGGCGGAAGCCCTGGTGGCTGGCCGGTCTCCCTCCCCCTCTCCCTCTTTCTTCCGCCCTCCCTTTCTCTTTTCTTTCCCTCTTCTCCCTTCCTCTTCCTCCCTCTCCTTCCCTCCCCCTCCCCCTCCCCTCCCCCTCCCAGCCGGAGACCGGCCAGCCGCCAGGGCTCCCTCCCCGCCGGAGACTGGGGGGGGGGGGGGGAGATGAGGGAAAAGGGTGGAGGTGGGAGAGGAAAGGAAGAGGAGGGAGGGAGAGGAAGGGGAGGAAGGAGGAGGAGGAGAGGGGAGGGGTAGTTTAGGAAAAAAAATATTTTTTGTCTTCTAGTGCGGTGGGAAGAGAGAAAATCGAGGTGCCAATAGAACTCCCCATAGATTTATTAGTTTACACTGAGAAGACATATGGAGAGAAAACCAAGTTGGTTACAACTGTCTGACATCATAACTGATAAGTAGAAACAGAAAACGTATAACATAGTTAGTTATAACAGACAGCCCGAAAGGCCAAATATGTTATAGAGTTTATGGAAAAATCTAAAATGATGGACCTCGGATCAACTGGCCCAGCTTTCAATTGGTCCAACAAGAGGAAAGGTCTAGCACATGTGAAGGAAAGACTTGACAAAGCCATTGGGAATCTTGAATGGTGAAATCTGTTCCCAGAGGCAACCTTCTCCGTGCTTACTGCCGGGGGCTCCGACCATTCTCCCATCCTCTTTCTTGGAAAGCCAAAGTCTCCATCGCTTCCTAGGCCCTTCAGATTCCACTCCATGTGGCTAAGGGACAAGAGCTGTGAGGAAATCATCCTTAACAGATGGACCAAACCCTATAGGGTTAATGGAAACAATATTGACCGCACCCTTTATCTCCTTGGAAAGGACCTTACCAAATGGAATAAACTTAGCTTCAAGAAAGTTGATGAAGTTATTGGTGAAACTAGACTTCAAATTGAAAGATTAAGAAATAAAGATTCTAATCTTGCTTCAGTGGAAATTGAAACCAAGCTAAACGAAAAGCTCGATGAGTACATATGTAGGGAAGAGGAACTATGGAAACAAAAATCTAGGGAGCTTTGGTTGAAGGAAGGAGATAAGAACACGAAGTTTTTCCACTCAAGTGCAATTAATAGAAGGAAAAACAATCGAATTGAGAAAATCAAAAGCAATAGCAGTTATTGGATGGATAGTAGAGAAGCAATTGGAGAGACTTTGTGTGATTCCCTAAGACAAACTATGACTTCATCTGGCACTAGAAACCTAAGCGAGATTAAAAACCTGATTACTAATTTGATTACACCAGAAGAGAATCAAGACCTCATAGTTGTTCCCTCAGAAGAGGAGGTCAGAAAAGCTATGTTTCAAATAGAATCCCTAAAAGCTCCGGGCCCTGATGGTTACCCGGCTAAATTCCATCAACATATGTGGGATTTGATTGGGTCGGATATCATAGACCTTGTGCAAGACTTCTTTAAAAATAAGTACTCCCTTAGGAAGCTAAATAAGACTTTTATAGTTTTTATCCCAAAGAAGAGTTGCCCTCAAAAAGTCAATGACTTTAGGCCTATTAGCTTATGTAATGTTATTTATAAAATTATTGCTAAAGTAGTGGCAAATAAGTTTAAAAAGGTGCTTCATAAAATCATTGGGCCTTATCACAGTGCTTTTGTGGAAGGCAAAGCTATATCTGACAATTACATTGCAGCACATGAGGTGATCCACTCTTTTAAAAGGAAGAGGAAGGAGAAATTTATGGGGCTAAAACTAGACATGGCAAAAGCTTATGACCGTATAGAGTGGGATTTCCTAGGAATAGTTCTAGAGGCCTTTGGTTTTCATGAAGACTTTATTAAAATTATTATGGAATGTATTTCATTGGTCTCTTTCTCCATCCTTCTTAATGGATCCCCATTTGGGTTGGTCACACCTACAAGAGGCCTAAGGCAAGGGGATCCCCTTTCTCCTCACCTGTTTATCTTGGGTGCTGAGGTCCTCTCCTGAATGCTCCTAAAAGAGGAAGAAAACGGGGCCATACATGGAGCAAAAGTCTCTCAATCTGCACCTAGCATATCCCACCTTCTGTTTGCTGATGATAGTGTCCTATATTGCAAGGCTAATTTATATGAGACCAGAGTTATTAAAGATATTCTTAATGATTATTGTTTTCTTTCTAGGCAACTTGTCAATTTTGATAAATCAGCCGCATATTAGCAATTTTGTCATTTTAGCAAAGGAACATGCACCCTTAAAAGAAAAGAACTTGCTAAAGTCCTAGGCGTTAGGCTCATGACCGAAAATGAAAGATACGTAGGAAATCCCCTCGTCATGAACAACAATAGAAACATTAGCTTTCAGTCTCTTATTTTTAAAATTAAGAGCAAAATCATGTCTTGGGAAATACCCTTACTCTCACAAGTAGGCAGGAGTACCCTAATAAAAGCAGTTGCTTCTGCTATCCCGGTTTATAATATGTCCGTTCTCCAATTCCCTAAAAAACCACTAATGAGGTGGACAAAATGTTTAGAAGTTTCTTCTGGGGTGACAAATCTGACAAAAAGAATGTCCACACCATTAAATGGAAAGAAATATGTTGCCTCATCGAAGAAGGTGGGCTTGGAATTAGAGATACCAAAGAAAACAATTTACTCCTAGCAAAAACATGTTGGAGGTGCCTAACTAATGAAGATCATTTAAGCTCAAGGATTCTGAAAGCAAAATATTGTTCGAACAAATTTTTATGGGAGGCGAGATTTAAAAAGGGAAACTCTTGGTTTTGGAAAGGATTTATAGAAGCAACTCATTTTATTAACGAAAGGGTAGGGTGGATCATAGGTAATGGGGAGCAAATTTCGGTCTGGAATTGTAACTGGATTCCAACGGAGAGGGGTCTTAGGAAACCTATATCCAATATGATTAATCAAGAACTTGTCATTAAAGATTTGTGGAGCCCAGACAAAAGATGGAATGAACAACTTATTAAAATTATCTTTAATAACTCTGCTGACGTGGATAGTATATTGAAAATCTATATTCCATCCACTAGTAGAGACGACAAGAAAATTTGGCCCTATTCAAAAGGGGGTGAGTTATCTACAAAAACTGCCTACAAAATTATCCATGGAGACTGCAGGGATGGCCCAAGATCCACCTTTAATTGGAAGACGTTGTGGCGCCTTCGTCTTCCTCAAAGAGTTCTGTTTTTTGGTTGGAAATGCCTTTCAGGTACGCAGATGGCTTTATGACAAAAATATCTCCAATGAAGCCCTATGCCCTATTTGCACAAAAGCTGAAGAATCGGTGGAGCATGTTCTATTTCTATGTGATCATGCTAAGGCGGCTTGGTTTGGATCTGACATTGGAATGCTTTCACATTCCATAGATCCTACTACAATTAAGGATTGGTGGATTTCCTTTCTGAATTTTTGTCAATCGTTGAGCCCTCCAACCTATCATCAAACTAAATCATGGGTTTTGGCTCTCTAGTGAGCCTTGTGGAAAACTAGAAATGATTTTATTTTCAGGGGCATAAAAATTAAGCCCATGTCCACAATCCTATATGCTCGCAGTTTGGTTTGTGAACCAATGAGCAAGGCTAAAGAGGATCATCAAAAATCCTCAAAACTTCACCAGGATTTGAGTTTTTGGTACACTATGGGCAAGGCTCAAGTGTTCACAGATACCTCATTTAGAGCCGCAGATGGTAAAGCAGGCTTTGGCTATGCTATTTGGTTTGATGGTTCTTAGATGCATGCAGGATTTATCAATGGTCCCAAGGTTAACTCCCCAAAAGAAGCCGAGGCAATGGCAATTCTTCATGCGCTAAAGGAAGCTACGTCGCAGGGTTTCAACAAGATCAAACTTTTGTCAGACGCCCGTGAGGTGATTCTAGCAATAAATGGGTTGATGGATTGGTCAATCCATCCTATTTTGTTGGATATCAAAGACTTTATCTCCAAGTTTGAAGAGATCTCCTTTGCCCATGTTCCTAGAAATGTAAATGTATTTGCTCATGAACTTGCGAAGATGTCTTATGAGTCTAGCTCTCATGCGAGGCTTGGGGAGGTTCTGCAGCCTACATAAGATGAGTTTTTTTTTTTTTGCCTGCTACTCCTCACTTTTGTTCTAGTTGTTTTTCTCTTTCGTTTAATGATATCTTATTTCTACAAAAAAAAAAAAGAAAAAGACATAACTCCAGAACGGACACTTATTACCTCACTCGGTCAAATGGAGACAATTCTCACATGGCTAATCGGGGGTTCTAAATTTAGGTACCTCATCTCTTTTTACTTGTGTGAGCCTTCTGTCACTTGTGCGTATTGTATTCCCCTTGTGTGAGCACGGGCTTTCTCTTAGGTCTCAGGACTGGATTATTAAAAAAAAAAAAACAGACATAACTAAGTAATAAACATAACAATCAAAACTCGGCCATTACACTTGAACTGTTCTGATTTTTCTTCTAAGCTTTGTCAATAGGATGTTCAAAAACTAAGTTGGGGCCAGGTCAGAAATTGTCCGGCCAATTTAGTTACGAAGCCTAATATCTAAGGCTTGGACATACCAGAGCCCAGCTTGTTCATATATAATTGTGCCAGTTGTTGTTGTTAATTAATTTTGGATTGAGAGTGGAATATATTGGATATCTAAACACACATAGACTGAGGGCCAGAATATTAATAACTATATTGGGCAAAATATCGGCCTGGGTCCACCCTGAAAGTGTAAAAATACCTACAATTTTGGTGTAGTGACTAGTGAATCAGTCAAAACTCAATGCGGGCTGCGCTCAGTTTTGGCCCGGGCTTGCCCAGGCCATGATTAGCCCGAGGATTCCCTATCTTTGTAATGTTGCCCTCAAGGCCGGCTCTAGGGGGTAGTCAACCTAGGCAGCTGCCAAGGGCCCCCCAATATAGCCCACTAAAAAGGCCCCTGTTCGGTGTGACCAGTACTATACTAGGCCCAATTTGATAAAAATGCATTTATAATTTTACATGGAGTCGAATTTGGATTGGAATTAAGAAAATGTTGGGTTATCACCATTAGATCACTTACACTTTTATGTTAAGAGAGCCTTAAAATTATTTTTTACTCTTGTAATAATATGCACATGATTTTTTTACTAGATTCTATATCTACAGAGGCTTAATTTAAGAGCTCGCCTAGGGCCCCCACAATCTCACAGCCGGCCCTGGTTGCCCTACCCAATTCTTGCCTTACATTAAAAATTAGAGTCTCTATACTAATTGGTAGGGTTGGGGTTGGGTCCCCAAGTAAGGCTTGAGGACTCTACCTGACCCCAACTATCTGACATCTCCATAGTGCAGACTTGAATTTACACTTGATAGTCAACCTGGGCCAAATATAAGTGCCCATACCGGATTTCTTAGATTTGGCACTTCATGTGCTGTTAATGGGACCCGTTGTGATTCCTACTTTACGCTTTTAGTAAACGATGGGACCCATCTGGGATTTTTTTTTCTCCTTCTTATTCTGGTCACTTCTCATAATTAAGCCTATGTTTGACATCTCTATTTTCAGCATCTACTTGTCTAAAGCGGACAGAGATTATGAAAGTAAAAGCGTTTAGCACAATATTCTGGCCTCTGTCCGTTTTAGATATTTAGAGACAAATCCTCTAAAATCTAAATGCTCAAAAAGTGGGCAGCTGAAAAATAGAGTTTTAGCGTCTTCTTTGTATGACTCTTTTTTTTATCACTCTACTTTTACTAGATCCGTCAGAAAAAAAAAAAATAGATATATCAAACATGACTAACTACATGTACCTGGCTCCTGGGCCTTCCCCTTTTAGTAGTTGTGGGACAATGCCTTCACCATCTTCGAGACCATGTGGTGGTTATATATATTAGATATTGATTGATGCATTCCATTGACGTTTTTATTTTGGAAACAATCTTAAGATTATAATCTTTCAATCTATATATCGCTTGTAAAGAATCTAAGCAACGTTTTCTGCTTCTCATGCCCAATAACAGTCACTAGTAATGGGCCCCACAAATCGGGAAACTAGATAGGTTGGACTTGGGTTTGGTATGTCTGAAGAAGAGTCTTTTTTTCTTTATATTTTTTTCCGGTATGTCTGAAGAACAGAGTCAAGCAACATGGTTGACGAAAGTGTCATAAATTTTTTGAATTGGGCCTGGACCAACCTTAGGACACACGGGCTGAATACAGGGCTGGGTTCAGGCCAGATCAGTGCACAGGCTGGGCTTGAATGACTTTTGAATATTCATGCCCGTTAGCTTGACTGCACGGCCCGTTTTTCAGAACTATATATATACTCAAGCAGCTAAAGCTAGGATGCTGTTCATACTTGAAGGAGATGGTTTAGGAATATCATTAGCTATTTAACTGCCATTTCTCCTAAACCAAACAAACTCCATGGACTCTTATAACCCCTGTCAGGGATCGATTCCTGGCAGGGTAGTTTACCCTTTCCTCTCGTGGCCACTGAGCCAACTCAGCTAAAAAAAAAAAAACTCAACTCCATGGACGTTGATCGATTAAGAAAAGGAAAAAAAAGAAAGAACTTTTAAAATCCGAGGCAGATCGAGAAGGTTGTCCTGCAAGTTGCAACTTGAGCTTTGTTTAGATATAAATATAATATAATAGATTATAAAAAAAGAAGCCTAGTGAACTGCATGCAGGAATATAATTAAAAAAATAAATAGTATAAAAATGCTGATCTTGTACAAGTACGAAGCGACAAGTGCACGGGGGGTAAGACCGTCATCTCCTAGGGTAATGGTATAGTAAAACTGTACATGTAATTCAAAATCTTCTACTAGCTGGTTAGTGTTGATTAGTAGTGATTAATTATATCCTCTCGATCGAGGCATGAGAAAACGAGTCATGTGTGTCCTGCTACACGTGCACACACTGTTCAGCTTGGTCATCACCCCCAGGACCCAACCCCAGTCAATCTCAATCTCGAGTCGCAAATGACCCATTTCCCAACTCTACGTAACTCCTCTCGAGTCGCAAAAGTACATTGTAATTGGTAAATTAAGGTCTTAGCAAGGCAGTCTCATTTTCCTTTATTGGTTACAGTAATTGTGGGGGTAAAAACTGAACTCAATATTAGATTGGGCTTGGGTCATAGTGGACCAACCCAACCCGCCAGGAGGAAGAATTCGAACAGGCGTTTTGACGAATGAATTAAAGGACGTGGATTATAAAGGAGCACCCTCATGATACAATAACTCCATCCTTTATTAGTTATCCCCATAAAGAGAATTAAAGGACGTAAATTTAAGGAGCGCCCCCATGATGCAATAACTCAATCCGTTATCAGTTATCACCATGAAGAGGGGGAATTAAAGAACGTGGGCAGAGAAGATTAAAAGAATCAAGAGATGGAGGGATATAAAAGGGGAAAAAGGATCAGAGAAAGAGGTATGCAATTTATGAACCACAACTCTAATCAGAACGAGAACACGGTTCTAGATGTTAACTTAAGCATCGGAGAGTCCTCGGTCGGACCACCCGATCGAGCTCTTATGATGGTTTGCTTCCGATACAGGCAAGAAGATCGATTCAGTTCCAAGAAGAAGGAGGGAGATCTCTATTGCCGAGCAGAGACAAGCCGAGCTGACCTGCCGAGCTGAACTGCTCATCATCTTCATTACCGAGCTGAATCGATCAGCATCTCCATTGCCGAGCCGAACTGATCAGCAGTTCCATTACCAAGATGACATTACCGAGATGACATTACTGTGCTGAACCGATCAGCTCGCTAACTGACCAATCAAAATCAGCACTTACAACAGGTAGGAAGATCTGCTCGGAACAACCAGAAGGAGGGAAATCTCCATCGCCAAGCAGAGCCAATCTGCTCAGCAGCTGATCAATCAAAATCAGACCTTACAGTAATAATCCCCACCTGATGGTACAGGACAAATTAATAAGTTAATTATATGGGAGCAAGTTGGATTGAAGTGAATTGAATTTCGTTCATGCATCTCATTAGAATAAGATTTAGAACAAGTTAGAATTGCCGGAAAATCTTATACGAAGGGTCTTCAACTCCTTAATTGTTTGTTCATGAATATGTGGCATGACGATTGACGAGTAGCAGTTGATGAGTGCTAAGGAGGAGCAGAGTGCCTGCCCGTCAAATTTGTTTAATTTTATAAAAAACTTTCCCCGCCTATTTTCTTTTTTTGTGGTTTTTTTTTTTTTTAATCTTAACTTTAGAAGTCCATCAGACTTGTCCATCTCAGTCCAAATGATAGTCTGTCAAGAATTTGATCTGATTAAGTCATGATTAGTAGTCTTGCAACCATACAATTTTATTTTGCCCTCTACAACTAGTAAGACTAAATCTCTACTAAATAAATAAATAGTAAGTGTGTGGGGATAATTTTTGAGCAACCAAAGATCGCCAGTTCAACAGGACTTGGCCTCCCCCCGGCAGCACCGCCTCCTTTCTTAGCGAGTCTTGGTCACGGCATCTTCCAGCTCGGCCTCGTACCTCAGCTCGGCCAACTCCATCTCGGCCAGGTGCTCCCACATCGGTCCAAGTATTCCACCGCGGCACTCCTGCCAGGTCTCCAACCAAGTCAAGGTCGCTCCCGACCTCGGTCATTCCTGACCTCGGTTCCATGTACCGACCTCGGTCACTCTCGACCTCGATCATGCATCTCGGCAGTTGTACTTAAAGACTAATCAGAACGAATACTGACAGCTATCCTCCCATAGACACTCAAGCACACTACAAGACGTGCAACAAGATAAGGGCAACGCCTGTATCTACTGACAGATCGCCCTCCACAGCTCCCAAGGCGCCAGAATATGGCTTGATGAAATAAATGGGCTACGATGGGACTGTCATTGATGTCAAATTGTAGGCTACGATGAGACAGTTAACTACATCCCTGCCTCCTCTCTTCATCTATATAAACACAGCTACAGCTACAAAGCAAAGAGGAGAACGAGAGGCCATAAACACTCTGGTAGGCCCATCTTCTTCCCCAAAAATCTCTATCATTTGCTTATTTCCCACACTAACTTAGGCATCGGAGAGCCCTGCGCTGCCCACAGCCAAGGTCCTCTGACCTTCTTCTTCCTCCCCCTTTAGGTTTCAAGCAGGCAGCGGTTCTTACCAAAGAGCTCCAACTCCATCCTCTTATTCTTGTGAGTCTCAAAATCACTACCCATTAGTCTGTGAATTTTTGTGCACCTGCAGTAAGATTAAAGCATGCTTCACTGTACATTAGAGCTTCTTTTGATGGTATAATCCCACCCTGTAGTGTATTTATTAATATGAAGGAAAAAAACTCAAAGATGTATAGCAATTTAAAAAGGTGAAAAAAGAATTGAGTATAATCTAATGTAGAGTGAACGGGGAATTTTTTTTAAAATTGAATTCTAGAGTTGAACGCTAACTGCGGCGTGAGTGTGACTTGGAAGCCCAGAATGCCAATAGAGGCGGTGGTAGGTATCGAAAGTTGCCACTAGGAGAGACATGGCACTTTCTGAATGGCCTTGAAAGAAGAAGAAGATCGAAGAAGGGGTCCCTAATTCCAGGTTTAATTCCCATGCTTTGTGTTACATGAAGCTTTAAGTAATTAGGCATCTCGATGTTGTTAGCAAGTTCAATTTGCAAATATTGGCTTCCCATGTATTTCTCTGCACTCAAGGGTCTATCATGCACGTAAATGTTCATTAACGTTAATTCCTCCATAGGCCATAGGTAGCCTACTATAACTTAATTTCCATCATCTCAGCCTCTAATCCTGCCTTCAGTTCGGCAGTACATCTCAGTCTCTACTCTCTAATCCAATCTGCAGTTGAGCATCACATCACACAATGTATGCCTACAATTCATCCCAAGACATCGGCTGAGGATCGAGTCAAAAGATCTTCTCCACATTCCCTCTACATACCGGAAAACGCTGCATATTGCCACTGTAGTGTATATATATATTGCTATCATGTAAACCTAATTCACTCCTCGATCACAGGAATTAATGCGTCCCTGTCGAAATCTATTTGAATTGCCGACTGCTGACTTTGCACTTCCAATGAGTGGAGACTGGGGAGTTAATTCCCCAGGCTCAGAGACGCTTGCCGACTTATCTTTATTGAAAATTATTTCAATTTTACATGTAACATATAATACAGCCACTTTGCCGACTTCTCATTCAAATCGGTTTGTTTGTGGCCCCTTCATTCAGAGTCCGGATTCCAACACATATTCCCATAACTCCACCGTGAATATGGAGGATCACATTATGATAATCCAAACTGTTCATCTTGAATCCAATCACATCCCATCCCATCCTTGCATATATTGCATATACTATAATCCCAGTTCAATGGGAGTGGGTCCCAGTGCTCGATTGAAAACATGATGGGAACGTGATTAATATATACCACATCAACAGCAGTGCCAGATTAGTGCCTAGCTAGTCACATTTCCAATCATGTGCTGAATCGAACAATGGGTCCACTCCTAGTGAATTGAAATTATAGGATGTATCCTTGGATGGTGCATGACTCATCCTAAATCATCCGCAATATCTGTATGTGGGGGCATCGATGGAGTCTTTACCATATGTGGCACAGTTCTGGAAGTCTACCATTGGGCTCACAAGATGATAATTCCATCCCCTTGACAGAGATATTTACCCTCAAATCTCAGTTTATTCGGAGTAGGTCTCACCATCCCATTGAATACATGATGGAAACGTTATTCATGCCGCGTTAGCAACGATGTCACGTTAGTACCTAATTCCGTTTTCAATCTTGCGTTTAATCTTATGATGGGGCATATTCTTACTAAATTAAAATCTAAAATTATCTATATTACTAAAGGGATGCACTCTTCCTCACATAAAGACACTTGGCGCAACCTCAAACTTTTTGCAATGCCATTTCAGGAGTTGCCCTTATCCCTAAAATCTCTATATCTATTAGACACTCAAAAGACCTAAAATCTCTAAATGAAGAATCATCTTCCACTCAAAAGCCTAAAATCTCTCCATGAGATCCCTAAATAAGCTAACACATCAGATGTGCTACATTTATATCAATCGATTTATGGGTCCCGGCCCGCATCATTTGGTTTTATGGACGGTTAGAATAAAGATGGTGGACCCCATTCATCTGGGTCCCACTTAAAAATATTTTGTCAATTTGTTAGGTCTATAAGCATTTGATCGTTTGATCTTTCTTAATCAATTCATGGGTCCCATCCCGCATAATATGATTTTATGGACGGTTAGAATAGAGATGGTGGACCTCATTCATATGGGGGGTTCCACTTAAATAGGTTTGGTTTGGTCAATTTGTGAGGTCTATGATCATTTGATCCTTTGACCTTTATCAAGCAATTCATGGGTCTCAGCCCGCATCATATAGTTTTATAAACGGTTAGAATATAGATGGTGGACTCCATTCATCTTTGGGGTCCCACTTAAATAAATTAGGTTTGGTCAGTTTATGAGATCTATGATCATTTGATCTTTATCAATCAATTCATGGGTCCCGGCCCTCATCATATAATTTTATAAACAGTTAGAATAGAGATGGTGGACCCCATTCATCTGGGTCTCACTTAAAAATATTTGGTCAATTTATTAGGTCTACGATCATTTGATCATTTGATCTTTTTAAATCAATTCATGGGTCTCATCCCGCATAATATGGTTTTATGGACAGCTAGAATAAAGATGGTGGACCCCATTCATCTGGGGGGCACCACTTAAATAGGTTAAGTTTAGTCAATTTGTGATGTCTATAATCATTTCATCCTTTTATCTTTATCAAGCAATTCATGGGTCCCAGCCCGCATCATATTATTTCATGGACAGTTAGAATATAGATGGTAGACCCCATTCATCTTGGAGGTCCCACTTAAATAGGTTAGGTTTGGTCAATTTGAGAGGTCTATGATCATTTGATCTTTATCAATCAATTCATGGGTCCCGGCCCGCATCATTTGATTTTATGGACGGTTAGAATAAAGATGGTGGACTCCATTCATCTCGGTCTCACTTAAAAATATTTGGTCAATTTGTTAGGTCTACGATTATTTGATCCTTTGATCCTTTCAAATCAACTCATGGGTCTCATCCCGCATAATATGGTTTTATGGATGGCTAAAATAGAGATGGTGGACCCATTCATATTGGTCCCACTTAAATATATTAGATCAATTTGTTAGGTCTATGATCATTTGATCTTTCTTAATCAATTCATGCATCACCTAATAGAATAAAAAATTTGGAAAAAAAAATATATAAAGATCAAATTAGCAACGAAAAAAAAAGACTCACAAGTTTATTAATTAATAAATTTATAAAAAATAATTCATATCAGTTCGTACATTTGGTGGTTTCGTGGTCCGTGCATAAAAGTATCATTGAAAGGTATGTAATTCATTTTGAACTATTCAAATTAACGCCGTGAATCCCGAGATGGAGTTCCCAACTAATATTGCATGGTTCCCACGTAATAGCCACAACAGGGATCCCGACTGAACGGAAATGATTTGTCATTTCGATAGGCCACCCATTAAGGAGAAACGGTTAGGGCAAGATTCTAGCCACGTGGCATTTTATTTAGTTGAGTCAAGCTCAGGTCAGCTAAGAAACCAAGTCAACTCGGTTGCACTCACTAGGATGCAATAAATTGAGACGACTCAAAGATTCCTGCGAGGTGGGGGTGGGGTTTTGCGAAATGTGTCCTGCTGCCCATGCCTTCGCACATGCATGCACGTGCCTGATGTGAAATGGTGCACCGTGTAACCTGAGCCACAGAAAGGGGTCCACTTCCACAACAAAGGTAAAGTGGGATTCTAAACAACAACTGCGTTTTGAGAGGGACATAAAAACCAAGAGAACAAAGGTAATCTCTAGGTTCTCCACAAGAATTGGACTTGTACCAACCACAAGAGAACTATGGAATCTATCAGATATAAAACAAAACTCAACATGTTTGTTTAGCAGGTGATAAAATAAAGCAAATATAAAGTTGATTCAACGCTCGCTTTTATTTATTTTTTTTACTATATTTAGTTGAAAAAATAAAGTGAGAATGTAAATAGTAGCCTCTGTTTTTTTTTTTTTTTCTTTTACCATAAACGTTACCACTAACCACTCTTTTATCTCATATAATTGATATAAAATATGGTAAAGTAAGTCCAAGGCAAAATGGAACGATTTAATCACTCACCCTCTGTCTCTCACACTTTACTTTTCCTCATAATGCCAAAGAAAAACATCATCCAACCCCCTCCACTCCCTCCCAACAATACTTTATCTCGGCTTTCCCTATTGATGTGATATTTATTTCACCTTTGGTTTACCGCACATGTAAAGCCCTACCTCATCCTAGAGAAGAGCTTCAACTCATTCTCCAGCCAAAAATATCATCATTTTTTCTTTACTTGGGTACATCCCATAACCCTTCCTTTTATATGTTTTAGGGCGCAACATCATGAGTTGGATTTAGGGAGAAACCATGGTGGATTAGGACCCGGATCTGCCTTTATAGATCTAGATCAAGATTTGATACAAAACCTATGTGCTGTATTGAGTTCTAGCATCAACTTAATAACGGATGTGAACTAAGATGTTGAATACATTAGTATCATTGAACGAAAGAGCTTCCAAATAAAGTTTTTTTAATATTCAAGTGGGTTGATTAAATGGTATATGATTAAAGTTAAGTAGAGTACTATCTAATATAAAATACCTCAAGCTTTGTAGAATTTAAAAGCCTATATATACTCTTAACATGCGAGTTCATTCCGAATCTGAATTTCTTCGTGATCAAATTATACGTCTATATCCGCTTTATTCAGAACAAGAGATACAGACACTTACATAATTAGATACCTATTTGCAACCCTTTTAATATGATAGGTTAGTATATCCCCAACAAACCAATTATGTAATTTTAAGAATAATATAAAATAAACAAGCAATAGAAAGCTTCTTGATGTGAAAGCTTTGTAAGGGAACCGGACCCAGATGGTTTTTGCATGTTGCCCGCCCCCGTTGGATTCTTTCACAATTCTGTTTGATAAAAGTTGCAGGTTGTTGGAAACATGTGGGGGCGACTCTAACACAAACTCGTGACGATCTTAGATGTTGTCTTCACCAATTAACCAAACGAGAGTGCAAGTGACTGCACCACAACAGCAAAACGTCAACCCGCCTTGATGATCCAGAAAAGTTCTTATTGTCATTGCCCTTTTTGATCGACGAGGGAAGTCATCTTATTCTGCCGACAGAAGCTAATCATCTGACTTAACTTTCCTTATTTTTGGGGAAAGGACTTAACTTTCCTTGGACTCACCTTTTCCTCATCTTATTAACTGCTTATATCTCATGCCCCCGACCCAATCAGCATATATAAAAACTGAACTAAATTCCAGATAGACTGGAGTAATATGTTCCGTTGATCATGTGTATAAAAGGTCGCTATGTTTTATAGAGTAATGCTACTGTACGAGCTTTCTTTACCATCTTACACCTTATGGGGCCCACTTGGGACCCTACAAATCATAGAGCAAGAGAGTGGGATAGGGATGGAACGATCCAAGTAGGGCCAACCTAGATATCAAATTTAAAGTCAATCTAATATCTCTGATCATTCGTTGATGGTCTATAAATTTAACGGCATTATATAAAATAATATAATTGAACCTCAATTCAATCGTTCACTCCATCCGGATCTATATATCAAAACTCGATGCAACACGTGTTAATAGGAGGGGTGGGTTTGGGTGGTCCGCTCGGATGGACCAATAGGTGGTCCCACGAGGTAGTTTGTACCGTAAGACAATAAAAAAATATTATACATGAGCATTACCATATATATATATATATATATGCAATAGCATACATATGTCTTTCAATTGGATAAAGAAATTGGTAGAGGCTTTAGTTTACATAGAAACACACGCGATATAAATGGGTTCGATCATGTAAAAGTGGGCCCACAAGGGTTAAATCACGTGGTAGCTGCATCAATTATTTTATATTATATATGAAAGGGATAGTATTCAGTTTCACAATTGAGCTCTAATTTTGTAATTGATTGAGATATTGAAGCTCAATTTTAATTCCAATTTTAACTTGAAGGACACATCTTAGAGATTTGAGAGAGATTTTCGATTTTAGCTATCTAAATAAAGAGTCCAATCTAAAATGAGTTTTCTTTAAAAAAAAGTTCAATCTTCCGCGGTCTCTAATCAATCAATGCGTATTTAGTAGGGCTGTCAAAGGGCCAAGCCCGGGCCGGGCCAAGGTAAGCCCTTATCCTACCCTCACATGTGCGGGCCGGGCCTAAGGGAGCAAAAGCCCTTGTCTTTTACAGCGGACCTATAATTTTTAGACCCTTATCCCACCCTCAAGGACCAGGGCTTAAAGAAAATAAATCTTTCATACGTCACCACTAACTTCAAACTTAATGCTAACCCTCCTACTTTGTCAGGATTAAGGGACGACAATGCAGAGGCAGTTAAGACTTCTGTTATTTCAGATTTCAAACTACTCTTATATGGTCAAGTACTCTTCCTCCTATACTAAATAACGATTCAAAAGCAGTTATAGAAACTGAAATTGCTAAAATGTCACGAGATATTATTGAAATAATTAGATATTTTGCTGAATTAACTTTCCACCAATTCAATATATTGAAATTTATAGATTTATCCCTTAGCTCCTCAAAATAATAATCTAATTCAGATTTTTTTTTTCTAAAGCAATTGTTTGAGTCATTTATTCCTCAATTATTAAAAATCATCTTAAAACTTAGTAACTTTTACTAAATTAACTTTATCCACATTTGACAGTGTCATAGTATAGGTGTATCATAAATCACACAATACTCTTTATAAAGATCATCATAAATCACACAATACTCTTTATAAAGATCTCCAAAAGGGTCTAAGAGTATCACCTCGACAAATACTCATATATTCACTTGATCCATATAACTTTCTTAAGGCATACCCTAAATACAACAACTTACGTTGAGGATCAAAGAGTATAACCATTTCAAATACTTTATTATATTGCTCTCAATATTTATCAAAGTTTTTCTTCATTTTTCAAATTATATTGCTACAAAAGATATCTACACTATCTAACTTTTGTACCAATAAACTATGTATTCTAATCACTTATGGTAAAAATAAATGAACAGATGGGTACTCACTTTAAAAAATTTTTAAAGTAACTTCATAAAAACTATTAAAATTTTACATATTTAATAAATTGAGGGCTGGGCCGAGCCCCCTCGGGCTGGATGAGTCAAGCCCTAGCTCAGCCCTCAAGATTGTGGGCTTTTCAAAATTGGGCCCTACCCTACCCTCGGACTTTAAGATAAAAAATGAAGCCCTCGCTTTGAGGGCTGAGCCGGGCTGGGCCCCCTCGTGAAAGGGCTGGATTGAGAGCCCTAGTATTTAGACTTTCTTATCTAATGTCATAGGTAAATCTTATATGTCCTTAGGTAGTTAGATGATATCTAGGTTTGCAAACCAATTGAGCAACCACACATTGTCGTTGTCATTATCAATTTTGATTATTATTTATCAATTCTTTTTTATTTTCAGTTTTCTATTGTATTGGTTTCTCATGGGCTTTTTGTTTCTTCTAAATCACGCCTCCTTTTTTATACATTTCCTTTTTTACGTATTTTCTGTTGTTTAATTTTTTTTCCCTTTTATCATAGTCATGTTTTATTTATTTCGATTTTGATGAGTTCTTTTTTAGTTTCCACGGTGATAGGTTTTCATGAATTTTTGGTTTTTCTTTTTTTTTTTTTTGTTTTTAGGCATTAGGTTTCCATGTGTTTATTTATTTCTTTTAAGTTGTTCCTATTATTGGTTTGTCTATAGACTTTTATTTTCACATTGTATTTTGTGGTATTCTTATCAATTTTAATTCTTATTATGGGTTTATTCTATTGATTTCAAAAGAATGTTTGATGTAAAATACTCAACTAATTTCAAACAAATTAAAGTCTTCTCATTTTAAAATTAACCAACTATATTTATTATTATTATTATTATTATAGGTTTTAATCTTAATTGTGATTTATACTATCTCAATATAATTTAGACTAAATATAATGTTTAATATTACAAATCATATTACCCGAGCTAAGTGCAGGCATGTTTTGCTTGTATAATACAGTACTCATAGCAGCACAAGATTATTTCTTGTTTGAAACCGTGAGATATTCAAATCATGAATCCATTAATGGTGCTTGTTAATTTTGCGAATGGTCTTTGTGTGGGGAGATTTCCAGAGCCACAGGATTACGCTAATCACAGCCATCAGATGAGGTCTAAGCATTCTCACGTGCCATCCGCGTGAGACCCATGTGGCACCAGGCTCACCCCGGCTGCCAGGACAGGAGGTCCGGCCGAAGTCAAGCAGCTCCGGGCCGCTAGCGCCGAGCTCGGCCACCTCGTGTGTCCATCTCGGCAGAGAGCTCCACCTCGGCTGAAAGAGCCGGGATGGGAGCCGAAGTAAGAAAGAACCTCCGCTTGCGCCCCTCGCCCCCTCCACGTCATCAAGCACGTGGAGGAGTAGGGGCACGAGCTAGCAGGACAGATGCGACATCCAACCGCTCATAATCTTCGCCAGATCCCTGACAGGGCGGCATCCAGCGGTTGAGGCCACATCAGGGCAAGGCCCGAGGGCAGATCCAATGATCCCCTACCGCCAAAGGCGTCCAACACGATCTGGCCCAACAAGACGCGCATTAAATGCGACGTGGGCTGATCCGACGCGCATTTAATGCAGAGTGGGCTAGATTGGACCGCATTAATTGCAACGTGGGCTGATCATGACTTCCCAGTCGAATCATGAGACCCATGCCAAGATATCGTCCAAGATATCTTCCAAATCGTCTATAAAAAAGGACTGCATTTCACATGCAAGGTACGCACAATACAACTCATAGAGCTGTTACTCTGCCTCTCTTCTTCCTCTCCTTCCATTGTTCCAGTTCCTTCACTGACTTTGGCATCGGAGAGCCTTGCGCCGCCCAGGCCAGGGTCCTCTGACCGTGCGTTCTTCTCTTTCAGGCTTTCGGACGGCACCCGGTCATCACCATCATTGGATAAGTCCTCTAAGGCTCCCCAGTTATTGTAGGTCATTATTTTCTGCACCTACAGTCTTGATCTTTATAGTTATTATGACTGGCTGTTTGGGGTGAATAATTATGGCAAAAAATAACAAGAGAAGAGGTTAGACATACTTTTTCCGTCATATTTTTCCAAGCTTGAAATGACTGACTGAATCGAATCTTCAAGATAATGGATTGATCTTCTCCTACACACTTCCCGGTTGTAACAAGGATAGTGGCTTCCTTTGTAATTAAAGAGTCATTCCATACGGTAACTTATCTGTATACATTTATATGATTTTGCGATAGAGAGGAAGGTATTTTGTTTTTCTTTGCAGTTCATTGGTTCATTGTTTGGAGTGATAATTTTTTTTTTTGGTGGAAAAGAAAAAAGCAAGAACTGATTTTTTTAATTTACAAGAGAAGATTTCTATTTTCCATAAAATGGGTAGAATTACAGGACTCCTGATCTCTTCCGTGAAAAAAAAAAAAACAAAACAAAAGGAGTTAAGCTGCCATTCCGTTGCTATGAATGATTAGAGCAGTCAGTTTTTATAATTAAGTCCTTCTCATTATAAGAATGGGCGGTAATTAAGCTCTATAATAAATTACTAGCAGTTGGCAGTAATTAGGGTTTGGTCTACCAAAATGGCTTAGAAAAGCCTGACTCTAGTTTGTTTCTACATTTGTAGAATTTGTGCCTAAGTTTTCAGAAAGCCTTAGGTTATTAATTTGTTGTATTTATTGGGAAAATGTCCCACTGCCACCATTGAGATCACTAGTTTTCTACTTGTTAGTTGAAATATAGCCCATCACCATTTATGTCTTTGAGACCGGATGTCTACAGTTTAAGTTTAAGTTTTTCTTTTTCTTTTTCTTTTTCTTTTTTTAAAGAGGAAAAAATAGGATGTACGTGGCTGATGCGTGGAAACAAGAAATAGTAAGAGGTGCTAGGTGTAGGTTGATAGCCTCTCAGGAAAAAGGGCAAAAAGGAGAAAGTCAAATCAAATAGGGCAAAAAGATAAAAAAATAATACAACTGATTCAAAGATTTATCTTAGGATAGATTTGTCTTTTTTTGTTTTTTTGTTAAAATGATGATGGTGAAGAAGCTGAGGGTTGATAGGTTTTGACATGATCAAATAATAACTAATGGCTGCATGTAACCCCCAATCCATCACAGCTTTCATTGCTTTGTTTTACGTACAGTGTTATTATTATTTTTTTAAGCTTTTCAAGAAGATTAGTTGAATTTTTAGATCATCTCTTAGCAGAAGCCTGAAGGATTAGAGTTATTATCTCATCAACTGGTCACCCTTTCTCACGTTTCCACAGTAACCGTATCAATCTCTCCGGATCTGACTCGAAATTCGAAACAAAGAAATTACGGGGAAATTGGTGCCGAGGAATCGGGTCTATGTAAACGGATGGAACCGAGGCACCACGTGTCACATGGTGCACCGAGCTGATAAGACATCACATTGACTAGTCAACAAACTCGCTTTCAAGGTGTTGTGTCGGAAGAGGGAGAAAGAGAGAGAGATTGATTATAGGATCCGTTTGTGAGAGAGAGATACGCGATAGCGCAACGGAAATCTGTTGTTTGTTAAAAGAGTGTCTGCAGGGCACCTGCAAGTTGTTTTGTTGGGGGTCTGAGGGTGTTTAGGGTTTAGGGTTGGTTTTCAAAGAAGATTGGAGAAAAACCGCACCTTGGTTCTTGGTGGATAATAACATAGGCACGAGATGTGTGTGTGAGGCGTGTGTGGGTGCATGTGTCAATTGTCTTGAGAAAAACACACATGCCATGTTAATAGGTCGGATAAAATTCAATTGAATAGTTGAAACTCTCCAAACATCCCGCCCCCACCTCTCTCCATCCCTCCTTCTAACCCTGTTTATAAACGACAACACCTCATTACTTTCTCCCATGCATTTGTCTTCTTCAACCCAACACTACTTGTGTTGTGTTTTCACTCTCTGTTCCCTCTCTGTCTCTGTCCTCCTCTCTCTCCCTCTTCACCTCCTCTTCTTTTTCTTGACCTTCATCTGACACCTCTCCATCTCGATTTGTCTCTCCACACATTTTCCGTCTTTTTAACAAGTTGCCTGTCACACCCACCCACCCACACACACCCCTCTCTCTCTCTCTTTCTCTCGATGTCTAGCAGAAGGTCACGTTCAAGGCAATCTGGGGGTTCCGCGGCCATCACTGACGAGCAAATCATAGATCTCATCTCTAAGTTGCAAGCACTACTCCCAGAGATCCGTGATCGAAGAGTGGATAGGGTATATATATGTTGCCAAGTTTTCTTTTTCTTTCGTTTATTATTAGATTTCCTCCACTAACCAATACTATAAATATATATATATATATATATATATATATCAAAAACCTACCTCTAAGGCCTTAGTAGAGGGCGGTGGAAATACTTAGAAAACATTTATATTTTTCTGTGCTATTTGTGTTTGAAAACCCCCCAGGCATTGTTACTGTGATATCATGTTAGAAGCATAATTTAAGAAATCGACATGAATTTGTGTAGGTATCGGCCTCAAGGGTGCTACAGGAGACATGCAACCATATTAGGACCTTGCACAGAGAAGTGGATGACCTCAGCGAGAGGCTTTCCCAACTTTTGTCTACATCAGACACTGCCCAAGCGGCAATAATTAGGAGTCTACTTATGTAGTACTATACATTTCTGCCTCTTTCTCTTTTTCATTCTTCCTCTTTCTCTTCCTCTTCCTTGTAGGAACGAGAGAAGCATGTATGTGTAAGCTTGACTATCATATAATAAAGCAGTTGCATCATTTGGAAAGTCCCTTTTTTCTTTTAGCAACCACCCATGGACTTCTTATCTAGAAAGTGTCTCTCTGCGTTCATGACCATTGAAAAGTCTCACGTGGCAATGCAGGTGGGGTTCAGTGGCCCCCCTAGGCAGAATGAACCATATGCATTCATTCATTTCTTCTAAAAGGCAGGGGAGCCTCATGTCCATGCTTTTCTAAGAATCTAGGATTTGTCTCGAGGAAGAAGAGCTTAACCACGAATCTCATCAAGGATTCCAGTTGTCTCGGGACACCAAGAATGCATGCATCTAAATGGGCCCTTTCGGAGTATTTGGATTCTACATCCGGGAGACGAACTGTCTCCTCCCTACCTTTACATCCAAACTAAAGACAGCCTAGAGTTGGAAGATAACCAAGACTATAAATGTTTTGAGCCATCTTTTTATATGGGGTTTTCAGTCTATGATATGGAATCTTTGTGCCAATGAAATGAAGGTGGTACTTCTCCTAGTAAAAGTTATAAGTTCACACAGTTCAATATTGTATTCATGGTCTTCCTCCATGTAATAATGTTAGCATGTGCAATCGTGTTTTCTGCCTAATATTTAGTGGAAACTGAACCACATGTCAAAAATCAGAAACGTAGTTGAGACTTGGGGCTTTATGTAATGGTCTGTCCTAGCCTTTTGTTTGAAGCTGACCGTGATATTACAAGCATTGATAGCTTGTAATGTTTCTCCATGAGACAGGCCATTTTGTATTTGTGTGTGGGTCCACAGAGTCTCTACGAACAAAGGAACCAATTAGTTGCATAAAGTACAAAATAATCTTGGAGGGGCACTAGGCCATTTCTGAAGAGCCACTTCACCGGCTTTGATCTGTAATGCAATCAATATGAGCTGACTCGTTCCCCAGGATTGTAGTATTCAGAAACAGAGATAGAAACAAAAACCATAGAAGAGACTACCTGTTTAAATCAATCAAAGCTGCCTCACGGCAAGATGGTTTTTTGGCACACACTACACCAAAAACTGGAATTAGGAGGCCTGATTAGCAAGTGGGTTTCATTGCTAATTAATTGTTAAATTTACTAAGATTCTCAACAAGGCTCAGGGGCCAAGGTTTTTGAAGTTTTGTGCCGATGTAGCGATTAAATGGTGCTAGACAAGTTAGCAGTAAAGATGCAGGAGGAAAGCTAAAGCAAGTAGTGAGTCATTTCAGTTAGTGAAACAGTGAAGTTAATGAATGGTAAAACTATAATCGCTTTCATTAAAACTATAATACCTTTTCGCTTTATTTGCATGGAACTGAATTCATGGTAAAATGATTCCCAACAAAGAAATTTTGAAAAAGGTAGATGGGGTTCTTACTATCATCGGATTTAATTTTTTAGGGTAATGGCTGGGTATTCCTTTTCCAATGCCCCCTCAAGTCATTTTTTTCGCCATTTCTGGATCTTCTCCGTCAGTACTTCAATTTTAATAACTTCTAGAGATACATTTCTTAGATTTTCTGGAAATTCAATACCATGAAACAAAGGGGCCTTCGATCTCATTGCAAATTAAAAAAAAAATGAAAAACATATCAGATCACCTGTTGGTTTATAATTTGAAAGTATCTCTCTTTGGAAATTATTCGAAAATATATCTTCTAGATGGTTGCAGCTCATGAGCTAGATCAGGCAGGTATATTTTTCATGACCAACTGCTCGATATTGGGCCTAACATTATATTAAACATAAAATAAGCCCGTTGGGCATTAAAGTAAGGCCTGGTACTAACCACTTATAAGACATTATTTAGGACTCTGTCATTCTGGGATGAGGCCGTTCATTCAAATCTTTGGGCCAAAAAGAAAAAAAAAAAAAAAAAAGCACAGGCTCAACCAATGTAATCACAGAAAATCAGGACAAAGACTGTCTGCGCCAGTGGATCTCAAAGATCAACAAAAGGCCAGACGGACCGGCTCCAATTTGGCTCAGGTGCGCTGGCCGTTCTGGCACTCCCAGTTCAAAATTCAGGACTGGCCCTTTAACAGTCCTGAAGTACTCATAAGTATATGGTGGCCCTTTTGGATCAATATCAGAATGGTGGAAAAAGTATATGGAAGTGTAAGACTATTCAAGACCAACTATAGATCAAAGCACTTAAGGCTTTACTGTGGCCTTGTGGTGGGCCATTTAGAAATATAGGAATGATTTTCTTTTAAGAGGAAAGGAGGTGGATCCTACAAATACTATAAATATTGCTAAAAATATATTTATAAACTTAAATTACATGAAACAAAGAGGAGGAAATGGAAAAAACTTTCAGGATTCTGGCTTACCAACTAGAGGTCCTAAGGGGGCTATGATTTTTACTGATGCTGCTTTCAGTAAGCAAAGCAGTTTATGGTTTTGCCATTTGGATTAATGGCTCCTTTGTGGTTGCAGGCTTGTTGGATGGATTAAAAGTCTCTTACTCCAAAGAAGCTGAGACGAGGCCCTTCTCTCGGCCGTGACGAGGCCATTCTCTCGGCCGTGATTGAAGCAAAGGCAATGAGTTTCTCAAAAGTCCATATTTTGACGGATGCTCTTGAAGTTGTGCGTGTGATGAAGGACAACTTGGATTGGTCTATTGATCTCATTTTGCAAGACATCTCTATTGAGGCTTTATCTTTTGAATGTTTTGAGGTTAATTATATCCCCATATCCATGAATGTCATCGCACATAATTTTATAAAAAAACACTTAAGTTAGGATGTCTTCCATTTCTTAATTTGTAATGCTTTTCGATTGGTTGTTTCTTGTAATTATTTTTCCTATTGTTCTCTTGTTCATTTGTTTGCTTTTAATAAATCCTTCTTTTACCAAATAAAAAATAAAAAATAGTCCTGAAGTACTAATCATATGACCATCATCATCTGAGCTTCATACCGTCAATTAGGGGTCAGAAAAAGTGTTCCACCGGCTAGTTAAAGGACAACTTACGTCATCATTCATCATAACTTCCTACGTTGGAAAAAACTGAGGTCTTTGTATATCTAAGTGTAACTTTCACTGTTATTGTGGCCTTACTTTCTCTATTGAGGGACTTTTGTGTGTTATGGTTTTCAACTTGGCACTTTTTGACATCATGCTTTTGTGAGACTACTTTTTCTAATTTCTAATACAGTAAGGGTTGTTTCAAGCCTTCTATACAGATGCTTTTTTTTTTTTGGTAGAATTCTATACAGATGCTTAAACCTTCGTAAATATATTTCTTAATTTGATCTCTACATTCTTCATCCTCTCTTTTCTCTTGATTGAGGACCCTTTAATGGTCCCTTGGACTTTTTCATACATGGGCACCTATCAAAGGATCTAGGTGGAGATCTTTGAAATACAATCGCTTTTATCCCCTTAAATAGGAAATGATTGCCCATCCTTTATGATGGGCATAAACAGGCCATATCTGGATAGTATCTACGGTGTGTGAATCTGCACCCTGCCTGGTTATATTTGTGGCATCCTGACACGAATGAAGGATATGAGAGTTTAACCAGATTCCAATGGAAACCACTAGATGCAAGACTAGATTGGACCACAGAAAAGAATAATATCAACTTAACTTTAGTTGCTTGAGGAAGTAAAAGGAATTCAAAACCACAGCAATGGAGCTACAAAATCCAACCCAAATGAACATCACCAATATACTTCTCTCATAAACAGGTTTATGCGTACTGTTGGCGCATGCATATTTTAGCACCGAGTCTAGGATTTGAACTAAGGGCTGGTTGGCTAGGATACCATATTAAATTTTCTTACCCAACCATTCTTATAACCAAAAGCTTGAAACATTAATAGAGAGCAGAGACAACTTAAATACTTTATAATACTCCCTTTTGGTAGAGCCCACTCTTTAATACTCCCACTCACGTTAAACCCGTTTGGTGCACTTTTGGTGACAAACTTTTTTTTTTTAAATCACGTGTTAAGTTGTTCCTTCTGTGATTTAAACTTAAAACCGATTAGCTCTAATATCATATCAAATTTCTTCAGCTAACCATTCCTTCCTTTGAAAACCACGAGGCAATAATAGAGGTAGCATAAATACTTTTTAATACCCCGGTGGAGCCCACTCTTCAACATTCCCCCCAGGTGGAACGCGATCGGTGCACTTTTGGCGATGGATTTTTTTTAAACCGAGTCGCTCCTCCTAGGATTTGAACTTGAGGTTTTGATATGAATGGTTAGCTTAAGAAACTTAATATGGTATTAGAATCAACCAGTCACGAATTCAAATCTAAGGAGAAATGACATGGCACTAAAAAAAATGCGTGTCGCCAAAATTCCAATGACCGGATTCCACTCGAGGGGGAGTATTGAGGAGTGTACTCCACTCGAAAGGGATGTATTGAAAAGTATTTATACTGCCTCTACTAAGGTCTTGAGGTTTTTTGTAGGAATGGTTAGCTAAGGAAGTTTAATACTAAGGACCCTATACTCTTCACCTCTATAATGACAAACATCTAAAGACTACATTTTTGTTAGGATCCTGGGGATGTGTTTCTATCCACGTATGTTCATTTGGCGCGTTTCTGTTCACATGAAAAGCCCATGCGTAAGAAGGGCTGTCAAGACCCTTTGATATACATTGTTCTGTCGTTCACTAACAGCTCAAGTTTTTTATGTTTCTAGGTATTAACAATTATTATAGATTAATTGCAATAACCTTTTAGAATAAATGATTTACATAGTACAATAAAGATAAAGACCATCGCAAGAAAACCTGAGCACCATCACAAACTAAATCTAGTCTAATCTTAATCTAAGATCTTACCAAGTCATTATTGTCAAATTAATCATATTCTTACTGATAATTATATTCTTCTTTTTTAATGTACTATATTTTTTGTCATCTCTCCTGAATTGTGTGGGTGTTTTAGAAAAGGATCACGCATTTTGTTATATATATTTAGGGATTTGATCGTACGACTCTTTTTAAATCTGACATTTATCCCATAACAGTCGAAGTTTATATAATTCCCGCAAAACTGTTCATATAATAATAATGCAATATCGCACGGCCCTAAGATTTTGCCTATGATATCGCACTGCCTAGGATATCTCACATAATGATGTGTGTGATATCACATGGCGCTAGGTCATCGCACAACATGATGTGTGCAATATTGCACAGCCATGGGATATCACATGAGGAAAATACTTAAGCTTTGACCTCTCAGAGGCGAATCTTAAGTCTAAAGATAGCTGGGCAATATCCCTTTTTATCGATATCACAAACTTTATTAAAGCGGAGGAACATACACGGAGAAAAGGCCAAAAAAACAAGGGATAATAAGAGTACAAGAGAAATGTACCACTCATGCATCCAATTAAACAACCACTCCCACCCAAGGATATGCCATCAAAACCCTTTACTTGGCTAAAGCATCCACCATGCATGTAGTTTGCAGGTCTAACCTTATGGCTAAAATAAACACTAATATTTGAAGATATCTCCCTAATTTCATTGCAATGGTAATAAAATTTCCAAGGAGACGCCTTCCATTTAGACGCCTAAGCAATCACACTAGACAATCACTTTCCACAAGAAGTCTACCATGATATCTTCTAGAGAACAATCTAAGAGCTTTCAAAATGGCTAGCACTTCTGCTTCATTGTAATCGCAAACACCCACGTTTTTAGAAAACATAAGAAGAAACTCACCCTTGCAATTGTGAAGCACTCCCCCCACACCCACTGTCCCCGATTTAATCCACATTAAACTTTAACACCCCAATAGGAGGGGAGACCAAGGAATTGATCTCCTCATCTTAATTAGGCCACACCCCATACAAGGTTTCCAATTATAAAGGATATTGTCAATGTTGTGGTTAGAGGACTTCTTTCAAGCCAAAACCGATTTCGCGATGCTAAGGGCAACCTTGGAGATTAAAACAACAACCAAAGATAAAGAGCCAAAAAAGATCATCTCATTTCTCTCCTTCTAAATCAACCATAAGCTAGCTGATGGGACCAACTTTCATAAGATGCGGCCACACCCAACAAAGCACCTACCACTACACCATTTCAAGGCTTTTACAGCGTGAAATGCGCGCCGTAAATGTAGGTTTACGGCTCACGGGGGTCGTGCCGTAAAAGCGCCTGCCGTAAAAGGTTTGAACTATTTACAGCGTGCATATACAGGCCGTAAGTAGGATCAATGCACGCCGAAAATGATGTTGTTAGGACTTTTTGGACCATATTTATGGCCTATTAAGTAGGCCGTAAATGCTAAACTTTTACGACGCAAACTGAGTGCCGTTAAAACATTGGTGTGCTTAAGTTTATGGCACACGTAGTACGCCGTGGATACTTAAAACGAAAAATATTTTACACAGCTTGCATTTGTGGGCTATAAATTGGTTGTGTACAATCTGATTAACGGCTCCAAATGCAAGCCGTAATTGAGTATATATGTTTTTACGACTTGCAAATGCAGGCCATTAAAGAATTGGCGAGTTTTAATTTACGGCTCGCAAGGCGCGCCTTAATTGTATTTTTTTATATAAAAAAAATTAATTATTTTTTAATTAATAAAAATTAAATCCATATTTTTTTATTGCTACAAATACAAATTAATAAACTAAAATAAAAAATTTAAACCGAATCTGCAAATAAACACTGGACCTGCAGTTAAAAACAAAAACACTGGACTTGCAATCTATACAAGCTAGATGGGCCATGGGAAAAAAAATACATGAAAATGATCATTCATTCAAATCAATACCAAAACAATGAGGGAATTCTTGTTTGTTCATTTACAAGATTCACACACTTTTCGTCTTCTTCCATTAAGATTTATTCGCAAAGGTACCTACCATTACATGAAAGTAAACTCCATCGTTGTCGTGACATCATTGAATCATAAGGAAAAAAAATACATGAAAAGGATCAACCATTCAAATCTTCCACACTACAAACATAGCATCGTCAACGTTGCTTACTAGAATCTGGGGAAGCAGAGATTGACAAAAGCTATATGCCCAAATCATCTCAAAAACTCCATATCTTAAATCATGACAAAACGAACATGTCCTGCATATGTATACATCCATTGCAGTTTATATACTCGTCCGGCAGTGATTTCGGAACTCCACATTTTGGGTTTGATCTACAGAAAATGTGCAAAAAATCAATCTCCCTGGGAAACAAACATTTTATAAGACACTTCTAAACACATTCTAAGACAACAATCAACCCAACAACAAAATATGCCCACAAAATCCGAACAAAAAAAAATCAAGAAACATAAAAAATTAAAAAAATTACAGCATATATATATTAAAGAGAGTACATAATATGGTTCTGTTTGTTCATCCAGAATTCTGTACCGTTCAAATTCAAATGCTTTGTCAATGTTCACGTTCAAATGCTTTGTCAACTATGAACATTATACGGAAGCCACAAAAAATGTACAAAACATTCTCAAATCCAACATTGAATATTGAAAAAATAATATTATAACCATCACATTGAACGTTACAGAACCTTCAAATATCCCAATTCAATGGCTTATCCCGCACATGGAAAAAAATTTCTGAATAAGAGAGAGGGCTTTCAAACAAACATCATTCAGGAAAAAGAAAACCTGCAGTACACCGTACACCAATAAAACTTTGCACTATATATACAAAGTGATCATAACTAATAATTAACATAAAGTTTGACTAGACAAATCTCTATGGAAATATTGTATATATATATAGAAGGTAAACAAAAAAAAGGGCTAACACTATAATCACACTTTCTACCTTCTGGTTCATTCCTAGCAAGTAGGAAGAGAATGATATATATAACCTAAAAAGAAAAGCTGAAAGTTAATGAACAAGGAAGATGAACAAACCTGCAATATACAGGTTTTATTAAAATATTGTTAAAAAACAAGAGGATGAAAAACTACTTTTTTTCATAACTGAAGTTCCTGCTGAATGTTGGATCCCTGATAAGTTTAGATCATTTTTAGGGAAAAAAGTGCATCCTTGTCAAATAGCCTAGACACATTTACATACAGCCGTACTAATTTCTAAAACGCAATCCATGCATATCCACCAAATCAGGTATGATGAGCAAGTAAAAGGGCTTATATGGTACTAAAATATCTTCAAGTGAGAAGAATTGAACAAGTGTATAAAGATCAGAGCCGAAAACTGAGCTCAAGGACTTTCCCTCCAAGACATAATTCCACTACATCTCACCTTATCATCCAAGGGTAACAGATGCATTGTATGTACGGAAAAACTTTTACTGTAAGGCCAGGCATCAGTTACTTCAAATGCGCATTGAGTTTGCTGGTGTCCAACTTGTCAAAAAGATCTTCCCCTTCCTTTTTTTCCTGATCAACAGAAACAAAGATACTCATTTAGTCTCACAAACTGGATGGGAAAGCAGATAGCACCAAAAGCCATGCAGTCACCTTGTTGGAACTGTTGAATAGCTTTATAGACAGGAAGCTCCACTTCTACAGTTTTGAAATATCTGATGGAATATTTACCAAGGAAATCAAACTGGGAGAAGAAAGAAGAGTGCATGACATGATTGTCAACTAAAAAAAACACATAAAAGAAGCCAAAGCAAAGAAGTGTTATGTCACATATAATTATTATCTTAAGGAGTCCCTTGGGGTGGGGGCACACCAATAAGAAATCAATCAATCACCCAAATAATCATTGAACCAATGCTCAGAAAATCACTCTAGAGAAGAAGAATCCACAATTAAGTGATTAATGGCTCACCCAAGGAATCCGTTGACTAAAATCAGATAAACACTAAAAAAATAGCCAGAAAATCCAATCTCTTACATGTAACTTATTCAGAGAGACTAACGTGACATTTTCAACTTTCAGAGTGCATCAACCAACTGTATCAGCCTCATCATCATCTTCCAGAAGAAAAATCAATTGCAAAAGGCACAAATTTGTGAAATATATGACAAATTTAGACACTTTTCTGATATAAAAAAGGGTTTTTTTTTTTACTCCTGAAAAAGGACCGCAGAGACTCAGAATAATGATGATGACCAAAACTCTTAATAATCTCTGATGCCGGGTGGTTCAACTCTAAAGTTTCCAACCTGACATGAAGATGATTGTCAAATAAGTCCACAAAACTGAGACTGGGAATCCAATGAAGTGGAATGGTCTCATTGGTGTCAGCCAACAAATAAAAGGTTCATATCTAAATTCTCTAACAAAAAGAAAGAGAGCAAGAGACATTAATTCAAGTGTAGGGAGGCTAACTGAAAGATTCAAAATATTACCAGTGTCATAATGAGAACGGATTCAGAGGACTCAAAACGAAATAAAAAAAACATGGTCCTGCATGGAGTTGAAGAAAGCAATTGATTTCTTTTATTTTCTTTTTTTGAATGATAAAATCAGGTCAAATTTCCATAGGTCAGACTCAATCCACATTCAATAAACATTTATGGCCCACTAGTGGGCCACCCTTATTTTGGTGTTAGGGCATCTACATGGTGACGCTGCATGATGATGTTACATGGACGTTGGATCTCATACATAGAATATATCCCCACAAGTGCCATTTGGACTAAGCACAAGGAACAAGAAGCATGCACATCTTAATACTTCCTTGCTAAAAAGAAAAAAAATGGAACAATGATCTGCCCACAAGACCATCTTGTTTATGGATCTTTTTAGTGGTCTCTTAAAAATACCATCCTTTAATAAGAAGGATACCATATCCAGATTAACACACTCTAACTCTACATAAAAGTATGTTTTGGAAGGGTTCCGGCAGTTTAAAAATAAAATTTGAAACTCCATATGCATATATCCAAACTTCCTACAAAATGCATCACATTAGATCAGTTGCATAATATGAATGATTGAGCATTTAAAAAATCAGATTAAATGCAGAACTTGGACTTTCTTTTCATGTGGGCAGTAGTGTGTGAATCAGAAGCAATGTGGGGCTAAACTCACACACATTATATCTTCATGATGGAGGGTATTCATCCAACTGGGCCCTGAGGTGGGACATAGTGCAGAAATTTCTTTGGTTGGGTGGTCCTAAGCATATGTTGAATTGGTTGCCTTGTGGTTCATTCAAAGGTCATCTCTTAAGCCACTCATGATCCCCATCCAAATTTAAAGTTCTTTCCTCTAAAATAACATCACCAGTTCAGAATTATTAATGATCAGTATAAGATCTCAATTGGGAGACTAACCAGTACTATCGATTCATTTCAGTCATGTGCACACTTCATGCAATTGGGTTCATATGGCTTCCAATTCGTCATTCTTCTCTTTTAGATTATGATGGGAGAAGATAGCATACAAACTTTTTTTTCTTGTCATTTGATGCTAGCATGAGCTCTCTTAATAAATGAAGAAATAAACAACCATACTATTAGATGATGGAGAAACCTTTTATAATTGCATCATAGCATTTCCAACATCAATCCAAGCACTACAAAGCTCCAAACTTGTGGAAAATTGCACACCCATTACATGAAAAGGGAACAATTGTACCAAAATCAACAGACTTGAAAAACCCAAAAGTCACTGCTAGCATTTCCATTCATACACCACCAATGCAAACAGAATAAGAAATAGTGATACACCCAAGGTCCCAATTCCCAAATCAATGATTCTGTAATGTTCCAAATCAATGCCATAAAGAACACTCGTTACATGAAAAAAGAAGAATCTTCCAAAACCAACCTAACTAATCAGCAAAACATCAAAGCTAGCAATTCTATTCATAGCTCAACAATTGCATCAAAACTAGTGAAACCCATCAATACAAACAGTACAAGATAGCAAATCAGTGCAAAAACAAAATACCCATTTCAAAAAACAATCCAATTCTCCCAAAACCAACCCAATCAAAGCAACCAAACATCATTTATATCATTTACAGCCATAACCCACCGATGGAAACAGTTGCCGCACAAATAAAATCAGAGTTCCAAATAAGCCAAACATCAATCATAACCCACCAATGGAAACAGAAGCAACAACACTGAAATAATAACCTACCTATACACAAATCATCATACACAGTGAAACCCATTAATCAAAACTCTACCTGGTTCCAAATCAGGGTAAAAGAACAAAACAATCATTTCATAAAACAAGACAATTTCCCCAAAACCAACCCAGTCAAATAAGCTCAAGATGTAAGGTTCCAAATCAGGGAAGGGAAGAACAAGAAAAAAGGGTTGATTTATCCAAGGAAAAGGAAGAATCTTAGATTTCAAGAAACCTTTACCGACCATTGACAGGGAAGGGGGGAAAATATAGCAGACAGAGAGTGATGAAGCACCTTTCGTGGCCAACGCTGTTTTTTCCTCCTCCTTTCTCTCTGTTTTCTATAGAGAGCAAAACCTCTCTTGGGTCTTCCGAAGATGAAAGGGGGGAAATGAAAGCGGGAGATGAAAAACTGATGGCCCATCCGATTTCCGTTTTGCTTCTTTCATTCTAATGGACACGAGCGAACTGCACGCCTGATTGTAATCTCAGCTGCAGCTCAGAGATAGTCCTTGCGAGCGAGAGAGAGAGATGCCGCGAGAAGGAGGCGCGGAGAGGCAGAATCGCTGCGATGGGAAGGGAGCCACTGCGATGGGGAGGCGCGGCGATGGGGACGGTCCTTGCGAGAGAGAGAGAGAGAGAGAGAGAGAGAGAGAGAGAGAGATGCTGCGAGGGGGACGCGTCGACATGGGGAGGCGCAGAGATGGATTCGGTATCGGGCGGTGCTCTGCGCAGGGGAGATAGTGAGGGAGACGAAGGGAAATGGGCAGCTTCGGCACCTCTGTTTTTCTCCACAATATTTCATTACTTGGGTTCTGGCGGGCTTCGGAAATAAGACTGGCGGGCTTCCAAATGTTCTGTCCACACAGCGCTGAGTGGACATCCACGTCGGATCGGTCCACGGGCCATAACGTCGGTCCATATAGACTTATTGATTAACAAAAGGCGGGGGATCGATTAAAAAGAAATAAAACACGGGAGATGGAACAAATTGGAAAAATTAGGCTTGATTTTTTTTTACAACGCTAAAAATAATGTCGCCAATAAAACATTATCTACTGCACATTTAAATCCACGTCGTAAAAAAAACTCATTATCTGCGACGCATCAGGTATATAGTCGCAACTAAATATTATTTGTGACGTCAAAATTGCGTCCCAAATAAATGTATAATTTTTTTTTCATAATAGTGGTGGAGGGAAGAAATTAGTGACCTTTTTAGCTTAAAATTTTTATGACACCATATGATGGAGGTCGCTAATAATAATTATTTGCAACACAAAGACATTAGCGTCGCGAATAATTTATTATGTGCAACGCAAAAAGGAAACTGTTGCAAATAACCTTAACTTTTCTACGACATAGCTCAGACTAAAAACTATTTGCCATACGGGGATTGCGTCGCAAATAGAGACACTTATTTACGACATATAATTGTGTCGCAAATGTGTACCTAGTGTTGCGAATAATTTTACCGCCATTTGGCGCTAATGATTTTTCGACGCATTTGTTTACGACACACTATATTCGTTGCTGAAAGTATCTATTTGAGACGCATGGAGTCTTATGTCGCAAATACTTAACTTGTTGTGACGGGTCTAGTTTTACGTTGCAAAAAGTCTTTGTTTTTGCGACACTTTGGGTTGCGTCATAAATAATTTCGTCGCTGAAAATCCCATTTGTTGTAGTGCTCCTCCCTCCTCCCCTGCCGGAATGGCAGCAGCAGCAAAAGAAAAATCACATGCATCACCGCTAGAACCGCCTTCAGCACCCTCACCGATAACAGAGCTCCAACCCGCGTGCGTAGGGGAAAAATGGTGACAGAGTGAGAGAAATGGAGGGCTGTAGCGTGCGCAGGGGAGGGAGAGACAGTGAGAGAGTGAGAGAGATGTGGGCGAGAGTGAGAGAGATGTGGGCGAGAGAGTGAGAGACGGTGAGGGAGATGAGCGAGAGAGGGATATGAGAGGATATGAGATTAGGGATTAGGTCTAAAACTTTTACCGTCGGGATTGAGGGATCACTAGTCGAGAGAGGATCAGAGAGATGAGGGATTGAGAAGAGGCGAGGGAACTGGAAATGATATGCACTTGAGCGGGCGAGGGAATTGGAAAATGGGGCGGGCACAGTGGAATGTTATTTTTTGGGCTGAATTGATTTTGAAGGCCCGAGTTAACTTTTATTCTTCCAAAACAAAAATAATGAAAATATATTTTTTCAAGTTAAATAAATTATCAAAATTTGGCAAATTGACATTTGCCGGCGATATAGGTATTTCGCCGGCAAAAAATCTATCCTTTGCCGGCGACACAAATATTTTGCCGGTAAAACATAACCTTTGCCGGAGAGTGAAAAGAGGGGTTTCGGTGGCGGGAGAGGGAAAAAATTTGAGAAATTTACCGACGATTATTTTTCGTCGCAAAAAATAAAAATTTTCATCTGTAAAAATTAATTAATTAATTTTTTTTAAAAAAAAGTAAAAAAGTCTACCAACCTTTACCGATGTTTTATACTAAACGTCGATGATAAATTTTCCGACGCTAATTTTCGCCGGTGAAAAAAAATTTCGACACGTTTTGTCACGAGCAGACACGGGCGAGGCAAAATGGGATTTGTTGCCACTAACTCTATTGGTGGTGGCAACAAGTAAGAAATAGCCACAAAAACACTGGCCGCGGCAAAAAGTTTGACGCTAAAAGTCATTTTTTTTTGTAGTGAGCAATGGGTTCTCGGTGGGTATCGTGAGAAGAAGAAGGTGTGCGAAATTTTTTTGGTGTCAAGATTTGGGTTCTCAGTGGGTATCGTCTATCCCTAATTTGGGGTTAAATTTTGGGTGTCAAAAAAAGGGTGCGAAATATTTTTGGAATATTAATTTGGCGGGTTTCTTTTTTTACGGCATACGAAATGTGGGCTGTGAAAGCTGATTAATCTTACAGCCTCTCAAAGCAGGCCGTGAACTTAATTTGAATGGCTTGGCCCTTTACAGCGTGCAACACGCGGGCTGTGATACCCTAATATTTTTATGGCTTGCGAATGTGGGCCGCAAATGGTCAATAATTTACGGCGTCCTAAATGCACGCCGTAATTGATAAGATCTCACGGCGCGCAAAATGCACGCCTTAATAAAGAGAAGAAAAAGCCCTTTTGCGGCTCGCAATCCATGCGCGCCGTACTATTATATCATTTACGGTTTGCATTCAATGCACGCCGTAAATGACGCGCTGTAAAAGTCCTGAAATGGTGTAGTCTACCCGACTAAGAATCCGCCACCTCTGCAATATTATTTTGCTAGAGATTGCACCTCCCAATAAAGTCACTCTAAACAGCAACTGCCACATCATAATGAAGAAAAAGATGGTTTACCAACTCCTTCTCCTTGCCAGACACCAAACCAATGTCAGAGAGATTGATAGAGGTCATCCCTCTCCTCCTTAGATTATCCACCGTGGAAATCTTAACCGCCACTACTAACCAACAGAAAGCTTCAAGTCGAAGCGAGGCAACCACATAAGAGATGAAATAACTCTAAGAGAGAGATTACCTCCCAAGGCCAAGTAGAAAGCTTTTGGAGAGAACTCCCTGGATGTGGAAAGTTTCCAAACTAAAAAAAAAAAAAGTGACTTCTAGCGTTGAAAAAAATGGCCTTTAGCGATGGTTTTTTTTTTCTTATACTCAGTTTTTAGTGGTGGAAAAATTTTTCCGCCCCTAAAACGGGTGGAAACCCTTAGGTAGCGTTTGGTTCGCTGAAATGGTTGTAGGCGGGAATGGGATGGAGACCGGAATGAGTCTGGAATGGAATGAGGCAGGAATGGGCATTTCCATTCCAGCGTTTAGTACGCTGAGGAATCAACCCAATTGATTGTTATTCCTGCGTTTGTATGCTGGAATGAATCCTGGAATGGAATAAAATGTACATAACACTGACCAAAATACCCTGGTTAGAATTTTATCTTTGGCCCAGTCAATGTATAGATTATAATATTATTAACTAGGTGGGGCCCACACAAGGTCTTCTATTTTATAATAATAATAATAATAATGTATAGATTATATTATTATTATATAGGTGGGGCCCACACAAGCTCTTCTATTTTATAATCTTATAATAATAATATATAGATTATATTATTATATAGGTGGGCACAAGCGCTTCTATTTTATAAATAATAATAATAATGTATGAATTATATTATTGTTATATAGGTGGGGGCCATACAAGCTCTTTTTTTATAATCTTATACTAATAATAATAATAATAATAATAATAATATAGATTATATTATTATTATATAGGTGGGGCCCACACAAGCTCTTCTATTTTATAATCTTATAATAATAATAATATAATAATCTATAGATTATATTATTATTATATAGGGTGGGGCCCACACAAGTTCTTCTATTTATAATCTTATAACAATAATAATAATGTATATATTATATTATTATATAGGTGGGGGCCCACACAAGTTCTTCTATTGTATAATCTTATAATAATAATAATAATAATATAGATTATATTATTATTATATAGGTGGGGCCCACACAAGTTCTTCTATTTTATAATCATTATAATAATAATAATAATGTATAGATTATATCATTATTATTAGGTGGGGCCCACACAAGTTCTTCTCTTTTATAATCTAATAATAATAATTATTATAATAATATGTTATATATTATATTATTATTATATAGGTGGGGGCCTACACAGTTCTTCTCTTTTTAAAATTTTATTATTTTTAATAATAATGTATAGATGTGAATAAGGGTCTTTTGGTCTAAAAAAAAAAGTAGAAAGGAATGGAATGGTCATTCCTCTACATAAGGGAATGGGATTCCGGAGGTAATGGTCATTACGCCACTTTTTTGCAAACCAACGCAGTAATGACCATTCCGTTGGAATCACCATTCCATTCCGACCTTCATTACAGCGAACCAAACGCTACCTTAGACGGTAGGAAGGGGCGGAAAATGGTAGGTTTAGTAGTGAAAAAAAACTCCAACGCTAAATGAGACTATTAGGGGGGGGGGGGGGGAATGCCTCCAAAGACCTTTTTTTTTTTTTTTTCTAAAAGTCACTTTTTTGTAATTGAAAGCCCTTAGAATCCCTGCAATAAACAAATTATAAAGAAAACTGATCAACAACGAAAAGCCCTCCTAAAAGATACAGACACTGTTTATCCACTCCTCACCTCAAAACTGTCACTAGTAGAAGATTCCTTTTATTGACCACAACTTTAAAATACCTGGGGAACAACATACTCAAGGGTCCAGCCCCACCGTGTCATCCAACCAAAACCTAACCAACCTCCTATCCCCCACCACAAAGCCCACCCACTTTTGTACATAGACTTTCCCCTCACATTAGACTCATCCCCAACCGAAGCAATGGCCCTCCAAGTACCCAATCCGCATTTGGTTATCTGGAATATAATTCTTTATCTCTTAAAATGAATGAATTGTATCTCCCCGAACCGTAGTCACCTGCCTGTGAGTCTATTTACTGTCGCATTTTGCTCCTTCAAGAGTCTTGTTGAAGCCGAGGACTCATTAGATCAAATCTGTTATATATGATCTCTCCCAAACGAATCCTACTTAAGATTCAAGATTGTTTCGTTTGAAGCAGAACTCTTGTTGGAGTCAAGTCAGATAAAAGAGAGAACCAAGATCGTCAGGCTTGAATGACAGTAGTGTGGATAATGGAGGTTTGTAGATGGATACGGGAAGTAGCTAGGACAAATGGGAATAGGAGAAGAAAAGTGGTCTGATGCGATCCATCGTGTGTACTCAGAAGCAAAGATCAAGGAGGTTAGATCGTGGCTGGCCTGATTGTAGGATCATAGTCAACCATTAATCTGATTACTGATCATATCACGTAAACTTAATTAGGTGGCTACATTTTCATAAAACTTCATGTATGATTCCACTAGAAAAATGCCCTTTATCACGAAAAAAAGTTTCTTTCATGCATCTAATTGCCTAGGACTATAGTAGGATAGGCAGAAGGCCCAAAGCGACCATTTTTTTTTTTTTAATGTAAGTTTTCTATTAAAAAGAAAAAAGAAAAACAGAAGGTTGCCATTTGCTAAGCCTGAAGGAATCCACAGTTTTTTTTTTTTTTTTTTTTGAAGTATATTTGACGTACCTGAATATTGAGCCCATGATTCATTATGGGCCTCTATAAGTTCCAAACCTGGCCACTGGTGGACCTTCTGTTCTCCGAGGACAATTCTAATATAGGTGGACTAGTTTCTTAATGGTATTGTCAGTGACTACTTATAGGTGTATGTTGCGTCTCGATCTTATTATGCAATTACCAAACACCGAGGACAATTCTAATAAAGGTGGACTAGTTTGTTAATGGTATTGTCAGTGACTACTTAGGTGTATGTTGCGTCTCGATCTTATTATGCAATTACCAAACACTTAGTGCTATTATTATGGGTGCCGTGTGTGCGCTATCTCTGTCCTCTTGTTTTGCCGCTCATGCATGGGTGGGTCGGCCTGAGCCAAGCCTTGGCCTGGGCTGCATTTGATCAGGCTTGAGCCTTGCATTTTCATTTTCAGGCCAGACCTCATTAGAATACTTGAGATCCCAAAAGCCCTAGAAGCTTACTGGGACTACATAATACTTGCCATTTATGATTCAACTTGAGCCATAGTTGGGCCTCCAATATTTAAGGTATAATCATTAATAAATATAAATATATACATGGGTAATGTTCACAAGGGTTTGGTTGTGTTTTACTTGATTGTATAGATGGGGCAACAATGCTCAGCTTGAGAGAAGGCCTTGAAATCTTCAGTTGGGCTGAATCCGAGCTGGGATTTACTGCTCATTTGGACTGGGTTTAATTTAGACCTGAGTAACTGGCACTCAAGTCAGATGTGAACAGCCCAAGAGTAGTCGCCCTATTTGGTTCCATGATCCCCGGAGAATGTTGTATTCCTGTCGTGCATAATAAAACCATCATTAATTTCTCAGTCAAAATGAAAGACAGAAGATAATATTCCACTATCCCAGGGCCCAGCTCACTTGCACCTAAACAGTTGTTATATAGATTAGAGAATATTAGGATGCTACAAGACTTTAAATATATCAACCAAACAAAAAAGAAGTAATACATTGCACCCCCAACAGGCCGGTGCAATTTGTTCCCGAGAGTTGTTAGCTCCACTGTGGGGCCTACCTTTTCAAGTAAATCATTGGATATTCAAACTCTTCCCTTCATTTTTATGGTTGTGCGCACTGATCAAGTATCACTTTCATCGCCAGAATCACATCATCATTAAACTTAATTAGTGCATACAATCAATGTGATCCACGCACTCATCTAAATAATTCAACAGGTAATATTACTTTTGTCTAAATTCAAGTAGGGGAAGAAGTTCTTTTTTATCCATATGCATTGCCCCTTTGTAGTGTATTTCTTTTTATCCATGTTACTTTTCATATGAAGTTCGGCTCGTGGGACCCACTTAGAAACCTACTTATCAATGCAGTGGGGTACATGAAAAGTTCTCCTAGCTCTTGATTTTAATTATAGAATTATTCGATATTCAATCCAATGGTGGAGAAACGCTTCATGAGGGTGAAACTGGACCCAATGCGAGATCATAGAGGATGTGAGTGTGAAAGTGTTTTCACCAAGAGGGAGGAGTTGGATTGCATGTACTTGCTTGGAGGAGAACGCTTTTAACTAATTATATATTCAAACCAAATGGTTGAGAAAAGCAAAGAAAAAAAAAAAAAAAGGAGAAGAATGAAAGTAGAGGAGACTTGGGTCATACAATAATTGCAAGTGAGTCCGTATTTTGCGCACCGACATACTTCCAGATTTTGACAATGTGGCTAGTGGACTTTAAAAATTCCTGCTTTTATGCAGTGCAATGCTATGCACCGAATGCTGCTGACCTGACCTGACTGACCTCCCTCTCTTGAAAAAAACAAACAAAAGAAGAAAGGAGGAGGAGGACACGAACAAATCTCCACCCCAATCATCCATCCAATTCCATCTTCAAATGTGCTCTGCCCCTGCTCGACTGCACTCGGTCGGTCAACAGCATCAGATGGGACCCTCCATAAATAGCTATGGACTCAAGTCATCGAATCTGCTGACTTTTTCGAAGGTGGGTGCTACCAATTGGATTTATTTTATTTTATTTAAAAAAAAATTTTCATTCTTTCTGACTTTGCATTTACATGCAAATCTTCAGTGGATGGATGTGGCTACAATTGCGCAGTGGAACCCCTTGCTCCGTCAAGCTGTCTTTACTCTTTATTTCTCATCATAGAGCAAGGTTGTGGACATTCGTTCAACCTTTCACAACACGGTTTAGATGTGAACGGTGTTAAATATAATTAGAAGAGTGAGATTAATTTTATTAATAAGGTTAGGTGAGCTCAAGTTAAATTCATGCACTTAAAGTCATCTTATAATATCTAAATCTCGTGCACATTATCTAAATTGTTCATTCAAAATTTAATGAGCAATCTTGAATGTCGCTCGAATGCACACCCATCGGTCCCTAAATATGCCGCTCATTCCACGTGTGTGGGTTTTTCTTCCTATCCCCACTTGTGTCGGCACTTCTAGTCTTTCTTCTCATGGTGTGAGCTTCATATTCCTACTTGTATAGGCTCTCTTGGGTCTCGGCTTCCTTAGCTAAGATACCAAAAAAGAAAAAAAAAAAAAAAAGAGAAAAAAAAGTGCTGGATTCTGGTCATACCTGCTAAAAAAACGTCTGACATGAGCTCTAGTGGGGATTTTTATCATTTCATCAAGGTAGAAGGTTAAGAAAAATCACTGAAAACATAAAAAGAAAAAAAAAAGGCCATCTGTATACTCGAAAGGCGATGACTATAAATGGGCTGGTTCACATACAGGCCCATGGTTGGCCTGGTTTTTTAACCGCGTATACTGGTACGATCTACAATTGCTGAACAGTTGTATAAGGCATACGAGTACGACACAAGTATTTTTCAAATATGTTTTTTACATTATATTAATTATTTTGCATATGCCAATTGTGCAATTGGATATGTGGGTATGCATTAGATTGGACCCAATTTGAGCTTGAACCCGATTATAGTTGTGTCCAAACTCCAAAAGTAGGGCCTCAAGAGGTGAAAGTGAAAGTGCAGTTTTAATAATTTCGCCAGCTTTAATTATCAAATTGGAAGAGAGATGCATAAGATTGTGCTCGACATGACATATATAGCAGAGAAGCCATGCAGAAACAGACATTCCATGGAAAGAGCCAATAGACTAATGATAAATGCCATTCCATGCTTTCTTTTCTACAATAAAACAATGAGAAAAGTGCGTCCACTGCATTATTATATGGATTGTAATATATTGTTTGTTTCCTATGAATATGATATTCCTTCCTTCAATTCAAGTAAATGGTTAGTTGCCACTTAAAAATCAAGAAAGAAAAAATCAGGTTCTCAGGCAACAATAAGTGAGGGACACGTCGTAGAAGATCTATACCTAATTAAGATGCTCGAGAGGGTCCTTAGTGGATGCATTTCTTAGAAGCTAGGGTCAATGCATAGTGTTATTATAATTCAATTTCAAAATAAAAGGGGCTTTTATGTATTGAATCCTTATTAATTTTTAAGGCATAAGAAAAGAATGTGGTGTTTGTAAACCAAGAAATATTATTTGTTTGAAATCCTCGAACAGAAAGCTTTTGCATGCAGTATGTTGGGCAATGCTTGCTCAACCGGTGGTTGCGGATTGGATCCTTGGGAGTTGGGAGCCACTGCTGATCACTTAAGACGGTTTGGATGTATATATTTCAAAAGTTTACTGTACTTTCTGGTAGTTCACATAACAGAAAGTGACGTCTCACGATCTACTTCGTTTATATGCGTAAGTGCCTAAATAATACGGGCTTGGTAACGAGGGTTAGGATCTTTTTGAGACTCTTTGGTGACCGCTAGATGCCGTTTCGTCAGAGAGCATGGGCGGCTAGGATGGCGACTTGCGCATGCCCTGGATCTGTCACGTACTCACGTCTCGTGACGTGATCGAGCTCCTTGAGGAACTCGGCTGTCTGCACCCGTCTCGACTGACCTTCAGGGACAGACTACCGAGGCCAGGAAGCGGAGCTGGAGTCGGGATTGACCGATGTCGTGAGAGACCTTGACTTGGTTGGCGACTTGGCACGGATGCCAAGGTGTGCGTGGCCGAGGTCACTGGAGAGTTTGATCTCGGTTGGTGCTCTGCCAAGACGGCCGAGCTGCGCTTGACCGAGACTGAGGCTTGATTAATAGTTATTTACTGAAGATAATTGCGATCTCGGTGTCTTAGAAAACATCCCCACACAATACGTACCCCGTCCAAGTCCAAGATGAATAAGGACGGAATGGATTCAAATAGTGCCGGGGCAGGGATTTTTTTATATGGAGAAGATGATTAGTTATGCATGGGCCATTGAGTAGCAGTTTTCCAAGATAATTTTTTTTCAACTTGTATGTACAAGAATGTATGGAGTTGAGCTCACGCTCACGCGGAAATTTCTAAAGAGCCTGTTTGTTTGCAATAGTTAATGCATGGAAATTAAACACTCAATTATCATCCTATTAATTCAATATATGGGAAAGTGAAGGTCATATATATATATATATATCTTTTTTGTTTATTTTTTCACCCCTCATCTTATATTGTTCACCCTTCACATCTTTAATAATAATTTGGTAGAATTCGTCTAAGAGTTTCCATATAGTCAATTCCTATGTATAAACACAGACAGTCCATATATAATGTATTTGTATGTGTAACTGATGTGCTGCTCATTGCTTAAGCAAGATAACAGTCAACAATGAGTTTAGGGAAAATGAGTTTAAGTGGTATAGTTGAAATTTAACAAATTAGATAATGAACTATGCCTGTTTTGATGATCAATAAAATTTAAAATGAATGTCAAAGTTGGCCCCAAGGCCGTCTGCAAAAGGGGGACCAGGCCAGGTATAAATGTCCCATAGGCCAGATATTTTCTACATACGGCTAGATTATTTTCTACACAGGCTAGATATTTTCTACATACGGCTATATCATATATACCATATATATATATATTTAAATTTATACAATTTTAATAAACTAAAAATCTTGTTATGATTTGATGAAACGTACCTGAACCCCAATTGCAATTAGACGGAATTTTCAGCTATTTCTGTGTCTTTATCAGGGGCGGATCCAGGACTTCTAATCTAGGGGGGCTGCACTTAAGTTACACTAAAAAAAATAACAACAATGTCTTACCAAAAACTATAAAAAAATAGCAACTATATCCCACCAAAAACTATTTATGTACTATCTTCATAATTCATTTTCTACAAACATCATACCAAAAGAGTGATCATTTTTATTATACTACTCAAAATCAAAAAAAAAAATATCTTCACAATAGATCTTGACAAGTATGACAAAATACAAACAAAAGTTAAAACATGACACTAGTGAAATCTTCACTTGCGTGGCTTCTTATCAAATTCATCTATTACCAACTCTATGTCGACTTCATTAACAAACTTTCTTTCGATGTAAATAACCATGCAATCCGCGAGAAACTCGTCATCCATCTTGTTACGGAGTCGTGTTTTGACAAATTTCATAGCTGAGAAGGCTCGTTCGGCAGTCGCCGTGGGAACAGGAAGAGTCAAGACAAGACAAATAAATCTATCAATCAAATAATAAATAGTTGACTTTTCTGTTTCAATTAAAGCTCGACATAACTCAGAAATGGTAGATAATTTCTGAAAATGGGGATGACGATGCACATCAAGCTTATAATGTTGCGGTAACAGAGAGACAGAGACAGAGAAAAAGAAAAGGGTTTTGACTTTTGAGACTTGAGTTGAGTTGTGACTTAGTTAGTTTTTAAAAAAATAATTTTCTTCCTCGGCTCAATTGGCCCTCTTGCTGAGTTCCTGTGGAATGTATTTGGGCTGCTCGAGTCAGTTTTTAGGGTTCAGGTGGTGTTCTTGAATTTGGTAAGAGGCAAGATCTTGCACGAGCTATCATCATTCATTCCACCAGAAGGAACATGCATCGGTAATTGGTAATGGTAAAGTCAGAAAGTCAGGGAAAGCTCCACTTTTTGTATTTTCAAATGTTCATACTGCAGTGGGGTGGAAACAAGAAAAGGGTCACGTGCATCGTCTTCATAACCGGTGTCTCGGACCATTCCCACACAACTAACTCGGGATCCTCTTCGTCTTTTTATTAGAAGTCTTTTTATTAAATGTAAAACCCACCCCCACCAAGGTCTTTCTCATTTCTCAATTACTGACGGTTAAATTTTCACTGGGTATTTTCAAGATACCAAGATTATACTAGCTTCGGTAAGGTACCAACTAAGTATGTCTCGGTCTCGACCATATGCACCTCTGCAACAGTGCCAGAGCGCCAACCGAGACCTCGGTCATTCCTGACCTCGGCAACGTGTCTTAACATCGGTCACGCATCTCGGCAGTAGTGCCAGAATACTAGTGGAGACGGGCATTGACAGTTGTACTTCTATGGGTGCTTAGCCACATTACAGAACGTGCGATAAGACAAGGGCATGCATAGGTAGGGTTGAGAAGTCAACCTTACCGCCCATAATCCCTGACAGAACGGCATCCAGCGGCTATGTCCACATCAGAATAGGGTCCCAAGCAGAGCCCGATGGGACTCTGCCAAGAAGTCAACAGGGTAAGGCCCGATAGGACTGCCATTTAATGAAAGGTGGGCTGATGGGGACTGTACATCTCAAGTACCAAGATCAAATCATGGGACTCCCTGTCAGAGGGGTCGCACGACTCCTCATCCAAAGCCAACAGCCTTCTCCTATAAATAGAGAAGCTCATTCCATAACATGCAGACACACAGATAAGACCTCTTGCACCCAAACTCTTTCTCTTCTCCATCATTTGCTTAGTTACAGAACTGACTTACGCATCGGAGAGCCTTATGCTGATTGCAGCCAGGGTCTTTGACTGCTTTTCTCTCATTCCTTTTTAGGTTTCAGGCATCTCATCTTCATCAAAGAGTACTAAACTCATTCTAATCCACCATCCTAAGTCCGTACTAATTGAGGCACTTACAAAGTTTTATTTACACTACGGCGGAGGAGAACTCTCTTTTCTGTTCTTTCAAATGTCCAATGAAGTTTATTTTAAGTCTGAAGCTCCACGCTGAAGTTTTCCACGTAACACATGGCCAGGTCAGCCCCGCACTGAAATCCCAAAACCTCAGTCTCAGAGGATGAGTCTATATCATTGTTTTGTTGAATCAAAATTATTTTTTGTAAAATTTTATGTCAGTTAATGCACCTTCTCAATTGCTTCGTTGATTTTACACAGTTGCTAAGTTTGGCATCTTCTCTTTATGTAGCTCAGCCAACAAAATGACATATAAGGTCTGAGCCTGCTTAAAAAGGTGAAACATTGGCCATTAGCGTCTTGGGGTTTTTATTATATATTATAAACGGTATCAGATTACCCTTATAATTGGAAGTAAGTGAAATTTGATCATATGATCATCTAGCTATATTTAAAGAGCTTAAGAACCTTATTACATTAACCTCAATTTTGATTAGACTGAAGTTGACAATACGATACTCCAACCTTGAGAAAGAGGTTTACTCCCCACCTCACCAGAGAAAGAGGGAGAAAATAAGCTATTTTTCCTTGAGTCCGTTAAAACTATCTCCAGCAATAGGAAAGTGGTAACCTATTTTCCACTAACTGCGCTTAGGGTTGCAAACGGAACGGTTCCAGATTGAAACTATAGTGGACTCGAACCCGGACCTATTTCTAAAAACCGGTTTCGATTTCGGACCCGGTTTTGATTCAGAACCTATTTGTTGGTTCCAGACCCAATTTCGATAGGAAAATCCGAATCCGGTCACCGAATCAAGTCCACCTAGAAGACTGGAATCTAGTTCCAAAATCAGTTTTAATTTCTCTTTATTCTTTCCCTAAAATAAGTATATCATTCAACTTATAACGGTGCATCAAGTCTATTACCTCTGGTGTCATACATAAAAATATTAAAAAAAGGTTAATTTTGAAGTGCAATTTGCAATATCAAAGACTCATATGCCAGGTCCCGAGTCAGAACCTATATCGACCTGGAATCAGACCCGTTTTTCAATCGGAACCTAGATTGGGTTCCAAACCCGGACCCGTTTATGAATCGGAATCTATAAATAGATTTCAGATCCAGTATTTTACGGGTCAGAACATCCGAGTAATCAGAGAATCGGATACTCATTTACAATCCAAACCGCACGGCATAAAAAGAAGTTAATTAAACACGGAATCCCTGTAATACATAAACATGCCCCACAAAAGTCTCACCTGTCTTAAAAACCCTATTTGTCTGATCAGATTCATAAATTAGGAGTCATATAGGTCCGTCTATTACAACAATCCTGAATCCACATCCAATGTCGGAAATTGGATGGCTAATAACTTCTTTCCTAGTGGGTTTCATTAAATCAATTCCGAACCACCTAACCATCAGGTCCGGTTGTTGAGACTCTACCTTTACCGCAGAGCCCCGATGTCATGTGATTCCTCAAAATAAAAATAAAAAATACAGAACATATAGTTGACATAATGAAGTTTTCATTCCGATCCGATCCCTTTTTTTTTTTTTTTAAGTTTTGATCTAAATTCTGTTCTACACATGATGTGTTGCCATGTAACATCAACCAAGTTGGTATCCTATTATGTGTCTGGGCACCTAAGCATTTTAAACGATAGATATTTAAAAAGCTGGGAGGAAACTATAACCAAAAAACCTCTGATAAGTGATAATTATCTAAAGAATTTGCGAGAAAATTTAAAAAACTAGAGACAGCAGTTGATGACATGCTCTGAGATGATCAAATTGCCCATTCAGTAATTCTTGACAAAGAACTTTGGATCCTTTGCCCTTGATGCATATATACTGTGGGTTTGGTTTGTGACCGAAAATAAATTACTGAATACCATAGTCCATGGAATTAGGATGAGTGGATGACCATTAATGAATGACCAGGTACGTTTCACCAAAGAAGGGCGCTATTGCTATTGGAAAAGGATATGTCCCACTAAAGAAAAAGGTGTCAGCTTGAATTTGTCCCATTATTTAATTTTATCCTTCATGGGCTACTAATTAAACCAGCCACCAGGTCACTCAAACAAATATCTTGAACAATCAAACGTAGCCCATGGGGAATTTTAATCTGCAGGAGAGTTACCACGCTGACTGCTGTGTGTTGTTGACAGTACGTTGTTTTTAATCCAGTCCAGGCTTTCACTTTTGCCGACCTGCACCGTCCTTTTTTATGACAATTGATAATTCTTTTAGCCAGCCATTCAATCGCATCTGGATCTGGCCTGATTCACAAATCATAATAGAGTACAGAGTACTGCTGTTTGTTCATCACTGTGCTTTATGCGTCACTGAAAAAATATATAATGCCTAAACCCATAACCCTTTTACCCTATACACATGATCTAAATTTTTTTCTTCTTCTTTTTTTTTTTTTTGGTAAGGTTGCTCTATGCTTCTTGGAAGATAAATATGTTTAGTTGGGAGTTTGGAGTTGGGACAGCGGCATTGTGGCCGTGAAATCTACTAGTTATACCATCTGTATAGGTGGGTTTTGCAGTCAAGATCAACCATTGATTACATTTATTGGACACGTCTAGCTATTTGTCAGACAGTTTGTGAAGAAGATTTCATTATTTTTTCCCAATTTACGTTATTCCATCATATTTAAATTTGTTATCGAATAAAATCCAGTTTTTATTAAAATGAAGGAAGAGGATACAACCATATAGTGTAGCTAGTACCAAAAGGGATTAACGTAAAAGCCTTATGCCAACACTAAAATGAAAAAATAAATAAATTTACACAATAGGAGCTGTCTATAGAAGTTAGAACCACACTATCAAATATTCTTTACTTGACCCAAACATGAGCTATAATACTAATACCATTAGCCACCCTGGGAACATGTGAAAAAAGACACGTTTTAATTTGTAAAGAAAACTCCAGTTCAGAATTTTAAGTCTGATTTTTTTTTTTTAATGAGTTGTTAAAAGAAGAAGAAGAAGATGATGATGACGAGGAGGAGGGAAGAGAGGAGATATATTAGACTTAAAATGTTGCATACGCTAACAGGCCAAACAGCATACACATTACAATATGGTAAAACTGAAGAGAATTTTACAGTTACAAATAGTGAGGGATTTTTTTTTTTTTTTCTTTCAATCAGAGAAAATGGGAAAACCAATTCAAAGTATATAGATTATGCCAAATTACGAGTAAGATCTTTTCTGGATTTCCTTGTATCTTAATCTGATTGCCCTGTTTAGGAATTACTTAGTCCTTTAAGGGGTGGTTAAGAATGAATATCAAAGGTAAATTTTAAGAAATGAGCATAAGACCGATTTTTCTTTCTATTCTAGTTCTCTTAAAGAAAAATAAGAAAATCTTATTGGATGTCATTTTAGACATTTAACTTCAATCTTCATTTTTAACCACCTTATATATTTTGATGCGAATAAATAGGCCATTTCAAAAAAAAAAAAAAAAAAAGAAACTAAGATGTGGACTCTCTTTTCACTTTTCAGCAATTCTAACAGTTGAAAAGCCTAATGAGACCATTAATTAACCAGTATAAGTTCAACATTTAAAATTATTAGGGATCTTGTATGTTGCAACTCGATTGGTTGTGTGCTTAATCTTTTAAGCTTGATTTTTCATTTCTTTGGATTGCATTACATGTGTTTTTCCTATTTTATTTTTACAATCCTTTTCAGCTCTTTTCACTTCATATTTACCTAGATGAGACCCTTAGAACCCATGACCAATTAAGTTAATCCATTTACTTTATTTGGCTAAAAAAGTCTAACATTAAGTCAACTACTACAATGATGTTGCTACAGTACTTTTGCAGCAGTACCGTTGCTAAAATACCATTGGAGATTTTTATCTATAAATTAAAAGCTAATTCCAATGGTTTGGGTCTTAAAAGTTTTCATGTTATGCTAAAATCTATAATTTCTTTCATAACATGCTTCCTTACTTGGGTAAATCTTTTTATTCTTAATTCCATTATATGAAAATCACTTCCAATCTATGTTATGTTTATAATTCAACAATGCCCATATATCACATGCCTTATTTTTAAATCTTTAATCAACTTATAATGCACTGATTTCTTGGTCTTCGATTAAGTTGACATAAATTCATACTATGTGTTTGACATATTGCCTTAATCAAATCATATACTGATTTCATATCTTTGAAAAGGCAAATTAAGCTTTAGTATGCTGTCATTTTACTTGGCCATCTTTACATACTATCACTTTCTTTGATTTATAGAGCACTCACACACATTGCACTATTAACCTTTGTATTTTCACACTGCACGTATATTAAGCCGGGCTGTCACTTTAATATCCCCTTGTTTTAAACGCATCTTCTTGTATTTCATTTTATCTCTTCTTGTGTTATAGGCATATTTTTAAGAGAAAATCTTATTGTTATTAAAGTTATTATTTAGCCTAAAAATCATTTGGATAATGAGAAGAAGAAAAAAATTCAGACCCCCACAGTGAGTCCACTTGATGCAACTCCACTGCAAACGGAAATGACTCCATCCAGTCCCCCCACTCCACACGGACATGCTGGCCCAGGGCCAGGGGCCAGGGTCTTGGGTGGGTTTGGGTTTTGGACATTTTACTTTTTTCAGCTTTCACCTCCTCTCCTGTACAAACGGCACTACAAGTAGAGTAAAAGCTGTTCGTTTCTTCCAATGAAACCGAGTACAAGATACGGAAATAACCACACAGGTTTGCGATCCCCAGCCCTGATGCCAATGGATCATGATGGATATAAATGAAAAGAAAGAAAAAGAAAAAGAAAAGCGCGTGGAACTGGAAACCCTTCCAATTTGCCTCCTCCTTTCTCTGTTTTCTTCTTTGTTTGTTTGTTTGCTTGCTTGCTTGCTTGCGGGGGGGCGAGAGAGAAAGAGAGAGACTTGTAAGTAGTCTCTGAAATCCACGAGAAAACGATGAGAGAGAGGCTTTGATACGAATGATTATAAATGAGGAGGAGAGGGGGAGGATTCATCGAGATTCATTCCATGTTTTTCGTCCTATAAAAAGAGAGTGAATTGAGCAGATCATTGCATTTGTATTTGTGCATTGCAAGTCTCTGTTAGACATTTCTCTTCGGATCGGTTGGTCGATGCATCTTCCGGTGTCATTTGGAGAATTCGGTCGATGCATCTTCCTCTGATTATGATATATGAGATCTGCTTTTCACATCTCCCTTCGTTTCACTGTGTGTCGTCCAGGCCAGGGCATTCCGAATCTCAGATAATTTGATTTCATCCCCTCCCTCCCTCCCTCTTGGAGAATTCCAGTGTTTCTTCACCAAAGGTATTGAGATTCTCTTTTATTTTCGTAAACCTTAGAATTCGATTGTGATTTCTTTCTCCCTTCAATCTTTGATTCTTGTATAAACAGAAACAGAACAGAATTTCTTCCCCCCACACCCCACAAAAAAAAAATTATATATATATTCCCTTCCAACGTCTGAAAAGAAGAAGAAAAAATATACATTCCTCTTCTTTCTTTTCACTTCTTTTTTCTGCAATGGGTTGCGCGAGCTCCAAGCAAGCGCTCCGCGACAAACCAATCGCTCCTCTGGCTCGCAGCTACTCCTTGCCCATACACCATCCCGCCCAGGGGAAAGGCGACAGCCACCACGTCGTCGCCCTCACATCCACCACTCTGGGCACTCTCAAGCTCGACCACCCCTTGGATCAAAATCCTAATCCCTCTTCTGCCGTTACCAACGCTAATGAAGAAGATGAGAAGAAGACGCCAAAGAAGAAGAACAACATCAACACCACCACAATAGAAGCAGAAGAAGAAGACCACAAGGACAAGGAAAGATCCATTCTTTCTTCAGCAGAGGTCCTGCTGCAAGCAAAGGCATGGTCGAATAAGATGGAAGGAAAGATCTCTCAAATCCCCAAAACACCTCTCCTCCAAACTCCACCCAACGAGCCGGAGACGATCGACGCCTGGGAGCTGATGGACGGCTTAGAAGACAGCAGCCCTCTCCGATCCTTCTCTTTTCACGCTTTATCAGACACCCAGATCCCTGAAACCGGTACCAAACCCAAAGACTACACCAAAGCGGAATCCCCCAGACCGATTTGGCTTCAGTTCAATGCAGCGGACCACCCCGTCATTGCAGATTTCGACCCGGAGATCCTCTCCCATTTCAGAAAAGCCCTGGACGAGCTCTCCCCGCCCAACACTTGCCGGCCGCTCTCTCCAGAACCGGACAAACCCGGCAGCAACTACAACAGCAGGTTTTCCAGAATCGGAACCGTCCAAGAGCGGATTCGGGCTTTTCAGGAAAGAATCGACAAACGTACAGTCAACAGTGAAATGGGGCTGTCTTCTAAATGCCCCCCGCCGCCGCGTGGAGAGGAGAGGGTGGTCATCTATTTTACGAGCTTGAGAGGGGTGAGGAAGACATACGAAGATTGCTGTGATGTGAGGCTCATCTTTAGAGGATATGGGGTGAGAGTGGACGAGAGAGACGTTTCAATGCACCAAGGGTTTAGGGATGAGCTATATGAGATATCGGGTGCGGAAACGCACAGTTTTGGTGGTCTCCCCAGGGTTTTCGTGAAGGGAAGGTATGTGGGTGGTGCTGAAGATGTCAGGCAATTGCATGAATCTGGGGAGCTTGGAAAGCTCGTACGAGGATGTGAGAAATTGGAAGGATGCGGTGGCGGTGGGGTTGCTTGTGAGGGCTGTGGAGACGTGAGATTTGTGCCTTGTGATAGATGCTTTGGAAGCTGTAAGATCTTTGATGAGGATGATGGGGTATTTCTAAGATGTCCAGACTGCAATGAGAATGGAATTATACTCTGCCCTGTTTGCTGCATTTGATGAAACAGCCTCTCTCTCTCTCTCTCCAATTGTTTTTGTACAGTGAAAATAATTGAATTTTGAGGCTTTGGGTTTGAGGTTCTTTTGAAGAATGTAAGAAATGGGTTTGTTTGTACTTTGTAGGTGGAGATACAAAATTTTGGTAATTTCTATTTCCTTCTTTCCTTCTTTGTTGTTGTTTTTTAGTGTTTCTTAAACATGTAATAGAAATGAATTGAATTTGAATGAAATGGTTTCTGAAATGAATAGAATTTCCGAAGTTGTGTAATGTGATGAGATAGAGGTTTACATGGGATTCATTTGCCTTTTTTGAGAAGATGGTTATAACCATTGATCTAATTGCAAGTATGTGAGCAACAGTTTGACAAAATCACTGAAACTAGGCGACCGACCCTAAAAAGCCTTTTGGATCTATCGCTGTTTTTACTTTGTAAATTTAAATTCATGAACTGCGTGTCTTGTTATCTGTTACTTGCTTTGTGGGGGAAGAACGAGGCACAGACATTTTAATGAAAAGGAAGGAAGAGATGAATTATCATTGTCACTTGGCATTGCTGAAACGCAATTACCAAGTAACTTAGGTGAGTTAGGAGTACCCAGAAAGTAACACCTAAAACTCTTGTTTACAAAGACATAACGGATCTGATTAAGACTGATTTGAGTGTAGACTCTACCTCATTTTTGCTCTACCATGAACGGTGTCCAATGAGAGAATTCATTGATTTAATGACTGTATCAATTGTATCCATATGCTGCAATCAGAAAAGGAAAAAAAAAAAAAAGAAACAAAGAAAAGAGGGAGAAGAAGTGCTTCTAGCTAGATGCATGCTGGATGTGTTTTAAAAAAAAAAAAAATTAAGTAATAAAAGAAAGGTCTTAATTGGCATACCCTGACTTGGCCGAGTCAACGCACCCAACAGGCTAGAATGCCCAGCCAGTCAGGCCATCAGTCTGACCAGGTCACCCGGAGATGCTTTTGTCTGAATCTTAAGTCTAGAGTCCTGCTGCATGGACTAACTCATGGAAAGAATGATGGACTGAATCCAAATATTAGATGTCAAGGAGAATTAGTCCATGTAGACTTTTTTGTAAGTCTAAGTCCAAGTCCATGCACGCATTACTTTACACCAATGCATTCTCATTTGCTCATCCCTTCCCGTTGGACGCTGTTGGTGTCATTCTCTTTTTAACAGAGCTCTGCCTGGCTGACAGACAGTCTGGAATGGAATGGATGATGGTTTTCTTGTCACAAGTCACAGACCCATATCAATATGGACGGAGACATATCACATGAGAAAGGTATTATTGCTTGCATACAAGGAAAGTAAAACGATGGGACACGGTTTTTGAGAGGGCCGGGGCAGCGGCTTTGAGAAATCCTGAGAGGTGCAAACGAGTGGAATTTCACAGTGAGTTTATCCATTGAAAATTCAAACAGCTCAAAATAAGTATTTTTTTTTTAAATATTATTGAAAGAAGAGCTGGTCCTACCATGAGATGGATCATTTGATGAGATATATGAAATAAGAATGCATAAGATTATGTTAATCATATTTTTATTTTTATTAAACAATTAATAATCTTATGATGGTGATGATGATAATGATGCCACTGAGGCCTTGGGCAGAGGGAAAAGTATGTGAGTGGCTTGCCGTTTCAGTTGGACCGGGGCACACCATGGCTGGTCAAGCGTCTGCGGTTGAACGTTAGAAGGTGAAATGGGTTGTGCAGTCGGCCTCAAGGTCAACAATGGTGCGGTAGTGGTTGGAGTGGGAGAAACAACAACCACACAGGTAATGTGGGGCCTCCATAGCCTAAAAAGTGGACATATGTATACATTCAACTAGTTCTCACCTATTATATGAGAACTTCTTTACGGGGCCCAACTAGCAACCCATCCAAACCTAGTAACTAATAGGGAACCCCCTGATAGTCACATATCTCAAGGATCGACACACATCCGAATGGATTGAACCGTTGAATCGAGGGTTGAATATTTTTTTGAATATGAAGCCATTAAACTTATGGGCCACGGATGAAGGGGTTAGGGGCATGGGTTTGGGGTCAAACTTTATACTTAGGGTGGTCTCACATAGATCTTTCCATCTCTCCTGGTCTCATCCCCAAATGGGGCCCACAATTAGGCCACAAAAAAAAGTTCTCATATAATATGTGAGAACTAGTTCTCACCTGAATATTACCCTATATATATAGAGATATTCATGTGTATCTTTTCCTCACCATGTGGTGAGGGACAAACTTAATGGGGCCCACTTAGGAACCAATTGATCATGAGACTTGTGGGAAATGGAAAGAGACATTTTGGATGAGATCATATATCAAGTTTGGGGTCAATCACATGTCTCTAACCCCTTCATCCATGGCCCATTAATTTAACGATTTAATAGTAAAGAAAAAAAGTTGCTCTCGATCCAACGATCCAATCCATTCAAATAGGTGAAAACTCAATGGGTCTAGTGCATATATATATATATATATATGAGATATATGTATGTATATATGAGATATATGTATGTATGTATGTATGTATAAAGAAAGTGGGGTGAATACTCGATAGTGGATACTCACCCCTTTCTTTACCGAAGCCCTATTGAAGCCCTTTCTTTACCTAAGCCCCATCTTCAATAGGGGATACCCATTTATTTATATATAAACATTCTTTAGATTGAAGTCAGTTTCCAAAAACGCGTCAGAGGCCCATCTAGATCTAGGGTGGAGTATCCAATACATTCCCATCCGAGTAATGCTACCTGGACATACTTTTTAGCGGGGTAACATAGGGGTTTGTCCAAGATTCATGCCAAAAAGTATGTGCAGGTAGACTTTTTATTCCCATCATGAAAGATTAGCACTGATTCTTCTTTAATTTGGCACTGGCTGACCATTCCCCGCTAATTAATTTACAAAAAATCTACTTGGCCTGGTGTCAGGCCACTCATCGGGCCTGGCATCAGGCCAAGTAGCAGGGCTCATTAATTTAAATCACAAAAGATTCTATACTTAATGAAGTTGGCCATACCATACCACATTTAGTTGCCCGACAACTTGGCCAATCCATGGTTTAAAAATTCAGTTTCAAACCCATAACGGTCTGAAGCCAAGTCATTATATCGGTTGGGTTTCATTTAAGCCATGCTTTATGAGGTATCTCTTTAAAAGCGAAAGAACATTTAAAATCGAAAAGAAGCAAAAGGAGAAAAGAGAGAAGATGAGATGCAATGCATTGCTTATTTGATTTGCTTGTTGATGTTACCTTCACCATATTCTTTATTACATGGGGTTAATTAGATTTAGAGGAGTGGTCCAGCCCCACTTTGGTGAAATAGCACATGTCCATGAATGATGCCAGACCATCCGCATCAGACGACAGTCTACCAAGTGGTGGAGATAGACGTATATGCGCTCTCCCACTATGGTTTCAGCAGCCACCACAAGTCCAAGTCCGAAGGTTATAAGAACACGGTCCGGATCCCAAAATCATTCTTAGGGGCAAAGGTTTGAGGAGGGGAGGGCCCAACCCAAATCATTGTATTGTATCCATCGATTTGACAGCTGAATTCTAAAAAATAAACCTTAGAAAACAAAATTGTTTGAAAATATACATTTTGAATGACATTTCAAGGAAAAGGGAAATTAGAAGAAAAGAAACACATCTGCCAAGGAAAACCATTTACACAATCCGGCCACCAAAACAATAAATAATGATCCCAAGTTGCAGCTCGGGTGGTTACTGGTTTGGGACACGGTAGGTAGGTTAACTCAGGTCACACATGATGCTCTCGTCCGCTGGCGCTGGATCCATATCCTTCTGGCTGTGAATTCGACATTCAAATGGGGTTTTAAATTTCTTTGAAGATCCTGATCCTAATCCTAATCCTAATAAAAAAGAGGGAGGGGCATTCCATATATTCTTCACTTCACCCCCACCCACCCCAGGCCATTATGTGGTGGGTTCCGCTTTTGATGAGGTGCTGCTGGCAAGAAGAAGTGGAGTTACTAGGACCAAATATAGCAGAAAACACGGGGATTTTTTTTTAATGTACTCTCAGTGGTAGCTTAAAATAAAACTATCAACCACTCCCAGCTCCAGAATTTCTTTCTTCATTAATGAAAACAGATTCCGCAAAAGAAATTTCTCATCATCTTCTGATAAAAGGAATTCTTCATTATTGATGGATGGATGTATGTATATATATATATATATATTTATATCACTGAGAAATATAGGTGCAGTGCAGTAGATACACTTTCATACAAACATCTGAGGATGCTATACCAACATAAGCATTTGCATAGTCATGCACGTAAGATTTGCATTTTAAGTTTCCCTATCAACTAATACTCTCACATTATGAATTCCTCAACATTAGTGGTGGGAAAAATAATAAAAAATAATGAATCAAATGAGATGGAAAAATTCATTAATTTTTGTATGCAAATGAGCTGCAAAATCAGCACGGCCACCTGCCTGAAACATGTAATTTTAAAGGACAGGAACTGCTTTTTTCTCTCAATGCAGAAATCATCCGAAACCATGAATACCAGGAGAATTGTAGGACCCGCCGGAAAGCTTTGGCAGCTTCAAAATTGCGGTAGTACCTGCAGCAAATGCAAATATAGATGCCAGAACAAATGCCGGTATGTTCCCTCCACCAAAGAGAGCATCCCAAGGACCAGCCCCAAGTGATACAATCATCTGCAAACAAAAAGAAAAAGTATGATAAGCTAAACAACGGTAAGTACTCCCCATACAAAGACTCCTATGTACAATTATCCAGAGTGCATATTTGGTGAGCATAGCCTGACAAGTAGGCATTTTTCTCTTCCACCCTTCCCCCTGCTTTGAACATTACAGTGAACACAGCTCAAGAAAATACAGGCAATGGCCATGGACTGCAATTAAGAGCCTAAAGGCACACCCCCCCCCCCCCCCCCCCAAAAAAAAAAAGAATGTTGGGGCCCACAGTCATCTTTTCTCTTAAAACTTATGTGCTAGGCACATCCATGAAGTATTGCTTTAAGAAGATTCATGCATGTTAAAAAATGAGTCCATGTGGTTCACAGCATGCTAAAATTGAGATAAGGTATAAATTTGCACTGCATGATCAGAATTAGAGCATGACTGGAAAACCAGACACGATGATTCACACATGAATACAAAAGACGAAACACTTCCAGAAGATACCTGAGGAATGACAATAGCAAGATTTAAAACCCCAATAGCCAGCCCTGCAAGGTAACAGATACTATTCAGAACAAATAATAATAATGATGATGATGATGATGATGATGACCCCTTTTGCGTAGCCAAATGACCAAAAGATAAGGATAAAAGATTATTTTTATATATATATAAAGAGTCAATTCAATATAGACCTTGTCCGCCTCCTGAACCAGAAGTCAACTCTGCGGTTACAGAAAATGGAACACTATATGTAATCTGCACGTCCAAACAGTTATCATAAGCATAACACAGTGAATCTTTCGGTGGATGACACTGAAAGGTAATGTGTGTGTGTATTTGAGAATATTAACATTCATTGAAACGCGGCTAAACAATACAAGAGAGGAGGTATACTGAAAAGCCAAAAACAGGCACAAAAAGGAAAGACCCAAAAACAAATCTACCACAATCATGGCCCCTCCAAAAACAGAACCCAAAACAGGACGACCAATGGCAGTCCTGAACTATGATGCATGGATACTTCAAAATGGGCAACGTATCGTGCCATATCGTATCTGATACTTCACTTTTTACGTGTAAAATCTGTGTCCCTGCCGTGTCCACGGCATGTCCTGATCGTACCCATGCCGTATCTGGGTATCATAGGTCTTGAAAGGTAATGGCTATTGAAACAGGTATTAAAAATATGCTTACAGCGAGAGGAAATCCAAGAACCGCGAAGATAACCAAAGCTGCAACCCTGGTAGTTCCATTCACAGCAATTATGTGCTGGATTCCATCAGAATACTTCCTACCGGAAAACAAGCTTATAACTGCAGTGCCCGCCATGCAGACAAATATAATAAAGTTGCTCACTGCCCAAACTAATCTTGCACCTATCCGTTGACACATTGGTTCGATGAGGAAAGAGCTAATCCCAAGAACAACCTAATCAGTAAAGAACTGTTAGATTCTACATACACCTGTGCCGACAGATGAAAAACAATTTCCCAAGATGCAATTGCTTATGTTTCCTCATTGAAACACAAGCAGATATGGATCATGGGAAAGGGAGAAAGATGGTTGGTCAAAATGAGTTCTTACTGAATTTATTAGCAAACCAAATGCACCTTCCCTAACACCATTTTCATAAGCTGCTTTTTGTGATGTCTCGTTCCCTTTAGGATCACCATGATAAACTTCACGACCCATCCAATCCGTATCAAAGAGAAAAAATGGAAACCATGACAACTGCAGGCATGATATAAGCAACCGTTTAATTCTTTTATTTTTTGGTGGGAAGAAGCAGTTTAAATAGTTAAAATTATACGCGTCATACAACAGTTTCGGGCGCAATTGGGCCTCACCATGCATATATGCATTGAACCCAAAGTCCAGTGAACCAATCAAGGACAAGAGCTTAGGGGTGTTCATGGGCCAGGCCAGACTGAGTCATATCCAGAACCGGCCCGACTTTAGAATAAAGGCCCGTATCTGGCACAAGCTTGACACGGGCCTTAAGTGCCTGACCTGGGCCCAAGTCCGGTCCGCCTTATACACGTCGCCAGGCCACGCTTCAGGCTTTCTATCGCTCAATCCAAGCTGGCCCATCTATTAAAAGGGCCAATTTTTAGATTCAGGGTTGGCCCAAGTACAAAAACACAAGGCCAAAGCCCCAGCAGGGTCGGGCCCAGGCTGGCTCGGCCCTTCGGCAACTCTACCTGAACTTCATATCTATGCTTTCCCCAAGGTCCGACTGACAGGACAGGCCAGCATAATTAAAACAAGTCATGCCTGGTCTTTTTTTCAAGGGGAGCAAGCCCAACTGCAACTTTAGACAGTGGATAGAGAATTTCGAAAAAGATAATGAGGAAATGTATTCTGCTTGGATAACCAAATAGTTGTGTAATGTAGCACCCACCCAACAAAGAGCCATGACAAGAAGCACTGAATGCATTCCAGGTGGTAAATGTCTCAAGCTTGTTAAAAGGTTGACCAAGACTGCTCCAGGTCCATCATGATACACTTGATTCTGCTCTTCAGGTTTTAATGACTGATGCATTGACGTTTCAGCAGTACCTTCATTACCAACTTGCAAACTGATACCATTTACATGATCATCTATTGGCTTCTCAGAGTGCATATCTGACAATCCAACACTAGGTCTTTGAGCACCATTTAATAAAGGTGCAGAATCGGAAATATGATGTTGTGGCTTTGCTACCAGTGGAACCTCCTCAGCAAAATATATAGTGACAGCCGTACACAATGTGAGGAAACACTGCATCATATCAAAACATTAGTTAATAAATGCAGATGAATGCATGTGGCATTAAAACAAAGTAAACAACCATTGACATCGAATAGCCTCTTTTTACTGCATCGAAGTGGGTCATACAGGTTTCATTGCAACCCTCCTCCCATCCTCATGAATTGGCACTTGCCAAAGTGAGCCCACAGTTTTCATACTTTAGTTAACAAATGCAGATGAATGCATATGGCATCAAAACAATGTGAACAACCATTGACATCCAATAGCATCTTTTTACAGCACTGAAGTAGGCCACACAATTTTCATTGCAACCTGCCCGTCTTCATGAATTGCACTGGCCGAAGTGAGCCCACAATTTTCATCACCTGCCGCATACATACACATGGCTCCTCCATTTACTGGGATGAAATATTTCAGTTCCTTCCACTCGTTCAATCATCTACTGCACTCAAGACCACCACTGAGAACAAGGGGTTGCCCCGTTGTTTGGGAACCCTGTGTCACACCTTACTGCACAAGGATCATCCATGGGTCCTCTCCCCGTAGTGCGGGTTTCCCTCCTTACATGAGCAGGTCCTCCCCCCACGGTTTCCCTCCTTGCTTGTGCAGGTTTTCTTCCTGTTGAGCGGGTGCTCTCCCCGCAGATGGGTCTCTCATGGGTGCCAGCCCCCTTGGCTGGGTATAAAAAAAAAGGAAATTTTCATAAAGGTATAAAACTTTTGGTTCATATTTTTTTTTTAAAAAGTACATGAATATTTGAATATTAAAAAAAAAAGTTTTCAAAAGTTCAAATCTTCATGTACTTTTTTTTAAAATGAGCCAAAAGTTTTATACTTATTATTTGAAATTTTCACAAAAATAAATTTTCAAATCTTCATGTACTATTCAGATTTGTTACTCGGGTTTTGGCAAAAATAAAACCTAGTGGACTGTCGGATAGTTTTACTAGAGAGAACAGTGGACAACCTTTCCTTGGGAATCCAACCCGAGTGCTCCTCTCCAATTGGAGGAACTTTTATGTCTGTAACCAACTGCCCTAAGCCTGAGGCAGATAATGTTTGCTTACGTGAGCATTGAAAGAATTCGTGCAGGTTCCATGAGAATGGCTGATTGCATGAGTATGGCCATATAATTTGTTTGCTATATTGTCCTTGCAATGTTGTGCGCTGCTATTTTTTCTGAAATATATATTTATCTGGAGTTGTATAGAAAAATATATGGTAAAAGGTTCATAATTTAGTTTACTGACCTACCTTATAAACAAGGTTTCCAGGTTGACTCAGCCAGCTAACTGGCCAACGTCTGGTCTTGGTCCTGGTTGACAAACTATGAAATTAGAAGCCAACGACTTCAATAATGTGGTACTTTTTGTGCAACATTTGCACAAAAAGTACTTTAAAACAGATGACTTTGTGGACCAATAATATGTTTCGGCATGATACTAATCTTTGCAAGTATAGCTGCAAGATCAGAATTGTCCCATTTCTGGTATTACCTTTGCTACGATGGCAGAAGTTAGTTACTGTTAAGTTTCTGAGGCCACAAGGGAAAACTGAGAAACAGAAAACAAAAAGAAAATTAATAGCATGATTGGTAAGACACTCACCACAGCAACTAGAAATGCTGCCTTCAAATTTCCACAGGCTTCACAGCAAGCTCTTGAGGTCAAAAATGGAAACCACCTGCTCAACATGGAAACATCCATTCACGATCTGCTAACGAACGGAAAAGTCTAAATCTAAACTTGAAGCAGTAGAGAAGTTTGTCAATTAAAAGAAGAGTAAGTGGTCTCGTGAGAGCAGGTTAGTGCCATCAACAACTAAACCTCATAAGATTCTAAAATCTGCATCTTACAACACTAGACCCAAGAGGAATGCTCTTCACTATAGAGATCAGTGTAATAGAAGAAGAGTCTCAAAGAAATACCAGTTACTGTAGAACTCATGAAGACAGAGAGACTATCAACAGATATTTAGGCAAGATGAGTTCAAGAACTGTAACACACGCCACGATCTAATATCAGTATTGGAGCCCATATTGGTAGGGCCTGAACCGAAATGTATTAGCTGCATCAGTGCAATGTACCAGAACATTGGCCATATCAGCATGAAATTCATTAAATGTTAAAATAGCCACGTGGAGAGTATCAGCCAATACAATGTGTAGCAGAAGGATGCGTTAGAGGTTAGGTCAGGTGAAACATGAACCCACATCACATGATCCCACCAAAAGTGAAATTCAGGAAGGGCTCGTTCCGCTCTGGATCAGACTTATGCCTGAATTTTAAAACCCACATGGGAATTCAAGGATTTAGAATTTTCTAAATTTTAGGTACTTAGTGAAACTCAAGTTGCATGGGGATGGTGAAATCAAAATTCGGAAAGGGCTTGGATCAGTTATATGTATTATTTGACTGACTTTGAATCCATTTCAGGTCAGGCTTCGGTTGAGCAAATCCGAACTGACCTGCCCGAATGGTAACCAGCATGTGTATGTGAAATATGACTAGGTTCATATATGACGCCAACAAGATCCATGAAATTAAAAAGTAAAAAAAATAAATAAACTATACATTCATTATTAACTAAGAAACCGTCACCTATGCCAGTTTCCACTAGCACCAGAAGAAAACCCGAGGATGTTTCCAAGAGCCATCCAAGAGCAAAATATTGCATTTGCTGAATTGCATTTGTCAGGACCTGCCACAACACATCTAACCATCTTAACAATCTTGCATGGCACCAAGAAATCATTTTCTGGAATATCGCAAGATGTTGAATGCAGAATAGCCATAAAACAACTTGCATGGAAACATGCGCTTACCAGAAAGATCAGCCAGAAGGGCACGAGCTGGACCCTACAATGGAAACAACACCAGGAAATCAACAGAAACTATATATATAGATATGAAAAGGAGAGTCAAATGAATCACTGTACATACAGTGACATGAATTTGTCAAAAGAGCCTTTCGGAAATCAACAGAAACTATATAGATATGAAAAAGATAGTCAAATGAAGCACTGTACATACAAGGACATGAATTTGTCGAAGGAGCCATTGGCATGTTGGTAGCATCCACTGGTTTAACCAAATAAATGGGGTTCCATTGGTTGGATATCTTCCAAAGATCAGCCCCATGGCTCCCATCAAATGTGATGTCTAGTCGGAACTCGGAAGCAGGATCTGTGATTTGTGACCCTTCACTGTTTTCTCTGTTCAACATCCATTTCATTGCCATTAATCTGATTTCTTTCAACATCCAATGTGGTCAAGTTTTTCTTCCTTTTTTTTTATTTTTTTCTTTTTTTTTTTAATCTCCAATTCAGAAATCCCTCTTTTATTTGCAGGTTCCATTGACAGATTCATTGGTTTCTGTATCCAGTCATTCCTCTGGCTTGCAAAACTCTCAATTTTTTTTAATATATATAATTGGTTACATGACTCGAACTCGCCACCTCATGGTTGTGACAATGAACACCTTCCAACTCTTAAATGCTTGCTCCTACATAAGCTACTAATTTCTCTCCCTCTTCTCCTAGTCCTACAGCATTGCTTTTAGCTGGGTTCACTCACCAACAACACATACTAACAGTCATTGCACTACCCATGGTAAAAAATTAAAGCAGTGTCAATTGTAGATAGGTGGTGTCATAGCAATGTCCGCAAGCACATTCAGTGCATCATGGATAGGCGGTGTCATAGCAACGTCAGCAAGCACATTCAGTGCATCATCACTGACGCCTTATTTCATCTATTTTGGGTCAGCTTGTAGCTCTACTTTCCATTCAGCCGCATTTGGAGCCACATTTTCAGGAACTCCACAATCAATCATGTCTTTCCTCGCTACTACATTTAAGGTCTTACTTGGTCTCCCCTATGTCCTAGTTCCTTGAACGTATAGTCCTTCTATATGTCTTTTATTCCTGTATTTTGTTGCTAGGAATGTTATTGGGAAAGTGTGACATATGCTTGAAGGAGACGGGCGACTGAATTGTCAACACAGTACCAATAAAAAAATCTAAAAAATATGATATCCAAGTACCTGATTAAACATCATGTATTCGGGTATCACATATACACATCAAGTGCAAAATATAAAAACTAGGAAAATGTAGAAAACAGGAGACAACCATTTCAACAAGCTTACTTGAACTGTATTGTTAGCAAGATCCAGCATCCAAAAGCCAATGACAAATACAATAGCTGCCCGTGTTCGTGTACCTTTATAAGTTCTGTATAAATAAGGAACTTGGTCAAAATCTCAAACATTTCAATTGTGCAATCAAAATCATAATATCAAGAAAAGAGCAAAATTCACCTGCAATGTTCCCTTGTATCCCCTAAGACGTACCCAATGTCTGCAGAAAACCCGATTATAGTCACCTAAATGACGAAAATACTTTCAACGGGTCAAGATAGGGGAGACCATGCAACAGCTAGTCTAACAATGTAATGTGAGATCTATCAAAACTCACAGCAAGAGCTATCATGAGAGATCCAATTAAAATGAATGGCCGTCTGCGACCATATTTTGAGTAGCATTTATCACTCCAAATACCAACGCATGGTTGCACCTGAGCACAAGACCAATATGCATATGCTTTAATCTCTAATAAAACTTTTAGCTAGAAGATGATCTGAGATATGGCAACTATCTGGAAATTAAACTTACAGTGGCCAATGCAGAGGTCCTAGACACATGAATCAGTAAAACATTTCACCAGCAAATCATTCATACTACAGAAAAAGACAAAAGGGAATAAAATGATGTCTTGGGTACTATTGACAATAAGGAAAAGCATAAAAGTAAATATGTATGTTTATGGTAGAATCTGTAGAATGTAAAGAAAACCTACTAATTTGGCAAATACAAGTAAGATTTTAGAGAGTTTACTAAACCACCGATGAGCATTAGGCTACAACATTTCCATTTTGTGACCTAGAGAACTAAAACTAAATTGCTTGGGCATGGTTATACAACAAATGCCATTATGATAATAACTCAAGGCTCTTGAAGAAACCAAGTAAATATCACTGGTACAATCTGAGCAGTCAAAAAGCCAGTACAATGGCTAATTTTAGAGCACCAAACCCATAAACTGACAATCATTATCAATAAAAGTGACCCTGGTTGTGAATTGTGACCAACTTGAGTCATGTTAATCATTCAAGTTCCACATAGGATCCTGGAATGTCAAGCACTCGAGCAAAAAGGTTTCAGGATTATGGGCATAAGAGAATGACCAATGCAAATCTGTAACCAAGTTCATAAGAATCTTATATCATCTCCAATCAAATAGAACAATCTTTGTCAATGTACACATACATCTTTTAACTGCCACAACTGTGGGCAGATTAGATGGTAAGTCCTGAAAGTTAGGGAAACAATATTACAACTGACAATGACCAAAACAAGTTCAGATTCATAGATAATCTTCATCGTCTTTTTGTCACAATAGTGACAATACTCAATACCCAAACCCAAACAGAGCATCTATAAATTTCTGGCAAGGACTTTAATGCCGAATCATCACCTAGACCCCCAAAAAAAATGTCTAAGAATCATCAGCCAGCAGTCTACAATCTTAGTGTAGAATAATCTCCTAGTTTTGCAAGACAAAAACAATAAGCAAGGAGATGAATCCAGAAGCATCAGCTAGCACTCTCTCCCAAACATCAGACATCAAAAAATTCTAGATCAACCTTAAATTCCTATAGAGGATCTTAGTGGAGAACCATCACCTAGTTTTCAATCGACAACAAACAACAACAAGAGGAATTCAGAATCATCTAGTCAGAATCATCATCCAGCTCACCTAGTTTTCAATCGACAACAAACAACAACAAGAGGAATTCAGAATCATCATCCAGCTCTCTCTCTCTCTCTCTCTCTCTCTCTCTCTCTCTCTCTCTCTCTCTCTCTCTCAAGCAAACATAGACCCAGGCCAAGGCCAACCCCGTTTAACTATTGGATTAAAAAAAAAATCTTACCAAGCCAGCCAACATACAGCTCAAACCCAACCTGGTGCAGGCTGTAAGGCCTGGGCTAACCCAACCATTTACCCCCTTAGAAGTCAAGTATAATAGTGGTAGTACTGGCTTATGCGTTTTAACTTTTAAGGGGTATATCCAGATAACAACTTAGGATCTTGTACAGATAAAATTGTTATCTGGCAAAGAATTAGGTGATGCATCATCTTTGCTTGATCTTTAGGAGAGAAAAACCATTAAACAAGTCATCCTCTTTTGAACACTAAATCATTAAACAAGTCATCCTGTTCTAAACACTTGAGCATCCATAAAATAGAAATGGTAATGAGGACTGAGAAGCAAGGATGAAAATAGCGGTAGCGGCGGGCCGCTACGTAGCAGCGTAGCGGTGCGATTAAAAAAAGTTGTCAAAAAAATCCAAAAAATTCCCAGAAAATCCAGAATATTGGAAAATGCTTGAATATATGGTCTTTTTACAAAAGTAGCTAGTATAGGGGGGGTGTAGCGGTCCCATCATTGCATGAAACCCTGCATCGCTAGATGATTATAAAATGATAATAACCATGTATCGATGGATGATTATATAATGATAATATTGATATAGTTTTTCATATATATTCATGTTGGTTAGCTCTGCTAAGTTAAAAACTAAAAAACTGTTATAAAAAAATAAAAAACTACATAGATATATATATATATATAGAGAGAGAGAGAGAGAAATTTTCAGTTAAAATGAAATTTGATTAGGGCCTTATTTCTTTTTGGAGTAAATTTTCCTAGGTCCCATGTCCTATTAGAGTGAAACTTGGTTGTGCTCTATTTCTTATTAAAGTGACATTTGTCTGGGTTCTATTTCTTGTTAATATGAGATTTCGTTGGAGCTCTATTTTCAATTGGTGTGAAATTTGGTTGGGGCCTATTTTCAATTAGAGTGAAACTTGGTTGTGCTCTATTTCTTATTAAAGCGATATATGTCTGGGCTCTATTTCTTGTTAATATGAGATTTCGTTGGAGCTCTATTTTCAATTGGTGTGAAATTTGGTTGGGGCCTAATTCCAATTAGAGTGAAATTTTGATTGGGGCCTATTTCCAATAAGAGTGAAATTTTGATTACGTGATACTTTTAATTAAAATGAGTTTGGCTAAGGCCTTAATTTCAATTAAGTAAGATTTGGTTAGGGAGTAACTTTTTTATTTTTATACTTGGGCCTCATTGTGGAGCCCGCCAATTAAGGTTGTGCCTTTTTTTTTGCTGGGCCCACTTAATTTTTTATTTGAATCTACTATAAGGTGGGCTGTGGGCCAAATTGGGGTCCATATGTTACCCTTTAAAAACGATGGAGGGCATAATCAACTAGGGCATTTGATGCCCATTTGTTTTCGCCAAAACAGAAGCATCGAGAGACCAAGAAAACGAAAAAAAAAAAAAAGCAGGAAAAGGAGGGAGGGAAAGGAAAAGAGGGAAAATCTGTTGCTGCTACTGCAATTTCTGCTGCTGCGATTCGATGTTGCTGCCTGCTGCGACTGTGTTTCCATGTTTAATGCATTTCCAAATTCCAAGTCTCAACTTACAGAGAATTGATAATATATCAAAGAAACATATTACATAAATAATACAGAACACCCCATCACCATTAGATATGGTTAGAAGTTCTTTCAAAACTAAGTGAGTTGATGCTTGATTGTGAATAAGTTTCTGCGACTCAGATGAGGCATGTGGCAAACATTAAAATCACCAATGCATAAGGAGCTACAACACAATCATGATATAATCATATGAAGCATATCCAGTTGAACCAAGAAAAATATGAGAGAACTTGGATAACCAAAATTAAATGAATAAAAGGATTCCAAGAAGGAAAAAGTAAGGTCATACTAAACATGCGCACCAATATCATTAATAAACTAAAAAGAAAATGACCTAAAGTAATAAATAATTGAAATTGAGCCTTTGCCAGTGATGATGGCCTCAAGTGGAGAACTTAAAAGGTATTAAATGCAAACATCACCAATAAAAACAAAAAAAGTCTGTCAAACTAAAAAATAAAAAGTTTGGACTTTGGAGTCACTTACCACGAGACCTGTAATAGGGCCACAAAGCCAAATGAATGAAGAAAAGGCATGATCTATTCCAAGCGTCTGCATCAATCAAAAGTTTATAATATTAGCGTTGTAAAACCAAATTAAGTTCTAAGAACCTAATTATTAAAGCATAGGATCTAATGCAAAACCCTTCAAGCACTACATAGTATATATAGTAGACCAAAGCTTCTAAGCTTCATATGAACATCAACCTGTTTGAGTCTGCACAGCAGTGGGTTTAGTATCCACACAATCTATGCCTATGCAACACAAGATATCTCACGGCAAGAAGAAGAGAACACAACATACAAATTTTTGGGGACCCCTGTTAGATGTTTGACAACAATATTATAAGGAGAAACCCTTATTTTGCATTTTAATATCTTTTTTTTTTCTTTTTTTCACATTCTGGCATAACTTATGGTTCTATTGCATTTATTTTTGCCTAGATATTTCCTAATATATCCTTTACAGATGTGAACTGCTAGCTACATTTATTTTTATTGCAAATAGTAACATGATGTTGGTTATCATTATGTCATGGAAACTGACACACTCAAGTCCATGTCAGATACCAACACAAAAACCATTGCTTCCAAGATGTGTAGGGTTATGCCAATGGTTCACAGTAATACAGAAAGGGTGAAACCTAAATTGTGTAGAGGGAGACTTCAATTTGAAGTTTGAACTACTTATCAAAATATTCCCAGTATTTTTTGGCCCATGCTTTATTCCCTCGCATGCTGCAGGTCACCAATTGCCTTGGCATGGCTGGTTGCCTTACTGGGGTGGTGAATGAAATGAGTACACTTCTCCTCTTTTATACAAAGGACTCACCCCTTTTGATCGATTAAGATACTTTCTTACTTTCTGGGAAAAAAACCCCTATAGAAAAAAAAATCACCAATACGCCCCTTTACTAAAAAAAAATTGGCCATTATGGCCAATGGAATCGATGAGAAGAACAAAAAAAATAATAACAGCGTTCAACCTATAGAGGAGGATCTTAGGTACGTAAATGGTATGAAAGTCCTAGCATTAATCAGATTATTCTTTTTTTTTCCTGCTAAGTACCTTACAGAAGATTACCAAGTTAATCAAATTATTCCTTCTTCTCCTTTTTTTTAATTTCTTGCTAAGCACCTTCTTGAAATTGTTCTTGCTAAGTACCTTTCAGCAGATTACCATTTATCGGATTGCTATCACATGAAACTCTCATTAAAGAACAAAAACAGTTGTACTTATATTCAACAAGAAGAAAGTTAGGTTATACATTACTGCCCCCTTTTAGTGTATTGAGATTTGAGAGGAGCATACCTTCTATTTCACATATAGAGTAATAAAACCTGGCTGGGTTTGAACCAGCCTTACCAACTGAATGGGTGGTCGGTGGTCATCTCACTTTCATCGAACATATGGAAACTGCACGGTGAATTAACACACCCATTTGGAGGAACGCATCTTGAAATTACATGACCCAAAGTTACTCTAGTCATATTAGCATACTGAAAAGTAATTGTTCCCAAAAGGGGGAAAAAACAAAAACCAATTGACCTCACTGAACCGGCAACTAGCCTGCTAAATACAAGCAAGAATCATCTGATCTGAGCAAGTTTTTTTTGCATTTGGCCCGTCCATGGAGACAGACATCAAGATGACAAATGGTTCAGGAGTCAGGACCATATACAGAGAAAGGATAAGGGATTGGAACAGAAACCAATTGGGACATATTTGGGTAGCCAACACTATTTTCCCATATTAATTGTCTCCTTTAACCACCATGAAAGAAAAATGAACTTGCCTTTATTTCAAGCACAAGCACAGCTTTATTCATCAACAAACCAACATTAGATGAAATTGTAAACCATTCCAACGTGCATTTCTGGAAGCATGTTTCCGCCAGAAAAAAAAAAAAAAAAAAAAAAAAAAAAAAAAACACGAGGACACTACCAAACCAAATGCAATGCCCCAAGTAAAAAGTTTACTACCCAAACCAAGCAGTACAACAACTAACCATCCATTCTCTTACACTAATCAGATGCATGTTTTATTAATCTCTTCTTCTTCTCTTCTTCTTCTTCTTCTTTTTTTTCAGAAACAAACAAACAAACAAATATAAAAAAATAAATACAACAACGCTTCACGATTCAACACAGATGATCCAATTTTAGATCGCCATCGCCTCTATGTAGAAACATTAAAAATAAAAATTACATCTTTCTTTCTTTTATTTATTTCCATTGAATTACTTGATTCTGTATAGGAACATTCAAAAGGAAAAATAAAACAAAATCACCAATCCAACTACTTATCCAATTACTTTGTGCGTCATAGAGAGAGAGAGAGAGAGAGAGAGAGAGAGAGAGAGAGAGAGAGAGAGAGAGAGAGAGAGAGAGAGAGAGAGAGAGAGAGGGAGAGAGAGAAATTACCTGAACGTAGGGCGTGAGAAGTGAAAGCTGCAGAGCCCAACCGAATTGAACTCCAGCAGCGACCATAGAAGCGAGAATCAACGTCTTGAGACCTCTGCCATTCGCTCCATCTGAAGAGGCAGGAGCGTCGGGTCTCGCATCAGAAACCCCAGAGTTGCTGCGATCAATCTGATTGGTATGATCATCTAAACCGACCAATTCCACTTCGGCCTCTTTCAGATGCTTGTAAGGCAGCCGGATCGATACCGTATCCATCTTTCTCACTCTCTCAGACCACGGAGTCAGTCCCCTCTCCCTCCCATCAAAGGGAATTTTGGAGCGATAGAGCCTTCTCCGTGCTTCAGGAGACAGATCTGGTACCGAGAGATCTGATCTGGTTCTATGAGAAGACTCTAAAACAAGGGTTAGAATGATTGATGGGAGTAGTTCTGTTGTTGTAGATCTGTTCAAACCGTCAATAGTCGACGTGGTTAGTCTAAAATCGATGGCTTGAGAAAGAAAAAAAATCCAAATCTAAATACGCGTATATAGACTATTTACTGCCTCTGTCTCTGTCTCGAGTCTCTCTCTCTCTAATCTAGTCTCGAGTCTCTCCAAACTCCAAAGTCACTGCCTCGCTGGTTTGATGTCGATGAGGCAGGCAGGAAGGCAAAGGGGATAAAATAAAAAGAGGCGCCTGTTCCTGTTCCTGTTCCTGTTCCTGTGGATCTACGGATGTTAGAATTCTTGGAATTCTTGGAATTCTTGTTGGTTTTAACCCCAATCCTAATCGTAATCCTAATCCGAAAATGTGATTGAACAAGGCCCAAGTACCCAACCGAACGAGATCCAGACAAAGTCCAATTCCTCTTGTTTGTCCCGTTGCACTTATGCCTGTCAATGGGACGGGTTGAAACGGGTAAAAAGCCCGGCCCGGCTCTTCTCAAGCCCGAAAGTACAGGGCTTTTAAAAAAAAATTGAACCCAATGGGCTGGGCTTGGACAATACATTTCAAAGCCCAACCAAAATGGGACTGGGACTGGGTACAAAACAACCCAGCCCGTTCAGGCCCGGCCCGGCCCGCTGCATAGTTAATTAATAATAAATATATAGATATTACTGAACTGCCCCTCCTAATTAGCCGAAACGGCTAATTAGGAGGGGCAGTTCTGTAACTTCGCCCTCCATCTCTATTCTCTAATAAAGCCCTAAACATAAGTGCCCAAAAAAACCCTACCTTCTAGAATTTTCGTTCTCAGCTCTCTCTTCTCTGCCTCTCTTTGTGCCTCTCATCTATGCTTCTTCTCATCTTCTCTCCTCTCGCTCACAGCTCCCATTCTCCTCTCGCTCTCAACGCTCATCTGAATCATCTCAGGATCCAAGCTCTCTGATCTGTTATCGCCGTCACGACGAGCCATCGCATCGACGCACGACGCACGCAGCACACGCCTCTCTGCTCTCTACTCTCTCTGTTCTCTGCTCTTTCACTCAGCTCTCTGCTCTCACATAGTGACGACGCACGCCGCACCAGCAACACGCCTCTTGCACCATCGCATTGACGCTGCCCTTCTCCCTCTTTTCCCTAGCAGGCTAGCCCTCTCTCCCCACCTCCCTCGCCTTGCCCAGTCTCCCTCTATCACCCTCTTTCTCTCTTGCCCTAGCCCTCTCTCACTCTTCCTCCTTCGCCTTCTGCCCTCTCTCACCCTCGCCCTCCCTCCATCTCCCATCTTCTCTATCCCTCTCTATTGGTAATCCCTTTCTTCCTCCCCTACTTTCTTTCTCTATCTCTTAGTCTATGCTCAGATCATGGCTTCCTAGTTAGCAGCTTGATTAATTTGCATTTATGTTGTAATTCGCAAGTTGGTACTAGTTATAGTTCGATGAACCAATGGTGTGGTGGGGTTATTACCTTCTTAGGATATTGCTACGTTGGATGTTAAAGCACCCGACCTTGCACAAAACCAAACTAAAAAATAACTTTCTTTGTTCCCCTTCACCCTACCATGATGCTGCTCTTCATTACAGAGTACTGATGGTAAAGATGATCAAATGGGTCACTTTTCTCACTTTCAATATCTCAAATAAGTATATGAGACTGTCTGAGCTATTTCTAATTCCCAGCTCATGAGTGTTACAGTTTGCAATCAGAATTGTAGTGTAGGTTAGGATTTTATGAGTAAATCAAGATATTGCAATTTACACTTAGAATTGAAGTGTTCACATCTTTATGGCCAAGGATTTGATGATAATGATGCACTTTTGGGTTTGAATATGTACAATACTCATTACAGAGTGTTTGGGACTCCACCTGCATCTCTTTTGCATTTTTAAATTTATGTACAATTCATATGACTTATATTTTTTCTATTCATTTTTGTTGATTTCTGCAACACCTTAATTGTATATGTTCTTTTTTCTTCTTAAGGAAATCTTAGTCTCAATCGAGTGGCGGGCATCCATAAGTTGGGGATTGCGGGATACTAAGATACGTCTCTGGACTCTTTCTATTTTAAATATAATCACTTGTTTAGTTGTGGATAGTAGACACTGCTACTTGTTTAGTTGTGGATTGTAGCTTATTGATAACTGCTTAGTTGTGGATAGTAGACATTGTTTTACTTGTTTACTTATTTAGTTGTGGATAACTGCTTTACTTGTTTAGTAGCTTATTTTTTGTTTGAATATGCCTTCTGATACGCCTTCTAGTAGTGTTGGTAGCATTCTCATTCCCCCACATGACCCCATCCCCACTGATGATGAGATGGGTAGTGGTGGTAATGAGCAAGTGCCTCCCATTGCCTCTTCCAATGATGAAGTAATTTCAAATGAGCCTAGTGCAAGAAAGCTCAAATCAGTGGTTTGGGGACACTTTTAAAAAATTGAAATGGCTGTGAAAGTTAATGGGAAGGATGTCCCTAAACTTAAAGCGGTGTGCAACTATTGCAAGAAATCTCTAGTCAGTAGACCTGAGGATGGAACTTCACACCTGCATAGACACTTGAAATCTTGTCTTATGAAACCAAGCACTGATAAGTCAACAAAACAACAACTTTTAAGGATTGATGCTCAAACAAAAACCGGTGTTGGTGTTTTTAAATTTGAACAAAAAAAGAGTCGAGAAGCCCTTGCAAAAATGTTGTTATTACATGATCATCCTTTTAATGTTGTTGAACAACAAGGTTTTAAAGAGTTCTGTGCAACTCTACGACCTGAATTCAAGATTGTATCACGCAACACTGTGAAGGCAGATTGTATGGAAATGCACAATGGAAAAAAGAATGAAATCTTTAAAGAATTCAAGGATCTCACTAGCATGATTGCTCTCACAGCAGATATGTGGACATCCAACTAGCATTTAGGTTATATGGCTATTACAGCACATTATATTGACTCTGATTGGGTTCTTAGATCGCGTATAATTAACTTTCATAATGTTGATCCTCCCCACACTGGCCAAATGCTAGCTGACAATATTACTCTAAGTATACTAAATTGGAATATTGATAATAAATTATCATGTTTGACATTAGATAATTGTTCTACAAATGATTGTATTGTAAGGACACTTAGAAATCAACTTATGAAAACCAATGCTCTCATCTTAAATGGTAAATTTTTTCATATGTGCTGTGCTGCACATACTCTTAACCTTATAGTGAAAGATGGACTTAAAGATATTGGCCCAATTATTGACAACATCAGGGAGGTAGTTAAATACATTAAGAATAGCTCGAATCATATACATCAGTTTCGTGATATTGTAAGTGCGAAAGGGCTAAGTTCTATAAGGGGATTGCCTCTTGATGTTCAAACTAGATGGAACTCCACATATCTTATGGTATCTTCAGCATTGTATTTTCGAGATATTTTTTCTTATCTATCTCTAACAGATGACTTACACTATAAGACTTTGATTCCTTCGGATGAGGAATGGGACAAGGTTGCTACTCTTAATGATTTTTTGGAAAGGTTCTATGAAGCTACAAATAGATTCTCTGCTAGAAAGTATCCAACTATACATACTTTTTTACCTGAAGTTTGTACAATACATAATGAGTTAGTACAAGAATTAGGTGATTTTGATTTTGTTTCTGCAAGAATGGCTAAAGTGATGATGGAAAATTTTGATAAATATTGGAAGAATTATAATCAAATGTTTGAAATAGCCATATTGCTTGATCCCTCCTCTAAGATAGTGTGTTTGGAATGGGTTTTTAAGATATTATATGAAACAATGGAATATAGAAATACTCGTATGATTGAAGCTCGCAATTTATTTAAAAAGATTTATGAGGAGTATCGTGTGAGATTTGGTGCTAAAGAAAGTGATCAAATAGTAGATAAAAATGATGCAACTAGTAGGCAATTGAAAAGAAAGGCTGGTGATGATGAATATGGAAAGGCTCGTTCTCTTTTATTAAAGTATCGAAATGAAATCACCAATAAGGCAATTATAGAAGAAAAAACAGAATTAGATCGTTATTTTGATGACAAGTCTGCAGAAGAAGATGACAAGATAGATATATTACAATGGTGGAAATTAAATTCAACTAAGTATATATCCTATTTTATCTCGAATGGCTCGTGATATTTTAGCTATTCCAGTTTCCACCGTTGCTTCAGAGTCAGCATTTAGCACAGGAGGGAGGGTACTTGACCCACATAGGACTTCTTTGAAACCAAATACGGTAGAAGCATTAGTTTGTGCTCAAGATTGGTTTAGTCATGACCCAACTAGTGATGGTGATTTAGACAATGATGAGAATGCACTAACTGATGTTTTAGACATATTAAAAGAAAAATAATTTATGTTGATTTCTTTTTTACATTACTTGACCGATATATGATACTCATTCTCATTCATTTTATTGATTTTCTGATTTTCTACTTTCACCGGCCAAAAAAAAAAAAAAAACAGAAGAAGTTTTCAACCGATCCTACATTACTTTAACTTGACTTATATAGGATACTCATTCTCATTCATTTCTATTGATTTTCTGATTTTCTACTTTCACCGGGAAAAAAAAAAAGGTTTTAACCGTTCCTACATTACTTGACCCATATAGCCTATATATAGGATACTCATTCATTTCTATTGATTTTTTTTATTTTCTACTGTCACCGGCAAAAAAAAAAAAGGTTTTTAACTCTGCCATGTTGCTTGTTGCATTGCATTGCCGGTCCCAAGCCCGGAAAAAGGAGGAGGGTTTAAAGTCCGGTTCATGCCGGGTGTTTGGTGACAGTAAGAATAATTAGAGAATGTTTTGCTTATGTCCAGGATCGGGCTAAGCCCGGGCCCGGCCCTGTCCCATCCCAGGCCCGTACGGGACGGGATTGGATGTAGGCCCGTTCAATTTAGGGCCGGGATTGGGAAACACCTAGCAGGCCCGTCCTATTTTCGGGACGGGATTGGACGACCCAAGCCCAGGCCCGGCCCGTCCCATTGACAGGCCTAGTTGCACTGGTCCGCACTATTTCTGAATGTCACTCGGCCCCTCTCACCTATTCACATTCCACGTCCTCGGTGAATTTTTTGTTTAATTATTATGTTTTTACTCGGTATTTCATTCAAGCCCCTATGATTGCATAAAAACGTTTTGGAATTGGAATTCAATAATCATGAATGAATTCCGGATAAGATTTGGATGATTTTTAAAGAGATGACGGGGGAGGATATAAAGGGCCCGGGGAGATTTAGATGGAATGTATATTCAGTTATTATTCACTCTTCCATCTTCACTTATTCAGTTTTCATTAGCTGCCGTTATATATTTTTATATATATATATAGTAGCACCAAACGCCCGTGTTAAGCCCGGGCCAAAGTAAAAATATATTAGAATTTTAAGAAGTATTTTAAAATATTATTAAGATAAAATAAGTCTAAAAGAAAGAAATTTATTATATTTGAATATTAAAATATTTTAACATGTGATGAAAATAAATATAAAATGAGAAGTAAACTTACATAATATAATGCCCTCTTGACCATTACACAAGTATGAATGTGTGTCTATATAGGGGCAGCTCTCCTAAGCTAAAGCTTGGGTTAAGGTAAGCTCAAGTTTGTGGTGGGGCCCACCTGGCGACACACATGGGGTGGTGATGTGGGGATTTCAAGGACTCACTGGGACCTTTCTCTTTGCAAAAAAATTATCCCAACCGTGGTTTCTACCGTCTCCATCTGGCCCCAAAAGTTTAATGGTCAACAATCCATTCAGATCGGTACACAGTCTATCCAACGGTCCAGTAAATCCGGATCTAACCAAAAGCTAGTGGAAATGTATAATTTATGGAGGTCGTGTGTTTGGTCCAATTTGGATGGACCAAGGGTGGGTCCCACAAGCGTAAGCTTACAGAATTAAATGGAGAGGTATGGTGCCCAGGCTCAAAAAATATAATAAAATATGTGATTCTTTTCTGATATATTATCGGAAAAGAATAAGTTTTATAGAAATAAATAAGTAGTTTATATTTATTATATATATAAAAATTTAATAAAAAAGAAAAAATAACTTGGTGGGGTCACATGATGTAACATCTAACGGTGAGCCTCATATCCTAATTCCTTCAAGGTGTGTCCAATTGGACAGTGGGACCTTGCTGATGTGTCATTCCGAGGATCCTTAGTGGGGCACATGATGTAACATCTAAAGATATGCCCATATCCAAATATCTAAAGGTGTGTCCAATTGAATATTTGGTCAGTAGGCCCTTGTTGATGTGGTGTTCTAAGGAGCATTGGTGGGGTCACATGATGTAATATTTAAAAGGAAATTATAGGAGATATGATAAAGATGTGAGTTTGTTATCTTTAATAAAAAAAACTGAATGAAATGGAGAGATTTAGGGAGGTGATTTGGAAAAGATAATTGAAATGGAGATTTAGGGAGGAGATTTGTTTTAGATGGGTGTGGTGGCCCACTTTTTCTTATATATTTCTTTGAAATGAGAGACTTTTTAGGAATGACGTGGCACCCCTCACAGCCCACCTCTCACACCCAAAGCTCTATGTGAACGCCCGTGCAAAAAATCAAAATATGTTAAAATTTAAGAATTCTTTTGAAATATTGTTAAGATTAAATAAATATAAAATAAGTTTTTTTATTATTTTTGAATATTAAAAAAATTTCTATGTATGAAAATAAATATAAAATAAAGTAAATTTACATAACACGATGACCCCTTGAATTTAAAGGCATTGACCATTACGACCATCTCATTTACGGGTATATTATACCATTGATGATTGAAAATATAAGAAAAGAAAACAAACCGGATGGATCTACATCTACTAAAAAAAACCAAAAGAAAGGGATAAAAAAATTAACATGTTTGATCCATCAGTGGAGGCTACCCTTGAAATGTTTTTAACTTGAGTAGTGCTACATGGACAAACTTTTTGGTCAGAATCTTGGACAACCCCCTACTGGAACCATCCATTTGGGAAAAAAACTGAAAGGAAAGTAAATGAGCAAAAGTTTGTATTTCATTCATCGATAGGGCCCACAAAACATATTTAACATGGGACCCATTGATCATTAAAGATCAAAGAAAAAGAAAACAAACTGACTGTAAAGACTTGCTTATAATTTGGATAATTGCAAGAAATATGACTCAAATTGAAACGTTCATAAAAATCTCTTATGAGAGAGGTTTTAGGAGAGAAAGAGTAATCCAAAGTGAGGTGGCACATTAAAATAATGTGGTTTTTTTGTGCATATTTCTTTGAAAGGAGAGACTTTTAAGTGGCACCCCCATAGCACACCTCCCCCTTTGCTTTAATATATATAATTGTAGGAAAATAATCAAGTGCATCTATCTCTCACCATAGGGTGAGGGATACTTCCCTTTTTGGGAAGTTTCAAGTACAAAAGTGATTTTTCAAATACATAAGAATACTCCCTGTGCACTTGAAACTTTCAAAAAATGGGAGTGTCCCTTAGCCTATGGTGAGAGATAGATGCATAAGAATACTCCCCTATATTGTATTCACCTTTTATTCTTTACTTTTAATAATTTATAAAAGTACAAGCCTAGATATATATTTAATTACATGGAACAAACATGCCCTTCTTCTTACTAGAGATTATTGGTCAAATAGGAGGCTTAACCATATAAAGTGTATAAGGTAAGATAGTTCTTCTTCTTCTTCTTTTTCATGCTAGACTAGGTAAGATTAGTTTTTGTCACCTATCATGGTTTGCGATCAAAGTCACAACTTTGACAACCTACATGTGAGCAATGCCATAATCCCAAGTTGCATTAGACAAGGGATAGTAATAAAATTTAGTATTATGGATTGACATTCATAGGGTTTAGAACCAAACTCCAAACAATGCCAAATACAAAGGGAGAAAAATAAAGAAAACAGAGTAATTGATATCAAAAACCAGTATTTGGTCAAGGAAAATATTTAATACAAGATACGATTGATGTCACAAAACTTGTTTTAATTGAATACCCGTACAGGCTTACAAGCTGAATTCGTGTTTAGATGCACATTTTGTAAAGTCTCACATCACTTATGAGGCTGCCTAGAGACTGGGCTATATGTACGATGCCGTCTATGTTTAGTATGATGCGTTTTGGAGCTTAATGGGCTCTGAGAACAAAACCTTAAAGCATAGGTCATGAATGGTGCGCCCTTCCGCCCTGAGCCAAAGAGGACAATATCATACTGGGTGATTCGGGTCATTGCAGAAATGATATCAGAGCCAAGGGTGGCTCTCCTCTAATGGTGGGGCATCACTTATGAGACTGCCCAAAGACTAACCTTGAGGCGGCTGATTCGGGTTGTTACAGTTCCTTTCATCCGGTCTAATTTCCTACAAGTTCTAAGCAGTTATTTTTTTCTATTATATTATCCCATCTTATTAATGATATCTTACACTTCTAACCTCTTCAATGCTCCACTTCATTATAATTTTATAGGAATTCAATACAAACAAGGCCAACAGTCAACGGTGTTACTCCGTTGAGAACAACTTTACTATGCACGTCTAATAATTCCATCACCAAGTAGGCAAAAAGGCCCTTAGATTTCTCATTCATCAATCAAGATTGTAGAAACTGCATGAAGAAGGACAATTGCATTTAGTTGAGGAGGTATCATCGCTAATGAACCCAATCAGTTCAACAATAGTGTATTCATTATTCTTCATTGATGTTAATAAAAAAGGAGAAACAAATATTCGAGAATCTGTTATGTTCCTCCCTGAAGGTGGGCGATTCAAGCACTGCCCTCCACCGGTTCTTTCCCTTCTTTCCTATTTTTCCAGATAGAAAGAATAAGGAAGATGGGAAGAAAAGAAACAACTTGAAATGGGGTGAAACTCAAGTTCGAGGATGAGAAAACCTCCACAATAAACTTTACTGATATATATTCGATGCCTTTCATTGCTACATTACTGAGTTTAAATACATAAAAGAAATAACATAGAATGGAAAAAACTAACATAATAGTGCTTCCTACATTTGGGCATCCTCAACTAACAACTATCCCCACTTGCTGGAACCACCTGTACATGGAGCTTGGATTAATTCAACTTCTGCAACTGCTTAGAACGCACGATCCTCCTATGCATGCAGCTGCTCTTCCCAACTACTCATACCTCTAGCTCCCCTGCAATGGGTACCATAACAATCCACCCCTCTAAGCGACACCCTTGTCCTCAAGGGTGAATCTGGGATACTTGGCCTTGAAACTCTCCAAATCCTCCCAGGTTGCCTCTGTTGGTGAAAGTCCTTGCCAATGAACTAACACTTCCACATGCCTGCACTTGACTCTCCTTTCCATGATGACTTGCGGTGTAGGCAATAGAAGTTCTTTGTCAACTTGAACTGTTGGTAGCACTGGCTGCACTTGGACATGTCCCCCAATTTGCTTCTTTAACAACGAGACATGGAACACAGGATGAATCTTCGACCCTTCTGGTAGCAGCAACTTGTATGCGACAGGTCCAATGCGCTGAATAATTTTGTATGGCCCATAATACCTTGGAGAGGGCTTGAGATTTCTGTGTAAGGATACCGATGCCTGCCGATACGGTTGAAGTCTTAAATATACTGGATCACCAACTTGAAATTCCTTGGCACTGTGGCGTGAATCATATTGCTGCTTCATGCGAGCTTGCGCCTCCTTCAATTGGTCTCTGAGTTCTTCCAAAACCTGATCCCTATCCTTTAATTCTTTCTCCACTGCATCCAGCTTAGTTGTGCCTGGTACATAGTCAAGTAGGTTAGGGGGCATATGACCATTAGTCAAGTAGGTTAGGGGGCATATGACCATATACCACCTCATATGGTGTTCTTTTGATGGCCGAACGATAGCTGGTGTTGTAACAGTATTCGGCCCAGGTCAACCAGCGAACCCATGCTTTTGGTCGGTTGCTAGTAAAGCAACGCAGTTCGATTGACGACCTCGGTCTGGCCGTCGGTCTGTGGATGATACGAAGAACTGAAGTTGAATTGAGTTCCTTGAAGCTGGAACAATTCTTTCCAGAAAGCACTTGTAAAAACCGGATCCCGGTCACACACCACAGAGCTGGGCATTCCGTATAGCTTGAAGACATTATCAAAGAATTTTCGGGCCACAGTGGTGGCTGAATATGGATGTGCAATGGAAATAAAATGCGAATCCTTCGATAACCTGTCTACCACCACGAAGATGGTTGACTTCCCCTCCGAAAGTGGTAGTCCTTCCACGAAATCCATGGATATATCTCTCCATGTTTGCATGGGTATAGGGAGAGGGTGGAGGAGTCCAGCTGGTTTGGTATTCTCTAGCTTATGCCTCTGACAAACATTGCATTCCTTGATGAAGTTTTTCAATTTTTCCTTCAGCCCGGGCCAATAGAAAACTTACCGAATGCGATGGAGGGTTTTGTGATACCCCTCATGAGTTCCCGAATACATTGCCTCCATAATCTTAGGCACCAACTCAGAGTCAACTGAGAGATAAATATGGTCCCTAAAGAATAGGAGCCCATTTTTAAACTTCCATGAAGGGTGGGCTGTTCCAGCCTTGCACTCGTCCAATAGTTTTTGCAAAGTTGGATTTGAAACATATTCTTCCTTTATGGCTTCCACCCATTCTGGGACTGGGGATGAGATGGCAAAAAACTCGCCCTCATTTGTATCCGTACACATACAATGTGAGAGAGCATCTGCCGCCCCATTTTCTTTTCCCTTTTTGTAGGAAATAATGAAATCATAACCCATCAGCTTTGCGAGCCATTTTTCCTGGGCTGGGGTGGTGATCCGTTGCTCCAAAAAATATTTCAGACTCTTTGATCTATCTTGACGATGAATTGCCTGCCCAACAAATAGTGCCTCCATTTTTTAATTGCCAACACTATGGCTAGCATTTCCTTCTCATAAGTGGACAACAAGAGATTTTTTCCATTCAGAGCATGGCTAAAAAATGCAATGGGTCGTCCTTGCTACATTAGGACCCCACCTACACCTGCACCCGATGCGTCACACTCCACAACAAATGGCTGTGTGAAATCAGGAAGGGTTAAGACAGGTGCTTGGGTCATGACCCCTTTTAATTTTTCAAAAGCCATTTCAGCCTGGGGACTCCACAGAAGACACCCCTTTTTCAACATTTGAGTTAATGGTTGGGCTATATTTCCATAGTTCTGAATGAACTTCCTATAATAGCCTGTGAGACCCAAAAACCCGCGCATTGCCTTAAGAGTGGTGGGCTTGGGCCATCCCACCATTGCAACTATTTTTTCATTATCAACCGCCACCCCTCTAGCTGAAATCATGTGACCCAAATATCTGACTTCTCTCTGGCCAAATGAACACTTTTCTTTTTTTACAAAGAGTTGGTGGGCTCTAGGTGTTTTAGATGGTCGGTCCAATTTTGGCTATAGATCAAAATGTCATCAAAAAATACAAGGATGAATTTCCTTAAGTGGGCGTGAAAAATCTCGTTCATCGGAGACTGAAATGTGGACGGTGCATTGGTGAGCCCAAAAGGCATCACCTAGAATTCATAGTGACCATGGTGGGTTCTAAAAGCTGTTTTTTGAATGTCTCCTGTGTGCATCCTAATTTGGTGGTAGCCTGATCTCAGGTCCAGTTTGGTGAAAAATCTGGCCCCACACAATTCATCTAGGAGTTCATCAATTACAGGTATAGGGAATTTATCTTTGACAGTGATTTGATTGAGGGCCCTGAAATCGATACAAAATCACTAAGACCCGTCCTGTTTTTTAACGAGGAGTACAGGAGAAGAATAAGGACTTTGGCTTGGTCTAATTTTACCTACTTCCAACATCTCTTGTACCAATTTTTCAATTTCATTTTTTTTTTTGGAAGTGTGGGTAACGGTAAGGCCTCACTGAAATGGGCTCATTGCCAGGGAGTAAAGGAATTTGGTGATTATGGGTTTGGTTTGGGGGTAGGCTTTTTGGCTTAGAAAAAACATCAAAAAAGGAAAGCATTAATTTAGCCAATTAAGAATCAAGACACTGGTTGCTAGATGGTAGCTTACCTTCTAAAGAGAATATCTGCAGAATTGCTCCCTCTTTCTGTTTCCTCAATTCACGACCCATTTCTTCTTCTCCCACAATTCGGGCTTCTGCCGAAGCCTCTCCTTGCAGCAAGACCTCCTTCCCACCATTGGAAAACTTCATGCTTAGCTTAGAGAAATCCCACAGGATGGGACCGAGAGTGCTAAGCCATTGGGCTCCCAACACCGCATCACATCTGACGAGGGGAAGAAGATATAGATCCACACATATGGTCTCTCCCTGCAAGGTCAAACAGACGCACCTACATCGTCCTGCGCTGCGCAACTTCTCCCCATTAGCCACTGCTACCTCAAAGACTCCTTCTGCACTGGATGTTACCCTCGCCCTCTTTGCAACTTGCAAATTTAGGAAGTTATGTGTACTACCTGAATCCACGAGAACTTGTAGGGGTTGCTTCCCGATTTTGCCCGGAATTCTCATGGTTTGAGGTGCGTGGGTGCCAGAAATGGCATGGATAGAGATTTCTGGCACTTCCTCTGCAGTTTCTTCCTCCACACCATTCTCTAGACTTTCTTCCTCTTCCGGCCAGATTCCTTTGATGATAAACAATTGTTTGCAACGGTGTCCCGGACTGAATTTTTCATTGCAATTGTAACAAAGACCACGCTCCCTCCTATCCTTCATTTCTGCAGGCGTCAGCCTCTTAGCCGGTAGGGATGAACTTCCGTCACTGGATGCAGATCGGCTGGGTGCTGCCTTTCTCATATCCTGCGAGACGGGCCGTTTCCGGGACTGGTTTCGACCTTCACAAAGCCTTGCCAAACTGATTGCTTCCTCTAAGGTTTTGGGTCTACTTGCCTGTACGTCAGCCCGGAGGTTCTCCTTCAGCCCGCTGACGAACCCCCCCTATATGGTGCTCTTCTTCAAGAGTCCCAATACGTATCAAGAGGCGTTCGAACTGCGTCTGGTAGTCCTTCACTGTTCCGGACTGCTGCAACTTGCTGAATTCACCGTAGAAGTCTTAGAACTTATTCGGGCCATGTCGACTGTGCAGCCCCTCTTTGATCTCGTCCCATGAGACTTGGGTTCTCTTCTTTTGCAAAATTTGATACCACAGCTGGACATCACCCTCCAAATTAAACGAAGCAAGAGGAACACGATCTTCCTCGGCAGTTTGGTGGAAGCTAAAAAACCGGTCTGCTCTGCAAATCCAGCCGGTTGGGTCTTCTTCGCCATTGTTCCGTGGAAATTCAAGCTTTACCAGCCTAGGGAAATAACCTCTAGTCGAAGCTTCCCCATTTGCTCGCCTGTTCCCATGGTTAAAAGATCCGAATGAACCTTCTGTATCTCTCAGATTCTGGGTCACCGCAAAGTGCTCCATCTGGTTGTTAACGGCTGCCAAAATCTGCTGCAGCTGGGATTGGATGTCTGTCTTGAATGTGGCCATGTCACTTTCCAGCTTCGAGATTCGGTTGTCCTCCATTTCACGTCCGTCGAGATCGACCGGCTCTGATACCAAACTGTTATGTTCCTCCCAGAAGGTGGGCGATTCAAGCACTGCCCTCCACCGGTTCTTTCTCTTCTTTCCTATTTTTCCAGATAGAAAGAATAAGGAAGATGGGAAGAAAAGAAACAAACTTGAAATGGGATGAAACTCAAGTTCAAGGATGAGATAACCTCCACAATAAACTTTACTGATAGATATTCGATGCCTTTCATTGCTAAATTACTGAGTTTAAATACATAAAAGAAATAACAGAGAATGGAAAAAACTAACATAATAGTGCTTCTTATATTTGGGCATCCTCAACTAACAACTATCCCCACTGGCTGGAACCACCTGTACGTGGAGCTTGAATTAATTCAACTTCTGCAACTGTTTAGAACCCACGATCCTCCTATGCATGCAGCTGCTCTTCCCAACTACTCATACCTCTAGCCCCCTGCAATGGGTACCATAACAGAATCACCGAATGAAGATTCTAGAGAAGTAGGTACGTAATAAGATCTAGCAATTTCAACTAAAGGATGCCTTTTGCTTCTTTTTTTTTTATTATTTTTGACCTTGCTGCATTTAAAAGGATTTGTACTCATGCACTCTAATTAATCACGCACCCATATACTAACCAACTAAGGGACCAAACATTCTACATAGTTACTGGGACACATTCTTGCTGAGGGATACTGACGTTACCATACCATCACGTTTCGGTTGGCAAACACCACAGCACATTACTCTTCGCTGCCATATGTCTCCAGGACTTGGCCCACCTCTCTCGATCTTTGAAATCAAGTCAAAGTCGGCCCCTTTCCTAACAAAATGAAAATCGACCAAGTCGTTAGCATTGTCAAATCTGAGAGACATGGCCACCTCGAGGGTTGTACATGGATGGGTCAGACCCAAGAACTGACTGCTGCCCACTGAAAATGCCTGCCTTGCAGGTCTGGCTCCAAATTCCAGGTCCAGGGTAGTAGGGAGCTAAGAATTTGACAAACATAGTTAAATCAATGGACTTATCTTAAGGTTACAATAATTAAACATGGACTCGAGACAAACCCTCTTGAATTGTGTCTACTAATTAAAGCTACAATTACATGCCCAATTTCATATATATTAATTGTTGAGGGCTCGTGTTCGATCTTCAGCTTGATCTTCTCTCCTCTCCCCATTTCGCATCCCATCAACCAAACAACACAAAAGGCAAAAAATATAGGGTCAAAATGGATGACGAGCATCTGGTGGCCGTCACCCTGATTGGCGCATTTCTGGGCATTTTGCTTCTGGGGAGTTTACTTCTTCATTTACTATAGCTCTACGCAGTAGCAGAGCGCGGCTGGTAACATTGGTCACGTCTTGTTGGGAGTTGGGGTCTTTGGTGCCATAACCTCGCTCGCTTGTGGAGCTGCTCTCTACAAGTTTTGCGTCCGAAAGAATGCATGGGTTCATGACAATAACAACCAAGTTTGAGCTTTCCCTCACTTCAAGATATCATCATGTTTTTTTTTTTTTTTTTGTTTTTTTTTCTTGTCTTCTTTCTTCATCATTTAATTTGCTGATTTCCAACATCTTGATATATATATATATGCCTATACAAGAACCTTTCATGAATCAATGCATGCATCAAATATAACAGTTTAACGTGTTGTATTACACTTGAGCTCGATCCGGCCTTTATTCATTCTTTCATACGTACATTTCTAAACCTGAAATTTTCGGACTGTGATTGATACTTTTTTGTGTGTGTGCATGTGTTTTTCCTGAAACATCAAATGCATTGAACCTCCATTGTCTTTCATAATTTACTTACATCTGAAACACCCCAAAAGCAATTAAAAATGAAGACTAGCATTTTGTTAATAATGTAATTATTTTAAAAAAAAATTTTCTTTTAATAAAAAGGGTTCAAACATACTGAAACATGATCACGTCGTTGATATAATAGAAACCTATCTCTGGTTTTTTTTTCTTTTCTTTTCTTTTTATTTTAAAAGAATGGAATGGGACAGCAGCAGAGGTTACCCTGCCTGTTCCAATTGCATAAAAAAAGGGTCACGCCAATCCTACTGCGCAAAAATCAGGGACTCCATCGCAAGTTGCTAACTACCAGATGAAAGAACACAATTGAGTAGTCGAAATGGAATTCTCCTTCATTAAACAATCGTCCAGGTCTTTCATTAGATGGCTAAGCTCATAAGGGTTGGCAAAATCTGTATGGACCTGCAAACCTGACCCGTATTTGACCCGCACATCCCAACTCATGTCATATACAAGTACGTTGCTCATAGGTCATAATTTACAACCAGCTTCAAAATTAGTATGATAAATATCAGTCCCATCATATTAATAGTGTGACAGAAGACTTGTTTGTGGTTAGAGTTCAGCAGGCACTAATAGGCCTGTTTCTTTTATAAAATTCAAGGAATTCATGTTTGGAGAATTTGTAAATTCTCCAAAATCTCTTCCCCTTCTTGGAATTCTTAAATCCTCCTCTTGGGTGAAGGATTTGCAAATGGCAAGAAGATTGAAATGGTAGATTTTGTTAGATTAAAATAGTGTTTGTATTGTGGCCCCATTTCAATGCATCCCACCATTTGGACAGCTGAATTGTCTAATTTCCTGTTTTTCTTTCATCTGGTTTAATGGGTTAACTGGAATGCAAGGTGGCATTTGATTGTTGACAAGCTTACATCTTTAGGTGCAGTCATTTCTGCTTTCTTTATATTTACTTATCAAGCACTTATACACGATGTTTCTTTTTCATAAAGTAACTTCAAAACTACACCTAGATTACCATTTTCCTATTCTATACCTACCAAAAACCAAAACAATAAGACATGTTTCAATCAAAACCACTTGATCTGTGATTGAGTTCCCATGTGATTGGGCATGTATTTATTTATGCATTCAATCGTTGCAGAGAGGTGACAATTTCAGTCATGGTTGGCCGGCTTTTGGGGTCTGTGTTTAGGCAATGGAGGATGATGTGAGCGAGTTCATGGGCTTGTTCCATATGGTACTTCTTCTGTAGCCTGGGATCAATGATGTGGTGTAGTCCCATCTTATCTTTGAGATAGGGTTTTGCCCACAAAGTTAATTCGCCATGCAACCCATTCGTGTGCTTCCTAATAGCTCCACTGCCAGATATTATCTCTAGAAGTACCACCCCAAAGCTATAAACATCCGACATTAACGTCAAATGACCTGTTTTTCAGAAAATATATTAATTATGAAAATGGATTGGTTCAGTTGAAAGATGCTACTACGCATGTGAATAAGTCATAAGAAAATAATCATTGCATTCAGTAAATCACTGGAAAATCAGTAATAACTAGTGGAGTCATAGCTATCAACTCATTGGCGAGGCATCTTCTTATCCACAGTAACAACCAGGGATCCATTCCCTAACTTTCTCGGTTAGGAACTTGGAAGGGTGTTTGCAGGTCACTAGTCTAAAACAGACAGCTTTCTATTATTTGTCAAATAGTTCAGAATGGGCAATCTATGTTAAAACAATACTGTCTTCATTATTGGATGACATCACCACTTTCTAGAAGCCTCACCAAATGAGCCAACCCCCTCTTCCAGCAGCCTCTAGAATGCACGAGCAGCATTCTATTTACCACCTTACCCAAAATATCTCTTTTGTCTACAAGTTTCTAGAACTTGCTACAAAGCATACATTGATGTATGGACCATTGAGGGCCACGTGGACCTCTTCACACCCACAAACCATCTCTCTCTACCGACTAACTAAGGCCTATAAATAGAAGTGTGATGCCCCTTTAGTAGTGTGCAACAATCATTGAGTGAAGAAAAGACATAGAGAAGTCTTGAGTGCAAGTGTGTGTAGAGTGCAAGCATAAGTGCTTAGTGCAAAGTGTCTAGTGAGTGATGAAGTGTGATTGTGCAGTTGTGTATGTGTGTAGTTTACAGAGTGTAATACATTGAGAATCTTTTCTTTGTATAAGTGTGTTGTGTTGTCTTTGGTCCACTTAGTTGTGGGGTTGGGTTTTCCAACAAGTGGTATCAGAGCGAGGCAAGGTCAGGGACCGTCCGTCCATTGGGAGCAGCAGCTAAAGGCGAGGCGACGCTGTGAAGCCGATCAGTCGGGGACTGAGCTTCTTAGTGGTAGAGATCAACGAGGATCCCACTAATCACGATGGCGGATCTCGCGAATGCAACTGGAGGGATTGAGAAGCTAAACAACCACAACTATGATTATTAACATCTGTGTGTGGAGGCATATCTTCAAGGCCAAGATCTATGGAAAATCGTTGGCAGCACTGACACTACAGCACCGGCGAATGACAACGCGGAAGCACTGCGCAAGTGGCGAATCAAAGCTGGGAAGGCTATGTTCGTCTTAAGGACCACAGTGCAGAAGGAGCTGTTAGAGCATATACGAGATGCTGACACTCCGAAAAAGGCATGGGATACGCTGGCTATACTATTCTCCAAGACAAACGATGCGCGGTTTCAGTTTTTGGAGAACGATCTTGCATCTATCACTCAAGGTACATTGACTATTAGTCAATATTTTATGAAAGTAAAGACACTCTATCAAGAGATCTCTCAGCTTGATCCGGACTCGCGGGTCAGCGAAGCTAGGATGAGACGAATAATCACACGGGGATTGAAGCCCGAACATAGCGGGTTCATGACGGCCATTAGGGGATGGCCGACCCAACCGTCTCTTGTAGAGTTAGAAAGTCTTCTTGCAAATCAAGAAGCTCTAGCCAAACAAATGGCTGGAGTAACAGTGAAAGACGGGGAACAAGCGCTCTTCACTCTGAAGGGCAAATCGGCGATGAAGCCAAGACGGAAGGAGACCGCTGAAGCTAATCGGTGGAGGGAGAGTTCTCAACTAGGGGGAGCTCCAAAAGGTAACACTGATGATCGACGACAGACAAGCTCTCACCGAAACCTCGAGTGTTATAATTAACTATGGTAAGAAAGGCCACTTAATTTGCACGTGACTGCAGACTGCCGAAGAAGAAGACCCGCGAAGGGAATGTGGTGACCACAGCGAGTCACCAAAGTGAAAGTGAAGAAGAATGGGATTGCCAACCGTCTATGGCAATCATTAAAGATATCAAACTGCCGAGTTCTGATATAGCAAGTGGCAGTACCCCAGTAAGCTCCAAAGATGATTGTGAGGAAACAGCGCTCATTGCAAATTCCAATCTTGAAGTCATCAATTACGATCGAGACTGGATCGTGGACTCGGGATGTTCGAATCATATGACGGGCGACAAGTCGAAGTTTTCAAGCCTAGTTGAGTACAAAGGCGGCAAAGTGGTAGTTACAGCAAATAATGTGCGGCTACTGATCACTCATGTCGGAGAAGCCATTTGTGTACCCATGTTCAACAAAGATGATGCCCATTTGCAGCAGGTCTTCCATGTTCTAGGTATGAAGAAGAATTTGTTGTCTGTATCACAATTGACCTCATCTGGTAATTTTGTAGTATTTGGGCCAAATGATGTAAATGTATACCGCAATGTAAAGCCATGTGAAAAGCCGATCATGACGGGGCAAAAATTAGACTCCGTCTATGTCATGACGGCCGAATCGACATATGTGAAGAAGACCCGTCAAAATGATACATCTGATCTATGGCATGCTCGACTAGGGCATGTGGAATATAATAGGTTGAAGGTAATGATGGATAAGTCTATGGTGAAGGGACTTCCACAATTAGAAGTCCATAAAGACGCAGTGTGTGCAGATTGTCAGTACGGAAAAGCTCACCGACAACCATACACCGATCCAAGTATCAAGCTAAGAAGCCTTTGGAGATAATCCACTCAGATGTATTTGGCCCGGTGAAACAGCAGTCAATCAGCGGTTTAAGATATATGGTCACCTTCATCGATGACCACTCAAGGTATGTATGGGTGTACTTCATCAAGGAAAAGTCAGAAGTCTTCCATAAATTTCAGGAATTTTGAAATAGAGTCGAAGGTGAGGTTGGCCTTAAGATTCGATGCTTGCGCATCGACAATGGAGGAGAATATACATCAAATGAATTCTATACATACTTGAAAAAGGCCGGCATCCGACGACAGCTGACCTGTCCATACACTCCACAACAAAATGGAGTGGCGGAGAGGAAGAACCAACATCTGGTAGAAACCGCAAGGAGCATGATGCAAGCGAAGAATGTGCCAAGCGAGTTCTGGGCAGAATGTTTGAAGACAGCAGCATATATAACCAACCGACTACCGCAGGCAAAGCTGGGATTCGTCTCACCATATCAAAAGCTATGGAAGATCAAGCCAACGGTAAGTCACTTTAAAGTCTTTGATTGCGTGTGCTATGTACTTGTTCCTGGAAAAATTTGGCAGCAAATTTGAAAAGAAGACTATTCGGTGCATATTTGTCGGATATGACACCAAACGTAAAGGGTGGAGGTGTTGTGATCCTACCACCCATCGATGCTACACATCACGAGACGTGGTGTTCGATGAGGCGTCTTCATGGTGGCTACCAGCAGCCGCAATATTGCCAAGTCATGAAGACTTGGATGATAACCATCAGCCAAAATTAAGCACTAAAGATGATGAACAAGAGATTGAAGTAGAAATGCCTAGTGAAGAATCTCAGACTCCACAAGACAAGCCCGCTAGCCCATGGAAAAGTGGAGTGCATGTGACACCAGAGGAAGCTAGGCCAAGTCAACTTGAGGTTGACGAACCATCACAACAACTACGAAGATCCACCAGAGCAAGGAAGCCAAATTCAAGATATGTAGATGCTTCCCTCGTCGAGATGGATGATGTTCGTGAGCCAGTTTCGTATGAAGAAGCATGCCAAAGTAGAGAGTGGCAAATGGCCATGAGCGAAGAGATTTCAGCATTGAAAGCAAACCAGACATGAGATCTGGTTCTTAAACCAGATGAAGTAAAACCCATCTCATGTAGATGGGTATATAAGCTGAAGACTCGTGCTGATGGATCAATTGAAAGATACAAAGCAAGGTTAGTCGCACAAGGGTTTTCACAGCAATATGGGATTGACTATGATGAGACTTTCAGTCCTGTAGCAAAAATGACCACGGTGCGTATACTAATAGCATTGGCTGCAAACAAACCATGGAGTCTATGGCAGATGGATGTGAAGAATGCCTTTCTCCATAGAGAAGTTGACTGAGATATCTATATGGAGCAGCCAAAAGGATTTGAAAACAAAGATAGACCAGATTATGTCTGCAAGCTTCGGAAAGCTCTCTATAGTCTAAAGCAGGCTCCGAGTGCGTGGTATGGTAAGATTGCTGAATTCCTAATCCAAAGCGGATATTCAGCAACGGCTGTAGACTTAAGCTTGTTTATACGGCTAGAGGTAGGCATTTATGCATTATCCTTATCTATATTGATGATCTAATCATCACTGGAGATGACCTTGAGGAAATCACCCGAGTAAAGCAAAACTTGTCGATCCGATTCCAGATGAAAGAACTTGGAGAGCTCAGACATTTTTTTAGGACTCGAGATTGATCGAGTCAAAGAAGGTCTCTTCTTATGTAAACAAAAATATACAAGAGACCTCTTGTAAAAATTCGGGATGGCTGACTGCAAGCCAATATCATCACCCATGGATGCAAACATAAGGCTAAGTGCTTATGAAGGGGATATCCTAAAAGATTCGACTATGTATAGGCAACTTGTCGGGAGCTTGATATATTTAACACTAACCCGACCTGACATATCATATGCAGTTAGAGTAGTCAGTCGATTTATGCAAGAACCAAGGAAACCTCATTTGGAAGCGGTTCGTAGAATTATGTGGTACATCAAAGATAGTGCTGACTATGGACTTCTCTATAAAAAGGGCAAGTGTGAGCTGACTGGTTATTGCGATGCTGATTTTGCTGGAGACCAGACCACTCGCCGATCGACAACGGGATATTCCTTTAACCTTGGATCCACTGCAATCTCATGGTGCAGTAAGAGACAACCAACAGTCTCTTTATCTACAACCGAAGCGGAATACAGATCCGCAACTATGGCTGCTCAAGAATTTGCATGGTTGAAAGCCTTATTAGAAAATCTACATCAACCAGTTGAAGAGCTAGTGTCACTTCATTGTGACAACTTATCGGCTATCAAACTAGCTGAAAATCTCGTCTTCCATGCCAGGACTAAGCATATCGAAGTACACTATCATTTCATCCGAGAAAAGGTTCTACAAGAAGAGATAGCACTGGCACCGATTGGAACAAAGGACCAAGTCGCTAATATATTTACAAAAGGATTGAATCCTACCGCATTTACAAAACATCGAAGAGCACTTGGTATGGTTAGAAGATCGACATTCAAAGAAAGCCAGTATTGAGGGGGAGAAATGTTAAAACAATACTGTCTTCATTATTGGATGACATCACTACTTTCTAGAAGCCTCACCAAATGAGCCAACCCCCTCTTCCAGCAGCCTCTAGAATGCACGAGTAGCATTCTATTTACCACCTTACCCAAAATATCTCTTTTGTCTACAAGTTTCTAGAACTTGCTACAAAGCATACATTGATGTATGGACCATTGAGGGCCACGTGGACCTCTTCACACCCACAAACCATCTCTCTCCACCGACTAACTAAGGCATATAAATAGAAGTGAGATGCCCCTTTAGTAGTGTGCAACAAGCATTGAGTGAAGAAAAGACATAGAGAAGTCTTGAGTGCAAGTGTGTGTAGAGTGCAAGCATAAGTGCTTAGTGCAAAGTGTCTAGTGAGTGATGAAGTGTGATTGTGCAGTTGTGTAATGTGTGTAGTTTACAGAGTGTAATACATTGAGAATTTTTTCTTTGTATAAGTGTGTTGTGTTGTCTTTAGTCCACTTACTTGTGGGGTTGGGTTTTCCAACAATCTAGGCTCTATCCTTGGACATCCTTTGCAAAGAGCGATCTATGGGATATCAATTTGGGATATGGAACAAAAAATAGAAGAACTAGAAGATATCCCAGCCAGCTAATGCGCGATGTATGAAATGAAACTTTTGTGAAAGTGTTCATTCTTCAAGAAAATTCTTCTCGTTCTTGAAATTAAGATTCTATCAGTTGAGTGTTATTTCCATTTTCTTGAATGAGCTTTTTTTTTTTCCAAACAACCCTAGGCACCTCATTAGTGTTTATTTTTAAGGTGAGTAACTGAAAAGTAATTATTCTTAACAAGAGAATTTTACCTGTAGAAACATATTCAGGGGCAAGATAGCCTCGGGTTCCAAGTACCCTTGTTGTCACATGAGTTCTATCTCCTTGGGGACCTAGCCTGGCCAATCCAAAGTCCGAAAGCTTTGCATTGAAGTTCTGCATGACTACCCTTGTTAATAACCGTGATCATATTATGAGACTTATCCCATCAATTTGGGGTTAAATTTAAATTCTACTACTAAGTGAAAAAAAAAGAAGTGTAATATTTATCACTATAAAATAAAAAGTAATCCTGTTTTAAGCTTTCAGATATTAAGCCTTTTCATCTATGTCCATGTGAACGTGGGAATTAATACAGAGTGTAGATAATGAGAAAATGAATTAATATTTAGGGGATTTTACCCAAAAAAATCCCGAAATATAGTCATATATCTCGAAAGGTCCTCGTAATTTGTGTAGCACTAATGAGGTCCTTTCGCCATTTTTTTTTTACTTTTTTATGAGTGACGATAGCGTAATCATGGGCGACGCATGGGCGACGCTAGCGTCGCTCGTCACACCCCATGCGTTGCTCGTCACACCTTCTTCCCTTCTTTTCTTTTCCTTTCTTTCTCTTCTTCCTCCTCCTCTTTCTTTTCCTTTCTTTCTTTCTCTTGTAGCATGCGCTAATCGCCACAAACATTGTCTTCTTGCAATCTCCACAAATACCTTTTCAAAAATTTTATTTCACTCCCTTGTTCCATTCCATTGCAAACAAACAAACATGACTGCTGATGGATGAGTTTGCCATTGGATGCACATTGTAGGACAGCTTCAAACACCTATGCATTCATTCCATAATTGAAGGCCAGCCCATGTGCTCTTAGCATGAACTTGGGAAGCAGGAAGGGAATTTTCGAATATGGGACAGAAAGTCAAAAAGGTCCCCAACTCTGTAAAGCATATGTAAGAGTGTGCAGTTAAAGGATCCTGAATTTCAGCAATCCTCTGCAAACCGATCCACTGTGTTATTCGCCATTAACGTCCAACCTATTGGCCTGCATCAGATTGGGGACGTTTGTGAGTTTCATTTGTTCAAATAGATTAATGGCTTCATTTGTGAGTTTCATTTGTTCAAAAAGATTACTGGCTTCCTTGGATAGCCCATGCATGGCAAGCCCACCGATCATGGCATTCCAAGGCCAGACTTTTTGGGTGGGACCATGTTCATCAAAGAAAATCTGTGATGCAAATTTTATCTCTCCACACTCAGCATACATATCTATGAGGCTGGCAAGTAATCGCTCATTTATCATGATCCCGGCCTTTTCTCTATGTAGACATGAATCCATCTTCCTTGGTCCAAAGCTACTAGATTAGCTCATGCTGCAAGAGAAAGAAAGAAAGGAAAAGAAAGAGGAGGAGGAAGAAGAGAAAGAAAGGAAAAGAAAAGAAGGGAAGAAGGTGTGACAAGTGATGCTAGTGTCGCCCATGGTGACGCTATCGTCACTCATAAAAAATTATAAAAAAATATAAAAAATTGACGAAAGGACCTCATTAGTGCTACACAAATTGCGAGGATCTTTCGGGATATATGACTATATTTTGAGATTTTTTCAATAAAATCCTCTAATATTTACTATATGAGAAAGAAGTAGAATCATTCTAATATCCTATGACACATTTCTCCGAGAAGAAGAAAAAAACAACGAAGAATTAGAGCGATCCCTTTGACTAGTATTCGTAAAGCCGCTATAATAAACTTGGTGTGCACTAGAAGAAGGGGATCAAAGTAAAAACTGACCGAGTCAAGGAGAATATTAGAGGCCTTTAAGTCGCGATGAATGACGGGAGCTCCAGCAGTGTGGAGATAAGCTAAACCCTTTGCAGCCCCAAAAGCCACTTTCATCCTCCTTCCCCAGCCTATTGTTGGACCACGTTCTGTTCAACAACAGCATGAACCAATGTATGTATAAATGGAAGGAATTACAAAGTTAGGCCCATCCGACGATGAAGATAATGCAATAAGATAAAGGGAATATTTTATATATTGTTGTACATAGTGCGCAGAATACATTTCAAAATTTTGCATTTGTATGTAGTTCCTGATCCATATCATTATGTTAATGCACAAAAGCTCTCTAAAAATATTTACACATATACATACTAACCTCGCATTAAATATCTCTCCAAGCTCCCCTTGGACATATATTCGTAGACAAGAATGCGCTCCTCGCCCTTTGAGGAGTGTCCTATAAGCTTCACTACATTCGGATGACGGTTTAATTGACTCAAGAAAGTCAATTCTGCCTGTAATCACAAACTAATGAACTCTAATCATGCGTGTGTTCCACATAGAGAGATACAATTATACCACATATGTATGCGCTTACTGATCACCTGCCATTCCTTGTGCCCTTGTAGACCTTCCACTCTGAGTCTCTTGATGGCAACTTTAAGTCCTTTGCCAGGTTTGGCTGCGGTCATGGTGTAACTATCAATCCATCCTTTGTAGACCTTTCCAAAACCGCCTTCCCCGAGTAGGTTTTTGTTATTGAATTTCTGGGTTGCGGCCTTAACGACGCTGTAAGAGAAGTCATTAAGTACAAGTGCGTGACCCACATCTTGCTCCACCTTCTTGTTTGTGTTGGGAAGTTGTCGATCCTCATGTCTGGCTGCTTGGGAGCCAGGCCCTACATTTTAATTTATAGTGGTTTTACATAACAATATTATCATTTGATTTGAACCTGACATGGATATTTTCTATGTAGTACTTAATAATGGAAACACGGGCCAAACTCTAATGCAACACCCCCTGTAAATTAAATTAATGCAGCACTACACCCCAACTAAGACATTGATTGGGGCCCTTTTTTTTTAGATTCAAGCCAGGCAGGTCACAAACCATAACCCCAGATGGCATACCCCAATCAATCCCTCTTGTATGCATGATCACTTGGCAGAATTACTATCATATGATATAGATTGCGGAGTCAATGTTGGATTGATCACTATTGAAACATGCGATTAACTTACAAAATATGTAGAAAATCATGTGTTTTGCACCACTATAAAGCACATGGTCAATACAATGACGGGATCCAAGTTCAATTAATTAGATTAGTACGAAACTTGAGTGCAGTGCAGCCGAGTTCAAGGGTCCAGAGGGATTGTATCTTTTTGTTATGGTGTTTCACTTCCTCTCCTCGATCGAGTGGTAATTAACTCCTTAAACATCATATGATTAATCCAATGATTGGTCCATTGCGATTGGATTGGGATTTGAGCTCCTGCCTTCGTTTGTATATTAAATTGGGAAACATGTCTCACAAAACTCCAATGGAACTAGATAAAACTACCTTGCTGTTCATTGGAAGATACTGATAGATTACTTTCTAGAACTTCTTCCGAAATTCTCTTACAAACAGGAGGAACCATTTCGTACTCTTTGTTTCTTTGTAGCTCTCCTGTGGCATTAAAACAGAGAGTTGATTTAGGTAAAAAAAAAAAAAAAAACTGGATAACAGAGTAAGTTGCTAATGTAAAGCAGTGGATAAACCAATCAAACTCAACCACGGCATGTTGGAATGTTGTTAGTTGGCTGTTCGGATTCAACTACGGTCTTTCTCCAACAATTACTCATGTGCCCAATTTATCTAAGACAAAAGATAACACCAGTCACACCAAATGATTAATGGGGAAGTTTAGATGCAGAAGAAATTAAAGAAAGAGTAGCGATCAGGTAGCGAATGAAAAGAATGCATTGTGATACACAGCACATGAATGGCGAATGCCTGTGGCGTTATAGATGATTTAGTCCTCCAGCGCCTTGTTTGTTTCATTTAAAAATACTATGCAAAGGTTTGAATAAAGTGCATGTGACGGCGATCTCAAAGTCCCTCTATTGGATTCTATGGGAAGTGTGGGAATGGGGTGATAGTAAAAATGTAGGTACCAGTACCACATGGTTTGGATTGTCCGATAGTTAGTGATTATTTTCGTGATGCTCATGGTTTGGGTCTAGTGTGGCTCAGTTTTTTATTCCATGGATTCGGTTTTAAAATCAAATCTATTTTAACCATCTGCTACTCTGTTTAAGAGGTTCACTGAAAATCTCATTCCTAGGTTAGGCGGGCCATAATAGTAAAAAAAAAAAAAAACAGAGAAAACCGGGCTCGACGCCGTCCTCTGGTGATATTTGCCCACGCAATCACCTATGGTGGTGAGTCATGGTCAAGCAAAAGGTCACAATGATCGACAACATCATTATCATTCATCATTGTATAATATCATTTCTCTATGTCGTGAGGTAGGTGTAGGCGGATACTTCAATTACTACCACCAGAAGGGGTTTTGCCTAGTTTTATCTATTACATAAGAGAGATGATTACGTGTGATCAGCCTAGCCATTGCTGACTACAAGTGTAGGCTTGATTTTACTTGATCCGATCCATTCAGACTTCACACATTTCAATTTGTATGAGTGCTATCTTAAAACTTCAATGTTATATAGCAGTGGTTTAAAAAGGTTGAATTGATCATATCGTATCATGTTTGAATATGATTGACACCATCATTTTCTAATAAGGATAAAAAAATAATAATATATATATGTAAAACATTTTGTTTTTGTTCTAGGACATCAATCGATAAAATTAATGTCTTAACTATGTGTCTCATAAAGCGGGTCACCTCCTATAATTTTATCCAGTGTTTATGGTAAGGACGGTTTGCATGTTCCCTGTAATTCTCAATCATTTAAAATTGAATGTCCCTCGGCCTCGAGTACGGAGCGAAAGCCTCTTAAAACCCGATCCCCTACTTGGTCCAAACAGGGAGACCCTATTTGGACCAATCAGTGGTGCCACATCAGGGGCGGGGGCGGAAGAAGGAAAATTTTCTTTTTCTTTCTTTTGCCCCGCACGTGGCACCCCCTCACCTTGTTTGGACCAAACAGGAGAATCGTTGCCGAGGCTCTTGGCCTGTGTAGAAGATACACTGAATTATAAAAATAAAAAATAAAAATGTTTCGATGGATCCGGATCCTTTCCTACATGGGGTCGTGAGGAATAAAAGATCCAGATCCTTTTCCCCAATCTACGTATAAAACGTCGCTACGCACCCAAATGAAACCCCTCCTCCAGCTGGGCCTGGGCCTCCCCATTTAAAAGAAAGAAAGAAGGAAAAAAAAAAAAAAAACCCTAGCTTGGCAAGCAGGTCAGTCTATCTATCTATCACACTCCATTTCACAGGCAGCAGCCGCAGCAGAAGCAGAGAGAAGAGAAGAGATGGTATCTGGTTCTGGGATCTGCGCTAGGCGCGTGGTAGTGGACGCGCGGCACCACATGCTTGGTCGGCTGGCTTCGATCCTTGCCAAGGAGCTGCTCAACGGGCAGAGAGTGGTGGTGGTCCGGTGCGAGGAGATATGCCTGTCGGGCGGCCTCGTAAGGCAGAAGATGAAGTACCTCCGCTTCCTGAGGAAGCGCATGAACACCAAGCCCTCGCATGGACCCATCCACTTCCGTGCTCCAGCTAAGATCCTATGGAGGACCATCCGTGGGTATGTTTCTCTAATTGTTTGTTTGTTTTTTTTTTTTTTTATGTTATATGTGTATAATATTCCATGCTCTTTCCAATTCCAAAATCTCTTTTCCTTTTTGCATTTGCATTTGCATTTGTTAAAGACTCTTACATAATGTTTGTGGATGTTTGCAAAAAAAAAAAAAAGGATGATCCCGCACAAGACGAAACGTGGTGCGGCTGCGCTTGCTCGGCTCAAGGCATACGAGGGAGTCCCATCACCTTATGACAAGATGAAGAGAATGGTCATTCCTGATGCCCTCAAGTAAGAAGACTCTGTCTCATCTCATGTGTCACTCTCTCTCTAAGAGAGAGATAGACACAGACAGATACTGCTTCTTTCCCTTCATTTCGCTTTTTTTTTTTTTTTTCAATGCTCATTATCATTTGTTTTATTTTAACAACAGGGTATTGAGGCTGCAGCCTGGCCACAAATACTGCTTGTTGGGACGTCTGTCTTCTGAGGTGGGATGGAACTACTACGATATCATCAAGGTCAGCACCACCATTCTTCTTCGTCTATGCTCTGAAATGGTTGATATTGGTGAATTATAGGCACTGCCACTGGGACCTGGTCCCTGGATTTCAGCCCCTTGAATTGAGTCAGTGAGACCGAGTCAGCCAATTTGGTTCGGGTGGTATTTAGAGTTCAAAAACAACAAATAAAAAAAAAGATTAAAATTCCGTGTGAATTTAAAATTTTGAGTCTCATCATTTTTTTTTTTTAAGTTTAATTAGGCATCCATGCTTGTTTTTCTTTACTTGATAGTGATACCATGAATAATGCATTAATGCTTACATCTACCACAAAGATTTGGTTTTAAGAGATCCTTAAGGCCTCCCAGAGCTTCTCCCAATAGGGAAAAAAAAAATGGTTGGGGGAAGATTTGTTTGGGCCCTCTCGCATAACATAAGCACTTGGTTAGGGAGGTGTCTCGAGGGGTGTCCTGAATCAACAGAGGTGGTAATAGTAGATTTATGAATGTTTAATTGAGGAAAAGTTGTAAACTGCAAAGAGAAGAGATCTGTGTATTGAAGTAGGTACCATCTTCTTTTACATTTTTGAAAACTTTGCTTCATAATTATTTTCCTTTTTTAATAGTTTCCTTCCAAAGTCTTTTTTTTTTTTTTTATAAGTATATGAATATGAGCTTTGTAGTCATATGCTTTGAGTTGGATGGGTAAAGATTGACTAGGCTGTGATCATTCTCATCTGTTGCTTTATCTTCTTGGTGTTTTGGTACAACGCATGGTTCCATTATCCATGATGAACAAGAGATCTGGATTTTGTTCCCTTAACTTGATGTCACTAAAATTTGTAAAACCTGTTGACTCGGTTTCCTTGGTTTTCAACAACATACAAGGTAACTTGGATTCATCCCAGTTGCACTTGGGTCTTCAAACTGATGCACATCCCTCAGCCACAGCAACAGGGTGATTATGATGAAGTGACACCATTCCTGGAAGAAGGGGAATGCCCATTCAGAATGGTGAAACTCCACTTAAAAGGTTGTTTCATTCATTTACCCATACCGAATCTTCGGGTCTGAGTGTAAATCATTTGATTTGATTAGATAAATTGCACAATTCATGGGACATCATGGGTGGGAATTGCAACAATACAACAGCTGCTTGTAGTTATCATCATCAATTTTTTTCACTTTTTTTTTTCTGTTTTCAAAAGGATTTTATCCAGTAACCAAGGAAACCTCTTAATGATAATTTGTGGGGTTTTTGAGGAATTGGAGTGAAACAGCCATTTCAAAAAAGAAAAAAGAAAACAGTTTAGTGAAATAATAAATAGGTGTGCAATTGTAGCATTTGACTCTTACGTATGTATTTCATCCTTCATTTTTTATTTTTTATTTTTCATTTTTTCATGATGCAGTTTTCTAACTTTACAATGGGGTTGATTTGGATTTTATTATTGTTATTCTTTTGGACTCAAAGAGAAAAGATAATATACTGTTTTACTTTTTCTTGGTAACGTTGATATCTTAAACATAATCTGATATTTACACATTGTACTCTTTGATATCGTAAATATATTCTACTGTTCACACATATAACTGATATTATATGTTTGAAATATCAATGATATCCTTTGTATGATTGTATCAATATTATTTTCCATTGTATTGATGCTGAGATAGATGGAAAATTGGGTGGATTATTAATAGTCTCTATTTTTTTTTAATTATTGTTTTTTTCTTTTTTTACAAGAAATGAAAAAAAAAAAAAAGTCTTATAATTTAACAGCAAGGGAGAAACTTGTCTTCTGATTCAGTATGCTTTACAATTTTTTGATTTTAAATAGGAGCTGGAAGAAAAGAGGAAGCAAAGGGCCAAAGTTGCTTACGAGAGGAAGAAGCAGCTGACGAAGCTGCGTGTGAAGGCAGAGAAGACTGCTGAAGAGCAGCTTGGTTCCCAGCTAGAAATCCTGGGCCCATTGAAGTACTAGTTAACAGTTTTGTCACAAGTTATTGATGTTAATTCCTTATTGGAGACTGCTCTATAGCTCAGGATAAGATGGTTTTGAACAATGTTTTTTCTTTAATATTGTGGGATTTATTTGTCATTGCACTATAAAAACTCTCATTAATTAAGCTGCTACTTTTTTTTTTTTTTTACCAAGTTGTATTGGTGGTACAAGGAGATGAGAAAGTTGAATAGGAATCCCTTGAACACCTCACCTATCTGAGGTGAGAGTGAGACTGCCACTTTTCTCTGAGGCACGTCTCAATTAAACTGCTGCTTTCATATCTATTGTAGTGTTTGCTGAACTTTTCGTGGGACTGGTGTATGAAAGGATAAGATCTTTCAGTAATAACATATTAAATATATCATTTTGATTGGTTAAGAGGAGCTGTGATCCCTGCGTCCTCAAGTCAAAAGTATCTAGAGGGGAAATTACCCTTTTGATAGAAAATGAATTAAGGGGGAGATAATTAATGAATAAAACCCTTTTATCCTTCATATATGTCTCACCGATTCCTTTTTCCTTGACAACTTGGTGGGGCATCGGTTTTGGGGTGCTTGGGACACGGGTCGTCTCTCGCTCGAGGCTTATAAGGTTACAAAAAGTCTACATGTAGTCCATGGACTAACCTCATGGTTCTCATCCAAATATTGGATGCTCTATTTGGATGAGAAGTCCATGAGTTAGTGTCACACCCCGAAATCGGGCCCTGCAGTAATCCGATCTCGGGATGCGAAATTTTGGGATTAATTTGAAACTTTTGTTATATTTTTCAAGATCCGCGTGAATGAGGATAATCAAATTCTCTCACGATCAGTGTATATTTTCGCGGAAGCTAAACATGGTGTTACGACTCGGGATCCGTGGCCATCGGGTTCCGTGTCGCACGCAACCAATATCATAAAGCCATCACATAAGCAGACTGGCACAAATCATAATCCAAAGAACACTGAGCTGGTAGTAACAAGACTATTTATTTTCCACTTATTCAAATTACAATTAACAAGTGTCTTAATTACAAACCCAATGAAAAAGGCTAACAAAGTCATACAAATAAACCACTAAGTGACATTCTACCCCAAGTGATTTTACGAACTTCGGTGCCAAACTTGACATCTAGATGATATCAATGGGCAGCCTCTCACGTCAGACCGGTGGTCCCACCGCCTCCTCCGATCAGACACCTAAAAAAACAAAAAGAGAGGAATCTGGCACCAAACAAACAGGGTCAGACACGACGGTCTGGCAAGCAAATAAACAAGTAATATGTAATACGGGCACTTATAAAACCTTATGGAATCATTATAAATCCGTTTAAAGAGTCTAAACAATAATAGCAATAAATCATGATAAAACGATCGAAAGACCGAACATAAATGTCAAAGCAAATAAATGAACAATCTCTGAAGTATGAATATCTCGAAAAGATAATAGCCTGCATAAAACATTTAATAATTGAAAATACATTTAAAATCCTGAATAATAGAGACAATACGATGAAAGATCGATATCATAAACATTAACAAATTCCAAGAATATAATGAGTATAAACAAATAAGAATCATAAAACAGATAAAACATAGGCAACCACACATAGCTATATTCTCCTATTACCGAAGTAACAAGAGCAGACAGAACCGTAGCCACTACACGTGGGACCGGAAACATAATCAGAACCGTAGCCACTACACGTGGGACTGGCAGATAAAAACCGTTGCCATGGTCAGTACAGACAGAATCCAAACTGCAACTGGCGGACAAATTAAAGATCCCAAGCCGAGTGATCAGCCCGACAAAGTGACCTAAGCCTAGTGGTGCCTTTAGTTTTCAAAACTCTAACCGATAAAAATCAAACCATAATAATCCCTTTGGCTCATGGGCTCACACTACAAAGTTCTGGCCCCATCTTGCCTCGAGGTTTTATTTTTGAAATAATAGTCTCTTTGGCTCATGGGCTCGCACTACAAAGCTCTGGCCCCGTATTGCCTCGAGGTTTTAATTTTAAAATACTAATCTTATTGATGAAATCCCGAATGTGACGAACCACTCCAATCTCCTTTCAAATCGATTCGGAGAAAACATACTAATTTCCATGGTAAGCCGCTCAAATACACATCAAAGTGATTTGTATAAAATCATACGATCAATCCTTTCGAACATGGAAAACCACATGATTTTATAACAAATTACCGATGCTATTCAAATTAGTTTACCAAAGAATACAAATACAAATACATTCTCTAACTTGAAATGGAATGGGTAGTGGAGAATGACTTAATGACTTACCAATGAACCATCTCAATACACATTTAACCTTTAAACATTGATTAATAATGAATATGTTTGATACCAATGAAAATTCACAATATTTAAATGATAAAGTGCGCATTGAGACTTGAAAGGTTCCCGTGTAATTTCACATAGGCTCATTCTCCCCTTGATCCCATTCCCATTTCACAAATTCCAAGTATCACAAATAATCCCAAACTTCCAAGGGCTTCCATACATCATTAGAGGCTAAATGGGCCTCAAACAAATGGAGGGAGATGGGATGGAAAAGACCCGGAACAAGGGGGAAACTACCCAAGCAATGGGCTGCAAACGATCCACAAATCAGGCCTCAAAAGGGCCCCGGACTGGGCCCAGGTCCGCTCGAGCGGACCCCTAACAGAACCTGGTCCGCTCGAGCGGACCATGGGCTCGCTCGAGCGGCCCAGTTCTGCTGGGTCCGAAATTGAGTGAAATTTTCACTCTTTTCTTCTTCTTCTTTGATTTTTCTTTCCATCCTTTCTCTTCCATACATATTTCACAAGTTTAATGGCCTCTCCTAACCTCCAAAATCCTCAAGTTATCAACCCCATTCAATCCAATTAATCCAAACACAAAACTTAGAAATCAAAGTTTTCTTCCTTGGCTTTGAACACAAACACTTAACATAAAGAAGCTGAATTTCAAAATGACCAAAGTGAAAACAAACCTTCAATACATTGAAAGACAATAACATGAGAGAAAATCAAGCATAATATTCCTCCTTTTGTCCAAAACAAATCTATGAGTCATGAGGAGATAATAACATAGAAATAAAACATGAAATGGAACTTATAACATGGAATCATCATATTAAGTGGAGTATTCACTTGCCTCAAGCCACAATGAAAGCTAAGATGCTCTTCAAACAATGCTCTAGGGTCTCAAGCTCCCAAAATCACAAAACCCCCAAAATAGCTTAAGAAGAAACCCTAGAAAATCAATCCATTGCAAATCTCAAAGAAAGTCTTTGCATAAATGAGAAAAATACTCCAAAAGGTTTGAAAAACCAAGATCTCATGAAAAGAAAACCATTGCTAACCTTTGGTAGCCCAAACAAAGAAGAAAGGCATGGAAAAGTGGTCTCTCCTAGCTCAAATCTCTTGCAAATGGGTTCTTTGGAAAGCTTGAATGGAGAGGAAGAACCTTAGGAGATCAATCCTCCAAGAAAACTCCAATAAATGAGTGTTTCTGATGAGAGAGAAAGTGGCTGGAAGAGAGGGAAAAACCCTTGCTCCAAAACGTGGAGGAGAAGATAGAATGAAGGGGAAGAAGAGAGTCCTCTCTTATAAGATGGGTTTTGTAGGTCTCAATCTTCACAAGGCTAAAAATGGCATTTGCGGGCTCCGAATGAAAACGACGAAGAAGACAAAAATGATCAGCGAAATCTCTACTTTCCAAAAAGTATATTTTCCCCAAATTCTGAAATTTTTAAAATTTATGGACAGATTTAGTGAAAATGTCACTTTTGCCTATTTTTCTCGAAAAACGTGATTTCTGTGCATCAAATCAAAATGGTCAAAACATGAAAGTTGTTAAACTTCATAAAATGAGTCAAAATACACCAAATTCAGAATTTTTAGAAATCAAAAGTAATTTCTCATAAAAATACATATCATATGGACCGGATCAAACTAAGGTCAACGGTCCTCAAATCTCCAAGGCTATGGAAAAATCTAGTCAAACTCAAAAATAAAGTCAAACCAACTCAAATCTCACTTAACAAGTTAAACTACGATTAAAATAATACTAAACAAAAGAACTGGAGTCGGGGTCTTACAGTTAGTCCATGTAGCAGGACTCTTATAATTGATCTGAAAGATGGTTTCAGCCGATATTGGCGTCATCCATTGCATTTAAGCGTACGATTACGACGAATCTTCTTAGTTTTTCAATTGCATTATTATTTATTTGTTTTGGTAGGTGTGTAGGATGATCGCACATAGATATTGGATAGGGAAAAAAGCAGAATACCTACCTGTACTTTGGTCTTTTTGCAAAGTACTCCCTATATTTTGGTATTTTGGACTAAACCTACTTGTAGTTCTAATTAACATGCAAATACAAACGACCGTGACTGAAGATGAAAAATGACGAATTTATCCTCCATACATAAGATATCTCTTTGCGATTGGTGTTCATTTTCCCCCTTTTCGCATGCCACGAGGGTTCTTCTTCGCCACCCATCATCATCACCAAGCCCAAACCCACCCTGTTTCTCTAAGGTTGAAGACCTGGTTGCTCTGTACCCATCTTCTCCGCCAATCTCCAACTCTCTCATGGCTGCCAATCATCAGAATCCCATGAATCCCGAGTAATTACTAGGAGGATATGAAATCCCAGACCCACCCACAACCGATGTATAGACCTTCATCGCCAACATGCAAGAGGTGTTGAGATCATACAGCGTCCGACTTCCCATCATGGCATAGACATACATCCCAGGTGGGCCACTGATGCATGGATCCGTTGATATGTAGTGAGGATTGTCCACAAGAAATGAGCAATTGACGTACATGATCGAATCCCAATCAGAGACATAGAGGGGGCCTAGATCGCGGTATCCAGGGATAGAAGGAAGGGAAGTGTCGGATGTGAATTTCGACCCCCCCCAAAAGGAAAGAAAGGGGAATTTTGCGTGGGGAAATCTCTATTCGTCTATATATGCTATTTAAATTTTACATCGAAAATGAGGATTCCGACTACCCTCAAAATCAATGGATCACGATCGCCAGCTACGGATACGGCCGTAACACCGTTCTTCAACGAAAGCCGAAGAAATGTAGGGAGAAAATAAGTGGGTGGGTTCTTCCTCTCGTCTAATGTGCTGCCGGCAACACACGACGGTTATCCTATCACATTAATTTGGGTCTCTTTGGGTCTTTTTAATATAGGGTCAAATTAGGGTCATGAGTTAGAGTCCAAATAAAGGTTAATCCTCACACAGCATAATCATAATAAATCCAAGTAAAATAAAGTAACTAAAATAAAGAAAATAAATGGGGGGAGGTGCCAAATATTTAAGAAGAGGATTGGCCCCGTTCCCGGGTACCCCCTTCAGATCCCTTGGCAAAATAAGGTTTAAAGGCTGACTTTTCAAATCGAAATGATGATGCAAATGAGACTTTGACTTGTGATTTCTGTGTTTTTCGTGTGCGATACACGAGTGATAAAAATGAAAGGCCGATGGGCCGTAATTGATTAGAGGTGGCCGATGGGCCAGTGTTTGTTTTAGGGTGGCCGATGGGCCGTGATTGTTTAAGGGTGGCCGATGGGCCGAAGTAAAAAGTGTGTGTGAAATCACTCATCTCATCTCGTCATTCTCATTTATTCAATTTTAGAAGTCAGTTCTTCATTTCCTTTTATCATTAAGTTCAATTAAATATTTGGCACCTGAGGTGGAGGAAGAAATAAAGGAAAATCTTTTTGGGTTTATTTTGTTGGTTTTATAGTTTTTATGGATTTTTGATATGGGGCTAGAAGGGCCTAACTAGGGGATTTACTTGGATTTACGTAATTAATGCTTTATTACTGATCATCGGATTAACCTTAACCTAAGGTCCTAGACCGCCCACATCAGCTTTCCCAATTCCCTAACGGAACAGGAAGAGTGATGGGGTGAAGCCTAATGCTCTAAACTACCTAACAAGGTAATCCAATTTGATCCTAGGGTGTAAATAGCCTAAGTTTGATAGTTCCTGCGCCTAAGCAGTTTGTTGAGTAAGATCTTAATTGATTCGATTTGTTGTGAGTTGTGGTTTTGATTGAGAGTGGTTTAGGGATATTTTAAGGATCTGGTTAATGTGTTTTTCTATATTTTAAACTTATGTTATTTTTATTTAAATCAGAATTCTAAAAAGTAGTCGAAAATCCCAATTCAAGATTAAAAATAGGGTAGGCGCCCAGGGGGTGGAGCCTATCCTAACAGTTTATGCTTTTCAGACTTTTCGATCTCTTTTCGAATTCCGGGGGTTTCAAGGGCTATGTTTTAATCTAGAAATGTTTTAATGTCTCTGATGTTCTAATGTCAAAGTGATGCGGGTCGGATTTTGAAACAAAACGAGGATTCATGTTTTAGTGCAAGTGGAAGGATAGGCACCAAAGGGGTGGCGCCCAGGTGAATTGGCAGGATGGGCGCCCAGGGAGTGGTGCCCAGGTGGTTTGCCTATGATTTTGTGTTGTGCCGGATAGGATTTAATTATTGGTCTGTGGGTCCGGAGATTAATTTAGGTTCTGGTCTTAGTTAGTTTAAGTTGTAAGGTGTTTAATTATTAATTTTTAGTTGAATTGGTTGGGTAGGTTTGAAATGTAGGCTAGGCGCCCAGAGGGTGGTGCCTAGGTGAAACTGGCAGAATGGGCACCCAGGGGGTGGCGCCCAGATGGATTGATAGGATAGGCGCCAAGGGATTGGTGCCTAGGTGGAATCTTTATGGTTTGGTCGGTTCCAAAGGGTTTTGGGTATTAAGTCCGAATCAATTAAGGTTCCAAGTGTTTTAAGGTTAAAGGTATTATGTTATGTTGATTGGGATTGGTTTGAGTTTTAATTAATTAGGTTAAGTTGTGAATTTAGGGCTTTTTATGAAAAGGAGTAGACTGGGCGCCCAGGGTGTGGTGCCCAGATGGATGTGTTTTATGGTTCGGTTGGGTTTTGTGATTCTTTGGTCAATCTCAGGTTTGAATTGATTTAAGGGTCTAGGATTTGATGGAAAGTGTTTATTCGTGTTCAGTTGGGGATGAATCGGTTCCAATTAATTGGGTTTAATGGTTTCCTAAGGAATGGACGGGGTAGGTGGAATTCACAGGCTGGCGCCCAGAGGGTGGTGCCCAGGGGATTGACAGATTAGGCGCCAAGGGGGTGGTGCCTAAGTGGATTGACAGGCTGGGCGCCCAAGGAGTGGTGCCCAGGTGGCTGTCTTGAGGTTCGGCTTGGTTTTGACGTTCTAGGTTGATTCGAAGTTGGGTTTTGTGGTTTAATGCGTTTGGATGAAAAGTATCTTTTAGTATTCAGTTGAGAAAGAATTAGATTTAAGTTAATTAGGTTTAGTTTTTAATTGATTGGTTTCCAAGAAACGAGTAGTGTAGGTGGAGCTCACAGGCTGGGCGCCCAGAGGGTGGTGCCCAGGTGGATTGATAGGCTAGGCGCCCAGGGGGTGGTGCCCAGGTGACTGCCTTGTGGTTTGATTTGGTTCGATGGATTTTAAGTTAATCCGAGGGTGAATTGATTAGAGTCTTAGGTTTCTTAAGTCCTAAAGTGTTTTAGTGTGCTAATTCGGGTTGGTTAAAGTATTAATTAGAGATTTCTTAGTAAAGGGATAAGATGGGCGCCAGGGGAGTGGTGCCCAGATGGATTGGAAGGCTGGGCGCCAGGGGAGTGGTGCCCAGGTGGATTGGAAGGCAGGGCGCCAGGGGAGTGGTGCCTAGATGAATTTTTTAGGGTTTGTTAGTTTTGTATCTTTTAGGTAGATTCGAGTTTAATTTCAGGTCTTTCAAGTTAAAAGTATTTTAGTGTGTTAATTAGGGTTGGTTAAATCTTAATTAATAGATTAAATTTTAAATAGAGCCTCTTAGGGAATGAATAGGCTGGGCGCCCAGGGAGTGGTGCCCAGGTGGATCTTGTCAGCAGGGCACCCAGGGAGTGGCGCCCAGATGGATCTGTTTTAGGGTTTTAATTAAGTTCTTGGTTATTTTTAATCCGAATTAATTAAGGTCTCAAGATCTTTTGGATTAAAGGTATTTATTGTATTAATTGATGTGAGATTAGAGCCTTAACTAATTATGTTTAATCCTTAATTAGGGACCTTTAGTGAATAAGCAAGTTAAGCTCAAGAGAGGAGAAGCGGTTCCCTAAACAATCTTAGTGATTCCTTAGTCCAATTTCAGTCCAAATCAATTAGATTGTTTGTTCTAGGGTTCTTAATGATTTGGCAATTCTTAAGTTAATTAACTATGATATTTTAGGGTTTATCCTACTTAGGCGCGAAATTTGATAATCTAGGCTATCTACCTACTATTTTTGGGTTTTCTTTGTATTTTTTAATTTGTTTTTGGTTTCTCCTCTAATTTACTAGAGAGTAAGGGAAGAGAAGAAATAGTTTTATGTTTTATGATTTTTTTTGGTTTTTTTATGACTTTATGTTTCAGATGATATGGTGGTGTGTGATAAAAACGATAATTTGAAGTTCAGAACATATCAAACAAGCAAACATATCATTGTTATGCGATTTCTAAATGAACTAAATGCGAGAGATGAAACTTGTGCACAAAGGTGGAACAGTCCACCTAGGCGCCACACCTGTGGTGCCTATCCTGCTCAGTCAGGGTTTTCAAAGATTCGCAATGAATGCACAATAGTCTTAAGATTTTCAACACAATTTCCGATATTTAGTAACTGATGCGGATGTCCTAATGCGAACTACTAATGATGCAACTAACAAATCTACGAGAAAATGATGTAACAAGTAGAGATCAAAACCCAAACCCTGTCTCGGAAGGGTAGGCGCCCAGAGGGTGGCGCCTAGCCAAACCAGAGATGGTAGGCGCCCAGTGGGTGGCGCCCAGCCTTCTGAGATAGGCTTTTCACGACCTCCTCGATCTACGAAATCAATGCAGATCTACACCACTAGTATGAATCTAAACATGTTATTAATATGATGAGATGCTGATACCATTTTTATCAAGAACTAATATAGATCTATGATGCATGAATGATCCTAAGCATGTTTCTAAACAAAGATGATGATAAAATGCAGCAGAAGAATAGAAAGATCTAGGAATACCGGTTTGAATCACACTTTTCAAGTTCCTAGAACGAGGCTTACGCGAAGAACCATAGCTCTAGTTGAAGATATGGAAGTCTTCTCCTCTATTTCCCCTTCTTCTTCTCTAGATCTGAAGCTTTCTCTCTAATGGTGGCTACCTTTCTCCTTTTTGCTTATTCTCTATACTTTTCTCTCTTTTAGGGTAGCTCCCTTGTAAATGAGGTTAAGAGATCCTTAAATAGAGGTTTGGGATGAGTTTAGGAGGGCTAGGGCTTCATTAGTTCGTGTTTCTAGAAGGTTTCACGCATCCCAAGGCGGCTTAAGTGTTTTGGGATAAATTAGGGTTTGGAAAAGAGGCTGGGCGCCCATGGGGTGGTGCCCAGGTGACTGCATAGGGTGGGCGCCACAGGGCTGGCGCCTATGTGGACTGGTTCATGGTAGGCGCCCATGGGGTGGAGCCTACGTGGTTCGGATCATTCTCAAGTTTGGTCCCATCTGAAGTCGGAATAGAATGGATAGATGTTCAATTGAGGGGACCTACACTAGCACTTAATTGACTGGGCGCCACAAGGGTGGTGCCCAGGTGGACTGGACAGTGTGGGCGCCCACCACAGGGTGCCTATGTGGACCGGAGAGTGTGGGCGCCACAAGGGTGGTGCCTAGATGGAAAGTTGTTTGGGTCTTTGTTTGGAGTGGTTACGGGCTGCCCTAAGTTAAGTTTGTGGAATAATAGGGTGGGCGCCACACATGTGGTGCCTAGGTGGGCTGAAGAGTATGGGCGCCACACATGGGGCGCCTAGATGGAATAAAGAGTGGGGTGGGCGCCACACATGGGGTGCCTAGGTGGAGTCAATTCATTTTCGGAGTTTGGTCCCTACGTTGAGTGGTTCCGGTCCATTTTAGGTCAAACTAGTGATTTCGGAGGGTGGGCGCCACACATGGGGCGCCTAGGTGACCATGACTAGTGAGGGCGCCACACATGGGGCGCCTAGGTGAATTTGAGTAGGGTGGGCGCCCCTTGGGTGGTGCCTAGATGAATTTCTGTTACTCTTTCTAAGGCAAACTTCGAAAACTCATAACTTTTGATCCGCTTATCGGATTTGGACGTTCTACATACCGTCGGAAAGCTCTTGAAGTGAAGAATCCAATGGTCTACTGTCCTAATGATTATGGGCTGAGAAAAATGGGGACCTCTGGATCAATGGATCCGGCTTCCTAACTTAGGGTAATCGGATGGCATTTGGGTAAACTTGGTGTAATCTTTGTAAGAACTGGCCTAAGCATGTCTTAAGTGGTTTGGAATATGTAGAGTTAGTGTAGTAGTCTGTCCTGTGTGAAAGGTGAGTTGGACTCTAGATCTCAATGTGATTCGGCTTTCTTCTCACGAATTTCTAGAAGTCGTTGAACTAAGTCTGAAACTATCAAAAAGCATCTTCATTTCATTAATTAATCTGAATTATGCCATTAATCATTCAATTATGAGTGAAATGGGGGCATCGCTATATATGACAGGTGTTTAAGGCTATCATAGGGGCCAAATGAGGTGTCTACAGTATGCCCCTCTTTGGAGAACCACGTGGAGAGTTGTGCTCCAAAGAAAGTAGACACACCACTCATGACTCACGGGAGCTTTTAGCTCGCGGGAGTGGCCACCTAGGATGTATGCAATTGCAAACTCATTCCAAAGGTGAGGTTTACTTCTCTAGGATCGTTCTGATTCAGGGGGAAAAAGAAAAAAGAAGAAGTTACGTGCCTATTGATTTGATTGGAAACCCGAGATCTGTGCCTCGGTGCCCGTGGTATTGCCACGTGGCGGGTTGGGAACTGTGCCCCAGTTGCTGAATTTAAAATGATGGTGGGAACTGTGCCCCAGTTGCTGAATTTAAAGTGGTGGTGGGAACTGTGCCCCAGTGGTCTGAATCAGAAGTCGATCTTTCGATTAGCTAAGTCACTATCAGAATTTCATTTGTTCTTGCAATAGAATTGATTTCAAATGGTCATATATGACGTCTTTTGACTTTCATCCACAGTTAAATGTTTAAAGCATAGTTGAAACTAACTAGCAATAATGGGGATCTTAGTGGAAATCATAAACATAGTTCAAGCAATAATGTGAGTGCATGTGAGAATGAGATGCATTTTTTTTTTAAAAGAGATGTTTGATTTTGAAACTCGGGTATGCATCGAAAAAGCTAAATCAATGGAAGACGGTCACCGGAATAACCGTCACTCTCTAGGGATCTTGGTCTTCACCCAAGCTTAGACGAGAACCTAGGATAGATTCGATCATCTTTTTGTGCTTATCATGGAGAGCTTCGAATTACACGGTTTCCGTCCTCCAACATCAAGATTTGAGTCGGCGAACACACAATTCGTGAGAACACGGTATTATGGTTGCCGTACCGATTATAAGCGCTTAAGGGAGGCCTACGGTGACTCAATTTCCAGACGTGAGGTAAAATCATGAAAATCATAGTTAGGGGTACTTACCTCAAGAGCTTTCCATAAATCTGAATGGGATCGTGTCGCTTTCTTTCGTCATTTTTTACCGAAGCTTGTGAACTTGTCATCATCTCCATCAGTGTGTTTGAAGGTCCTTCACCTTGGTGTTTTTGCTTTCGATTTCGGATCCTGCATTGAACAAACACTAAAAGATTCTGCATTTTTCTTCGTTAGTACTCAGTTTTATAATTTGCAGAGGTAATCATTCTAATTTTATTGATGGAGATGGCATGAGATGCAGTGCACAATGTTAGATGTATGCGTGATGGGACTAATGTGCATGCAACGGGACCTCATGTGATGGGACAATGTTTCGGTTTGACGATGTGTCATTCTTTTGTGTATGTGCTCCCTTTTGGTTCCCCCTTTTTCTTTTTCTTTTTGTGTTTTTTTTTTTTTGTTTTTTTTTTTTTTTTTTTTTTTGTGTTTTTGTTTTTTTTTTTTTTAATCTGTGTGTGTACCCTACTTAGCATATAATGAGGTGGGGTATGCAGGTAAATGCATGGATTTGGATTTTGGAATGATGCATGAACATATGAGTCAATGGTATATTTTAAATTGAATCGACTGACCTGTCTGTCTCGTTTGTGCTGCCTCCATGGTAAGTCGGAATGAACCATCACTTGGTACTGGTAACTGTGCTGGAATCTTGCCAAAGCCAGAAGGCTGGTCCTCTGTTTCCATTGTTGTTTGGGCTAATCTCAGGTTTTAGCTTATGGGACCTTTCTGCCTCTCACTAGTGCTGTTCATTATCCCAATTCAGTTCAGCACTTCAGCCCTTACTTTTATTCTCACCAAAAACCATTCTCCATTTTTTTTTAAATCTGTTGGGTGAAAGACACAGGGCCGGATTGAATGTATTTTCATTTCATTGTAGGTCTGTAACATGTGTCTTAATGAGGCTAGTTTAGCAAGTGGGATCTGTTTTGTTTTAGTCTTCAGGTCGGATCAATAGTCATGGTCTTTGGCCTCCTTTCTATTTATCACTTAACCAATGAGGTTCATTACCTCTAAATCAAGAAACACAAATTACCACCTTGGGAAGTTTGTCTCTCATGCTGATATGGACTATATATTATCATGCTTAACCTCTCATTCTAATTTTTGGGCATGGGTTTGTCAGATGGCTAGGACTAAGAAGGCTATTAAGCGTGGCCCTACACCAATGGATACTCCGGAAGAGGTTGGGGCGGAACCGGTCATTGCTCCCCCGAGAAAGAAACAAAGGGTGAGGATAAGTTGNCCAGTGAACTACAGCTTGCAGACATCTTCACCAAAGGGCTGCCTAGGCCACGTCATGAGTTTCTGGTTCGCAAATTGCTACTCGTTGACCAGCATCAATTTGAGGGGGATGTTAGTACCACTTGGTCCAAGGCCCATATACAATGGCCCATGTACAATAAGCCCATGCCCATAAATCACGTGGGACTTGATTGCTTATCATCACTATGTATATCTTTTCATTCTATAAGTAGGAACTGTAATTAGATTCTTTCCTGGTAATTAGATTGTTAATTAGATTGTAATTGCATAGTGATTGCCTTGATTAAGGCTACAATGTATTATAAAGAAGGCAATGAACGATCAAGGAGATGATTCATTCCAAAGAATTCTCTGTTTCTATCATTCTCTTGTTCTGTCATCTTCATTCTCTTGTTTTGTCAATATATACACCTACTATATATATAAAATGCTGGGCTATGTATGGAGCTTATAAACCAAACCAAACCAAACCAAACCAAGCCTTTTCCCACTAGGTGGGGTCGGCTAATGGATTTGACGACGCCAATCAATCTGTTTAGGGCCATGTCCTCCGTTAGATCCATGTAGGCAAGATCATGTTTAATAGTTTCTTTCCAACTTCTCTTGGGTCTCCCTCTCCCTCTCCTACTCTTGGCAAATGTTCTAAATATAAGTTGTATATAGGAGTCTTCTGGCTGCTGCTCCTTACACTTCGTGCTTGAAGAGTTTGCTTATGCGGGTTATGATATATTTTACATCAAGATAGTTGTAGCCTTGCAGGGACAGTTTAGCAGAGTTGTTGCTCCTGCTTCTAGTACCACGTAAAAGTCACACTCCCTTTTCTCTAATGTTTAGTCTCTTAAACTTACTGATATTTGGGAACAACCGCCCCCTGCCTTGCTGGCTTGAATTCTCTCTGGCGTGGCCTTGGTAACCATGCACCTCCTTTGCCTTCTTTGACAATGGATTCAAATTCTTGCATTTATCTCCTCTGTATTTCTCCTGAAATGGCAAAAGCTCCTTTTGATTTGAATCTTCTCAATTTACCGATGCAACAGTTTTACCCTGACAGCAGAAGTTCTACTGCCCGAGTGCAATTGCCCTCAGCACACAGATACCTTCCACGTCACCGTCTGAAGTTGAAAGAACTCGCTGACTCAATGTCACCTGTCTGGTCGGAAACTTTGCATTGATCCTCTTCTCTGGCAACAAAAGACACTGCATCGAGCAGACCTTCTTTCTTTCTACCTCTTCGTTTCCTTTACTCCTTAGCTCACCGCCTTCTTTTTCAAAACCCTTTTCCTCCGTAATCTTCTGTAACCCAGATACCTTTGCTTGATGATTTCCCAACTTTTTTAAAACTAGGGTGTTTCTAGTTCTGTTCATCATTGTACCAGTAAGATAATGCCAAATGATCAGCTTCACCATTTTGTTTATCTTCTATGCAAAAAAAAAAAAAAAAAAAAAAAATCTCTGACATCAAAAATAATTTTTTCAAAGTCCGCTTCGAAACCTCTATCACCTCTCAAACCTTCTTTCAATATCTTCAAAATTCCTTTCATCCTATCTATGCATAGGTTAGCCCGAAACATTGCACCCATATAGGTCTATGGGAAAGACTAGCCAACTTCCACTGATCTAAGAAAAGGAAGAGCTCTGTAAATTCAATATCAAAGTTCTTTTTATCGCCTGATTGGCTTCCTCTAAGTTGCTGAATGACATCAGAACCTTTCCCCCTCCTAATCTGGTGATACATTGCAATGTATTCTTTGTTGGCTTCTTCCCATCTCACATCTTCCCAGTTCCCACTAAGCTATTTGTTATCCATTTGGAGTTCGCTGCAATAACTTCTCTTCCACTCACATGTTTTTATGTTCCTCTTCATCTCATGACCTTTAACTGCATCATCGTATGATTACATCTCCTTATTGCACTGAAAACTTGTTACTACAAGCATAGAGATTTCTTCTGCCCTCTGATTGTATGCCTCTGGAGTCTGGACGATGCATAGGCATCAACTTGTTAGATTTGGCTATTCTTTGTGTCATCCCTTTATCTAATTTGTTCCTTCTTTTTGTCCAACCAAAACAAGCTATTTTAACCAGTAGCCTCCTCCCACCAAGGCTACTTCCCTGCATGCTTCAATAGCTTTCATGGCCAACCCTTTTTCAAGGCAGAGATGAAAGCATTGACTACCTTACTGAAATAAGAAAACGCAGACATCAATCACTCCATGGCAAGGTTTTAATAATTGGTGTTGGGGGTTGGCTCGCTCCCCTTCAAATCGAGTCAAGTTGACTCGGCCACTTAGAGCCTAAAATTGAAATATATGTTAAGAATCTAAAAATTGAATTTTAAGACGCATTATGTTTTGTTAGTATGAACAAACTTAAGCATAGATATGTATTGTCATTTACTTTTCAGTTAATCAAATGATGTTCCATGGGTGTATGCTCTGGCATATTATTCATGGAATCATGGTCACAAAAAAACTAGATCTTCCCATTTACAACCTCGTTGCTTCTGGCCCTCTTGCGATGGTAGTGAATCCATTCTCATTCAATCTCCTGCATCTTGAAGAAACTGATCAACCAAGATCTTTTCTATTGACCCTTTTGTAATGATTTTTAAAATGGAGAGATGCATGAAAAAAATCCTTGAATTGCTTTACCTATGAATCTTCTTCTAACAAATAAAGAACGATCCAGTATATTAGATTAGCAAGCCTTGAAGAACCTGGTCTTCAAATTTCTATTTGTTCTTGATTATTGAATCTGATCCATTGTTTTAGTTTATTAATTTTTTTCTCGTTCCTATTGGCCTTTATGATGCCTTTCTGTTTTAATGTTTTGGTTGTTCATGTAGGACGTAATACCGCCAGCATATTTGGAGGAGCTTTCACTGTTGCAGGATCAGATATCACCTTTCTCGACTGAAATCGCTTTCAATACAATAGAGCAAGAGCTTGGATTACCAATAGATATGCTTTTCTCAGAGATCACTTCAGAACCTATTGCTGCAGCATCTCTTGGGCAGGTTGTAATGGCTATCCTGCTTATGAGTTAGGTCTTGTTTTTGTCATGGACTCTTGATCCAAATTGAATTTGAAAGGAACTGGAATTTACATTTTGCAATTGTTAGGTATATCAAGCCAGGCTTATTCAAAGTGGACAGCTTGTTGCTGTCAAAGTGCAGAGGCCTGGAGTTCAAGCTGCAATTTCTTTGGATATATTTATTCTGCGTTACCTTGCAGGATTCATTAGAAGAGTTGCCAAGTTAAACACTGACCTTCAGGTAACTGTAGTGAACTAAAGTGAAATCTCTTGTTTTAATGTAGCAGGCTTAGAAGAAGATGATAGTGTGCTTTATCAATGTTCATCTAATAATCTATCTGCTTTGATTAAAGATGATTTTATTGAATAATAGAGGAACTTCATTTGCAGGCAGTGGTGGATGAATGGGCATCAAGCCTTTTTCGGGTATGTATAGACCTCCTTAGCATTTACTTTGACAGTACTTTATTCATTCTTTGTTTAAGAAGCTTTAGTGTTTTTCTTTTACGTATGACATAGAGGCTCATGTAGAACCAGGATAAGAAACTATGTAATTATTTTGATCTGAAGTATAAAGAACATCCATATAATACTTACACAATGGTGATGGAATTATGGAGCCTTAGTGAAATATTTGTGGCAAATCTGAGTCATCTTTAATTAAATGCCTTGTCATCTTGCAAAGAGCATGACAGTGGAAAGCTACTTGAATCCACCCCATGAATCTGTTTCCCAGTCGCTCAAGGTCCTTTCATAGCTTCTTAGTATCTTCATTTCTTTATCAAAATCAGGGACGACCATTTTGAACATTGTTTCCCTGTTCATTACTCTTGCAACCCTCACCTTACTACATCTATGCTTTGCTATGTTTGAGCTGCTACTTAACACCAATGTTTTAAAATGTTGAGGCATGACTACATGAGTCAAGGTGTTCCAAATTTCCAATAACCGAGCATGGGGCATTAGCCTCGTGAGCATGCCTTTTAAATAAATAAATAAATAAAGAATGATGTTCGATAAAGATATATTAATAAAAAATAGAAAACAGTTAAACTAAGGGTTGCATTAATTAAAATCTAGTTACAACAGTTTTAAATTGAAAAGGAGAAAATTCATAAGTTCCTATAATGACAAAATGCCCTTCTCATTTTCCTAAAATAAAGATGTGTTAATGCGGCATACAACGCCCAATATGAACTGTGACTAAAGTGCACGCTTTGTCTGAGATGTGCACCTCAAAAATGCCTCATACGGTGAGACATATGCCCTAAATGCAAGCATGCCTCGTACTTTAGGCCCAGGGATTATTTGGAAAGCCCTTCCATAAGGTGAGCCTTGGGTGTGAGCCCCAAATGCTTGTAAAACCACTGCTTGACACATGACACTTCCTGTGTTCTTTTTAATCACATTGCCTTCTCTGCCTTTGGATGAGTAGTTTCTGTTTCTTTTTAGTGTGTTCACATACACATGTATGTGCCATCTAATGAAAGATGTGAACATGAGTAGCTTCACGTTTAAATGTGATGGATTCTGTTTGTGCTGCCTTATGAGTTATGATGAGTCGTTTCTAGTTCTTTAGAGATCTGCCATTGTTATTAGGTGTTAGGCAGGACCAATAGGTGAGGTGTAGGCTATGGTTGTTCCAGCATTGATATTAAATGCTCAATTTAGAACTTGCCAGCAGGTACCACAATGCTTGCTAGGGAACTGAAGCTGATCCCATTCACATTTTCAGAAAGTTTAGTCAATTGTGTTTTATCTTTGGCGTCTTGGTTGAATTCCCAATCAGATGCAATGTATCTTGCATTTGCGGCAAAGACATCCTGTAAAAAGGTTATTTGGAGTGGGAATTATACATTTGGATTTTGGGATGTCTTGCCATTGTGTTCTGTACTGGTGGCAATCTTCCCTCATCACCTTTTCTTGTCCATGGCATTCTTGTCAGCAACCCCATGCACAGTTTGCCATTGGTGTTTTGGTTCTAAAGTAGAAGTTGAATCATTTGATGCTATCATCATAAGATTATGTTGCCGAAATTTTGAGTCATATTCTTAGGACTTCACATTGAATACAGGTAAATCACATTGAATGCAGGAGATGGATTACAGGATAGAAGCAAAGAATGGGCTGAAATTCAGGTGAGTGCATTATTCCATCTGTGGCTTATGTGCTCCGTCTTACTATATTTGTGTGGGTTTTATGCAATCTTCTTGTGAGAAATCAATCTTTTTAACTTACTTGTACACCAACAAAGCATTTACATCCATCCGGTGCACCTTCCATCTTTTCACACTAGGGAATGAAATTGTGATTATTATTCTGTGCATCTTGACAATACACCTAGGGTATTGTTGTTGTCATGTGATCGAGTCTCTAATATAATTGTTCTTCCGCCATTCCTGTTTAGTATTTTGCAGTATTGCTATTTTTTATGCTCTTGGCTTCCTCACCTTGTCTATCTTTTATCATCCAACTATGAGATTTATTGGGTCTGGACTCTGTCATCCATATTTCAATTTGTGAACCAAGTTTGCTTGTTCATCCACGGCCATGGTCTAGTTATTATTTGCCTGTGCTTTGAGAGCTCGTCCCACTTTTAGACCTAGGCACACCATTCATCTTTTGAAGCACATTTACCTCTTCAACCACGGATTTTATCTAGTTATTGTCTGCCCATGCTTCCTTAAAAATCTCTTATTTGGGGATTTATCACTGAACTTAAGAAGCTTGATTTCTTGACTTAAGAGGTATAGTTTTGATGGGGGATAACCTCCTTTCGGCATTTGTAGATGAGACCTTTATGTTCTGTGGACATTAAAAAGCTTGGACCAAGGCATTGAACTCGATGGAATATGTCGAGGACCACCAATAAAAAAACGTCGAGGATTGCAAGCTGAGCCATTTATCTTTTCACTGAAGAATGTAAACAGCTTATATCCTAGCTCAAAGGGTGCTGATCATTAACATGTGTGCATCGTTGTGGAACTTGGTTGTCAGACTCGGTCCCTTCTGAGTTGCCACACATAGGTTTAGTCTCATGCATATCGGTCAAGTCTTAACAGATTCGGTTCTCACTGAGTCCGCAATGGATACAAGTTATAAGGCCATGAATGTTAGACATCATAGACTACCTGGAAAACCTTGTCAGAATCTGGTAGGAAAGTAGTGGAATTTTTTCTTTTTTTTTCTTTTTCATGATTTCCTAAATATTTTCCTCATTTCCAAAGTCTGCTGAAAAGGATCCTTTATGGAGCAACAATGATGGCGAAATTTCAGATGGATTGTTTGTTGAATGTTACTAATGCATGTCACAAGTGTTAATGGCTGTAGGCTGATCTTGAAAAGACTTACCTTCTTCTAATCAACTTGAATGCTCATGCCAATTATTCCCATTTATTTTCTTGGCCTACAGAATAGTGAAATTCCACTGAAGGTTTGGCACATGCATTAGCACATCCGGTTCACTCATGTACCCTTTCTCTCATTTAAAAGTTGATTTCCCCTCATAACCTGCCTAACATGCTTCTGGTGGTATCCATGACTCAAATCAATTTTGAAGAGAACCTTAACAACCTTAAGCATGTCCAATGCCTGTGACACAATTTTGGTCATTGTTAAATTTCCATTCTTGAATTTCTTAGAAATAAGTAGTGGGCTAGTCACTTGGTTATTTTTTATCGGCATAACACGACTTTCCCTTTCACTCTAGGAAGAACTAAAAAACTCTAGAAAGAACTAGAAATCCCCAAATAAGATGGAAACTTTTGTTTCTGTAGCCTAGATCATTACCATCGTCATCATCAAATCATTAATTCATCATTACTATGACTGTTGCATCAGCAAGACTCAGTCAACTATGCTTTGACTCAATCAAGTTGCATCAGATTTCTGAGCGAAGTATTTAAACAATGAACTCAAACCTTTGATTTAGGAGTCTTGATGAGAGATTACTGGACCTAAGCAGGATAAAAGCCCAGGCCCGCCCCTTAACTAAACAGGCTCTATTTTTAGCAGTGTCATATTCAATAATTTTGAACACACCTTTTAATAATTTCATATAAAAAAGTTTAAACCATCAACTCCATTAGTGTAATCTTGGGTGGACAAACCAAACACCACATAATAAAAGAAAAACAAATAAACACCCATTACAACTGAATTAAGTAGTATCATTTTGACTGTTTGGTGGAAAATTTTCTCCAGCGCTATGTGCTCCATGGGAGCACTCATCTGGACCATCCCCAAAAGGCAGAACCCCCATGCACTGCCATGACAATGGCACGGATCCGAGTGGAGTGCATAGCACACAGCGAAGGTATAAATCTTCCATGATGTTTCGTACAGCTAGGATGCCACCCATTTCAAAAGCCATGATTAGCGACTAAATGACTATGCAGCAAATGTTACAACAGTCATAGTAATGATTATAATAATAATGGTTTTGGGATTTAATGATTTGATGATGATGATGGTAATGATCTAGGCTACAGAAACAAAAGTTTTTGAATATGCAACCTTTTGTGAAAGGGATGGGATTGTGGGAAACCAATATAAGAACATTAACTACTCCGGTATAGTAACCAACTTAGCCAACACTGAAAGGGATATTATTAATGTAGTGATCTGGGACCTACATCCGGTGGCCGGTGGGGTCCACATGTGTGTAATATCTTGTAATCTTTGTATGATTTCTAAGAGGAGAAGTATTCCTAAAATCCAAGGATTTCTTTGTTGTTTATTTTTACAAAGGAAACTCAAAGGCTATAAAAGAGGGGTTGATCACCTAGATGGGGATCCCAATTTTCTGGCAATTACATCTTTTTTCAATTGATAGATATCAATACAGCAGTCCATCATACCTAAAATTTCAGAAATGAGACATCTAGTCAGATTCTGTGGACAGATGAAAACCTTTAGCAAATCTTTGGAACAGAACTGAAGAGTTCATTTACAGTCAAAAGAAGTTGCAGAAATAAATGCAACTTAGTTGATAGCAGTACTAGCCTCATCACTAAAAATGGCCGTTGGCATCAGAATATATAGAAATAGGCTGCAACCAAAGGCCTCAAGGACTCAATCAGGCCAGATCCTGGATCTGATCATATAAACACATGCAAAAAGAAGAAGGGACTTTAGTCTGCGAGTGTATGCTGTTGCTTCTGGGTTTTCTCTATAACTTGTTATGGCAAAAAATATTCCGTTTCATAGTTTATCTTGGTAGGTGATCTAATAAGAATTTTTTGTTTTTTGTTGACCTAACACAGAGAACTTTATGGAGGATTGCAAGACGTTTTCGTGCCAAAAATGTTTCTAGAGCAAAGTAGTCGCCGAGTTCTTATTATGGAATGGATAGAGGTACTTTGCAGTGCACTTTTTTTTTCCTGTACTGTGTCATTACAGTAAAATTCTGTACCATTTTAAGGTTTTTTAGTTCATGTTGTCTTCTTTGTGTGCATGTGTGTAGGGGCAAAAGTTAACTGAAGTGAAGGATCTTTACTTGATTGAGGTTAAATCATCAAAGAGAATACAGGATCTTCCCGTCCTTGAAGCATATAGATTAAGTTTTTCATTTATTCATATTGTTATCATTATTGATTGTGTTTGTTATTATTTTTGCTTATAGCTGGCTTGTGAATTTTGTCTCTTGGCAGGTGGGAGTATATTGTTCACTAACTCAGCTTCTAGAATATGGGTTCTATCATGCAGATCCTCACCCTGGAAACCTTCTACGAACAACTGATGGGAAGCTAGCATACTTGGGTATTACTTTCAAATCGATGTTTTATATTTGTACCAAATACAATTAAGTGAATGTTACTATAATATCTTCTTTTTTTCCCCACGACTTGTACGGTTGTAGCCATGAAATTTATATATTTTTTACTGGGAAATAAGAACACTCTCTTTTTTCCATTTAAGTACACTGATGAAGCACTAAAAAGAGTCCATTTGATATGGAAACAGTGTGATTCAGCTAAGAAATTTATTTCTAATCTCTTATTGCATGTAGAAAGGAAAAGCAACTTTTCTCCATGCAATCCAGTCTCACTCCAACCTTCATATTCTTTCATTTCAGACTCAATGATGAAGTGGGTTTGATTGTTGGTCACACCTAACATGCTTTAAGTTCTTTCAAACTTATCTCATCTGGTGGTTGAAGTTTCATGTCCTGAATGAGCATTTCATAATTTGCCATCTTGAGTTACTATCATCATTCTGTTTTGTTACCTAGAAAAGAATGAAAAGTTTTTTTTTTTTTTTTTAATTTGTCATAGTATTTCACCAGTCAGTTGATTGTTTGGTCTAGTTTTGGTAGTCATAAAATATTGATGTTGTGTTGTCGTGATCACTCCTTACGAGGCTGGGTCCACTAATCTCACAAGGATAAAAAGAACTTATATCATCCAACTGCTATAGTCACCTGTGTGCTCCGCATCAATGAGACTCAAGTTGTCTATCACATTAACCCAACTAGCTTTGGTTGCATGGTCGTAAAACCCAATCAATTGACTTCTCGTGCAATGTTGTGAACCATTGCCAATATCCGCCCATCAGTAGTCTATTGATTTGCTGTGTAGAATTGTCTGGCCATCATGTTTCATTTGTCTGTCACATTTATGCCAAGGCCGGTTGAATGAACGATTCAGATTTTATTGACACGAACATGTGCATGGCCATTGGCTAGAGAAGTGGTAAGATGCAATTTTTTTTATCTTTGCAGGTGTAGTTGATCTAGCCTCTTTTTTAATAACTAGGTGTCATTATCTATCATTGTTTTGTGATTCTTATCTCCTGGCAGTGTCCATCTCTTATCAATATTTTGTGTTGGTTACCCTCCTTAAGTTCGAATATTTTTCTCACTTAAGCATCATTAATAATAAAACAATAATGATATTATTATTAATGTTACCTTTTTTATTGGTAATTATTAATGTTGCTTTAAGCTAGTAGAAGTTATTAATTTCTTATGTTTCATTTTGTGGAAGTATGAATGGATCTTTTTACATTTTTCCTCATCTTCAGATTTTGGTATGATGGGGGAATTTAGACAGGAACTCCGAGATGGATTTGTTGAAGCCTGTCTTCATCTTGTTAACCGTGATTTTGATGCATTGGCTAAAGATTTTGTCACACTTGGGTATGCCACGCAGCTGCTGCTTATTGTGATAGTCGAACTTCTTGACACTTAGAAAGGGTGACATAAAGTGGTGTCTCAGATTGAAACTAACTGTATAGAAATCTTTTGTAGGCTTCTTCCCCCAACTGCACAGACGGGTGAAGTAACAAAGGCTTTAACAGGTTTGCCTTTTTTTGTGCTTCCTTTGATTACTTAGGCTGGCCAAATGCTTGCCTGATTTGAATACTTTTTGTTTCTTCACTGTTTTGCATTTTTGAGATCTTTGAATTTTCAATAGTAGAGGCCAATGTGACTTCTTCTTTATGCTAATACTGGCATATTTTCATTGTAGATGTCTTCCAAAGTGCCATGAATAAAGGAGTCCGCAATATAAGCTTTGGTGATCTGTCAGGAAATTTGGGGCGCACCATGTATTTCCTGTTTCTGGAAATTCTGAATGCGATTGTTGTCATTTTTTTTTCTTTTTTTCTTTAATTGGTAGCATGATTCAAACCTGCAACCTCATGGTTGCGACATCAAGAACCTTCAAACTCTGCTAGGGCTCTTTTTTTTTTGATATCTCAGGTTAGGGCTCTTGTCAATATAATTATCGTCAATCGGTTATTCCAGATGGCCCTTTTAATTTACCCAGCCATCCTTGAAAGATTTGCACTTCATCAAGTAATGAATTAAGTGTTTGGACTTTAACTTGCAATTTAAGTGCTTGGAATGTTGAATAGTGCTGCAGAAAACAAAAAAACATCCTCAGGACATGCTTGCACAGAATACCATGCAACTTGATTTGTGTATGACCATTACTATAGAACTCTAACAGAAGCTGTTGCATCTTGTTGATAACTTTTGCAATTGAGATATTAGTTGAGGTTTAACAGCAGTAAATGGACCAAGGGTTACTGGAATCAATTCAGCTGTCTCATTGGAATGGTAAGAGCAAGTCCGAAATTTTCACAATGTCAAGGGAAAGGAGCTAAGAGAAGTGTCAAGGATGAAAATGTTGTTATTGAATGAGTTGAGTTGCAGGTTTAAGTCATGTTGCCTTAGGAAAAAAAAGTTATGATATTTTCTGGATTATTGCATTTATCATATGAAGCATGTATAGAAACAAGCAAGCGTATGTTTGGTAGCATTGTAATTGTTGCTATGATACAAGTATGATTCTTGAAATATCTAGGAAATATGGAGGATGCTAATTGCTAAGTTTAGAATGGCATCAATTTCGAAGGACCATCTTACTACTTGAGCAGTGTGTATTGTGATATTACTTTGTGCTTATTCTCCATGAACAAGAGTGATCTCTAGAAATGAGGCTGATGGCATAGTTGGTAAAATCCCAGGGAAAAAAATTCGTATTTTTAGAAAAAATCCTATTTCCTGATAAATTCTAGGATTGAGGTGCATGATTTGATACTTGTTGTATCAAATCCCGCGATTCGGGCTTTTTGTCTAGGCTGCAATAATAGCCAAATGACTATTTTTAGTCATTTATTACTTTCTCTTTTCATTTTCGTGTTCTGTTTTTAAGAGGTATCGAATGACGAGATTTAACGAGGAAAATGGATTAGGTGTTTGAGTGGAGTGTTCAATTTTAGGAATAGGTTTCATCTTGCTTGCATGTTATTTGTACGACTGTCTCTAGTTTTCTATATCAATGCCCCCTTTTGTTTAAAACTTAGTACATTTATACTGTCTTGCATGTCAGCACATTTTGGTTACAATGGACTCTAGTTTTCTATATCGATGCCCTTTTGTTTATATTTTATTCTGTTTATTCCTGGCTTGAGTGTCTATTGACATTTTTGTCTAATATTGTTTTCCAGGTACAGATTCAAATTTCAAATCCCGTCATATTTTTCTCTTGTCATCAGAAGGTAGTCACGCTATACCAAAGAAATAATAAAAAAGGGAAATACAGAAATGCCCTTGTTCCATTGATTCCATTGCATTATTCATGACTTGTCAAAGCTTAAGAAGCCAATCTTGGTTTTTGGAACTCAAGAATAAGCCCTGCCCTTTCTAATGTATGCCCTTCAATGTCACAGCCTGGCAGTTTTGGAGGGTATTGCAATCAGTTTCAATCCAAATTACAAAGTTCTGAGTAGTTCATACCCATGGATTGCTAGAAAGGTTCTCACTGACAGTTCACCCCAACTTAGGTCAACTTTGCAGTCTCTACTTTATAAGGTAAATTTGCAGGACCTTTTACATGTCCTAGACTTATTTTTGTTAAAAAAATATCTTTTAAATTCATGATACAGCATTTATTGCCAGACCATGATTCCAGGTTTTGGTTTTAACAGGAAGGCGTTTTCAGGATTGATCGTCTAGAGTCTTTACTAGCTGAGGTGAGTGTTTTTTTTTTTCCATCATTCAAAGATGTTTGTATGCAACAAGCAAGGTTTTATGAACTTCAGTTTCTTATCCTTGAGTACCCTAAATGACATGTCAAATTTATATGTCTAAGCCCAATAGTGCATGTGTAAAAATTTATAGGGCACTTTGTGAAAATAACGTCGTAGAGCACTTCCACTATAGAACTTAACCATGGAACTAAAAAAATGCCACCATGATGTCTCATCTCAAGAATGCTGCCAAATGACACGTCAAACACATTAATGGAACCCATAACTTTGCCAAGTTTTAGTGAATTGAAGGCACCTAAAAGAATTCATGGGGTCTAAAAACAGAAAATCTCCAATCTGTTGATAGAAAATGAGTTGTCAATATACAGACAGGAAAAAAACCTAGTTGCACGCATCCATATGGTGACACATGGCAGATGTAGATATCTCCAGAACTTTACACATTTGACTTGAAGAAAATCAAGGCTGGTTGGGTGATTCTAGACATTTAATTTGAAGAAAACACTACTGCCACTTGCTTCTGGCCCTGTTTTGATTGAGCATTGAGGATCATATGATCAGTGTAATTTTGGGGCATGGACTATATAACATAATTCTTTGGCGAACAATCTAGGTCAGTGTTGGAACTAGAGGCTCGAATGAAGCGGAAGTCTTGGCCATTTTGGAATTTCTTCACATCTACAAAAACTTGTATCATTGTCTCCTCATAGTCAAGAGTGATTCTTTTAATGCCGTAACTTGGGTCAATTTCCTTAGGGGGCCCGTGGAAAATGGAGTTCTATTTTAATGAGATTTGGCATGTAACAACCTCTTCTCAGCTGTCTTTTCAGCAGGGCCGGCCCCGACGTTTAGGGGGGCCCAAGGCGACCTCTAAAAAATGGGGCCCTTATACAATTATTTAAAAAAAAATTAATTCATTATAATTTTCTAACAAAAAATTGATATTTTTTATTACAAAAAAGTGTTGTATAACTTTAGGACTGCCTACATACCGAGGGAGGCTATATTTAATCCGAAGGATCAAGCACAATGTAGTTCTCTTAAACTACCTACCCTGACCAAAAGCCTACAATTCACACACCAACATTCCCTTCCAAAAAACAAGGCTAATAAACCTAGAACAAAAAAAATAAAATAAAAAAGTATTACTGAAAACAAGATCTTCTCGCATTTTTAGCTGCAAAGTCACTAATCAAACTTGTATAATCAAGTTTTTCTGATGCTCACGAGAAATGAGGAAAGCTGAAAAGTTTGGTGGTCTTATCTTTTGGTGGTGGGCCCATGTTTGAATTTTAAAGTCTTATCTTATGGTGGTATGGTGGTGGGCCTTAAGTTTGGCTTTTTAAATAATGATTATTTTAAATAAGGTGGGCTTTAAATTTGGGCCTTTTAATTTATTTATTGGGCTAAATATTTACACACGTGTTATTAATTTGGGCCTTTCAATTTACATATTAGACTAAATATTTACACATATATATACAAATACATAAAATAATATGGGGCCCTAAAAATTTTGTAATTATTGGGGGCCCAAGGTGGCGGCCTCTCCCGCCTGCCCCTTGGGCCGGCCCTGCTTTTCAGTATATTAATAGGTCAGCCAACAATGTGGTGGGTTCTCTAGCAAAGCAAGGGGTTGCTCGCTCATGTAACTTAAGTGCTCCTCAGCTCCTATTATATACGCTTGGTGGTTGTTTGGTGTACTTCTCTTATACCAATACATGCTCCTGTGTTGCCTATTTGCCTACCTTTGATTTATCTTGATGTTTTTCCATATTAATAAAATTTACTGTTCAAAAAGAAAAAAAAAACACTAAGGGTTTTATAATAATCTGCCACATTTCTCGATGTGGATTTTTGTCATAGAGGTATTCATTCAACTGGCTTAGACATTTTCCATGTTTCCCCATGTGTACTTTTATGTGATAGGAGATGTGCTACTGGCATTCCTCATAACTATCTTTAAAGCGGGGAAGACATTCTGAAGGAAGTTCACATGCAAATGGATGGGTCTCCCTACTTTTTGGCTATGCATGTCTTTTGCTGATGCTAGTTAGTGTTTAAATCAAAATTGGGAGTCTCAAATTTTCTGGCTGTGGTTGCTGATATTCTTTTGAAATCTTTGCATTTTTGGCAGTCCCTTCGTGTGAGAACAGAGCAGTCCTTAGTAAAACAAGAAGCAGTAGACAGAGATTCCAGGGTTGTTTTTAAGCAGATTCTTTCCTTCACATTGACTGAAAAGGTAATAACAAAACTTGACCTTTTCTCATCTTTGACTCAAGTTTAGGAACTGCAAGAGTAGAGAGCTGATCATGTTCTTTCATTCTAGGGTTCATTTGTGAAGGAAATACTTTTGGAGGAGTTTGCTAAGGTATGGTTTCATGGCCTCTATCCAATATGCATTGCTCTCATCTATGGATTTGAGGGTGTGTTATGCCTACCCAAAATCCCATGGCCAACAAATGCCCAGAATCTGCTTTTTCAGATTTCTCAGCAACAAATCATGTTTGTCAAGCCTTTTAAGTGGTAGTGATGCTGACCCTGATGTCCAAACTCTTGGATGGTAATACTTATATGCTTTGGTCTATATATATGTAAAATCTTCTGTGCATTCACCTTGCTTGGAGCAAGCTGTGCGAGGTAGCATGTGGGGCCCACCTATGCATTGTTCCGATTGGACCATTCAAACCCAACCCCTCCTCTTATATACACCGAATCCCATGAGTTTGCGCCTATCTGAATGGATTGGACTGTTGGATCGAGAGTCGTATTTTTTTTAATTAAAAAAGTTAAACTTGTGGCCACAATGAAGGGGTTGGGGACATGCTATTGAACTGAAATTTGATGTGGGCCCTACACACATGGATCTTTCCATCACCCTTGGTCCTACGAGCTGTTGGGCCTGATCCAAGCTACAGCGCATGGTAAGCCATGCATTTTCCTTGCACAAGAAAACGGCCCATATATATGGGCAGTGTTCTGGTGCGAACTCACCTTGCGAACCAGCTGTGGGGCGAACTGTGGGTCCAATGTGGGGATGGGACGGGGGCCCGAGGGGGGATGAAAAGATCCAAGTGTGACCACCCCAGGTATCAAGTTTGAAGCCAATCTCATGCCCCTAACCCCTTCATTCATGGGCCAACGGGTTCATATAAAAAATTGACCCTTAATCCAACAGTTCAATCCGTTCGGATGGGTGCCAAACTCCACGTTCAGTGACTACTAGGGGGTCCCTGTTTGTTGAGCGGTTTGGATTGGTGATAGCCAAAAGTGAAAGGAAAGAGGACTGAAGAAAGTTAAAAAAAAAAAAGTTTTTTCCTTTTTTCCCCTTTTTCTTTTTATGTTTAGTTCACTACTTAGAAAAGGCCTTTGCAATGTTGATATGATAATTCAAAAGTATATGGATATAACTTAACAGTCATTACTTTTTGTAATCATCTACATCTACTTTAATGACAATGACTTATAACATATAAAAGCCAAAACTCATTATCCAAATTTACCATATTTATATTTATGCCATCTCCAATTCATGTGGGGATCAATTATAAAATCTCATCTATTGGATAATTAACTTGATAAGCCATGTAAGAGTGCCAACCTATGATGCCTCAACTCATTTCAAACTTTGAAAAATGGGCAAATAGTGTACAATTTAAATCTGCAAAATAACTAGAACAAGATAATATAGAAGAAAAGAATAATCTCCAATAACTACCCCCGAACACAACCAACCACCCCTTTCTTAGCGTGACCATCAGATGATAATCCAACATGCCTCACTTTTCTTTTTAATCTACGTCTTTCCAGTTTACACACATAGATATCTTCCACCTTAGCAAACCAAGTAGGACAATGAGATGAGAACATGAAAATGCAGCCAAATCTCAGCACATATTAACTTAATCTCGTTCCTCTGCACTAGATAGCATATGAAAGACGAACATTTACATAGTTCTAACTTCTAACTGCCAAGTAAAACATATTTAAGCATTTTGATTTGTCATTTTTTTCCCCCCAGAATTGCAGTATTATAAACATGAATCAGTTTCAATTTTCAACATTTAATGAGTAATTACTAAGGGTTCTGTTGGTAATCTGCCTCTGCTGATAGTTCCCACGGTGGTGAGGTGTTTTACACCCTAAACCATAGCCCTAAGGTATTGCTCACCAAGCATTGGCTAAGAATTTACATTACTCCATGTTGCTAGAAATTGAAACTGCTCAGTTTGTACAGGCATAGCAATTGTTAACACGTTAAATGGCATAACAATTGTTAACATTCAATGCACCTTTGCCTTGGTTATCTTAGTTTTATTGTAATAATCTGAATCTTTTGCTGTGAACTATTCCTGTTGTTTTCATGACACTTGTTTCTTCTGGGGAATGCAGGGAATAGATTCCCTTGGCTTAGCAACATTGGAGTCCGTCACTTCTAGCTTTCCATTTTCTTCTGCATTTTCCTCATCGTCCCTGATGGCAGATGAAGACATCAAGAACTTGAGAACTTTACACCGCCTGATGCTATTGTTATCTGGGCTACAAGAGAGTAAAAATGTCAATATCAGAACATCTTCTTTCTTTTAGCTCAGAGTAGTTAATGGAAACTATGATACTGCTCAAACTAAAATGGCTCCCATTCTATGTTTTTAAGTAGCCCATAGGTTATAAAAAGAAAAAAAAAGGATTGTTTATAAATACACGGTGTTTATGATTCGTCAGGTCTGTTTTGCTTGGCAGGGCAACCCGTCTTGAGAGATATAATGCATTATATCACTGCAAGTTAAGAGCTTGCTGACAGTCCCAATCCTGTACTTGAGGGCTTATGGATTCCAGGTTTATACAAATGATGTTATGCATCGTGGTGCTGTGGGATGGAGAATGATCCAAAAGCCACCTAGACTGGAAGAACACGTTCCTTATCTATCCATCAATGTTTCGTCGGATGGAGACAGTTGCTTTATACTTAACCATTCATTTGTACATTACATCTTTATTAGCATTCAGTTCAAGCAGTATGTGTTACTTGTTCTGGCTTTTGATCAATGGCCTTCTGACTGTTCTCTGATAAATAATCACCATAATAATCCACTGTACATTTTTTGGGTTTCTGCATCGTTTCAAGTAAAGTTTACTAACTAGTACAGTGAACATAACCTTTTGAAAGAAAGTAAAACTTGGGCATTCCTATTACCAGATTCTAGGTACTTTATGTCTATACCCTCTAACATGCAGAGCCTTCATTTTTGGCAGGGAGTAAAAGAAGTGGAAATAAACAAGAACTATGGAACTAACCTGGAAGAGGTGTCACTTGTTCTTTCTCAGTTGGCTACTGTTCAGGATATGCTACCGGTCCTTTCTGTTATTCCTGAGGTAGGAAGGCAGAGAAAATGTTTTTTTTTTTTTTTTCCTTTCTTTTTTAGTCTTTATCTTATTGTGATCCAATTTTAGTGGTTTTTGGACCCATGACATCATGCAGTGAGAGCTTCACACTGGACAGTGGGGTCCTTCGTCATTTTTTGATTTCTGTTTAGTGACATTACCAATTTCTTGCAGCTTCCTCTGGAATCTCAGCAACAAATCCTTCGCATGCCAGCAGAGTTAGCAGGAAGGCTGGTATCTCGTGCAGTCGCAAGGACTATTCGCAGGATTATTATCTAACCATTTTATTTCACTGTAATTAATCTCAGGGGAGGTTCATTGATGTACTTTGCTATCCTAGAAACCCACTGTTGGAACCAACTGAAAGCCCATTTATGCCTTCCGGTGATGCAATGTCTGTCCGTTCCTGGCCTGATTTGTGAGGAACCAGGGTTGTTTGGAGGCTAGTATTGGCTGAGAAGATTGATAGCCTGATGGTTTATATCAATGGACCCAATTTAGAACGTAAGAAGACAAAGATAGGAAAGAGATAAGATGTAAGCAAACATTTTCTGTTACTGCAGGGGAAATCTTGAAGGGCCTTTTGGTAGAGATATTCATATAATCCCAATTACTAGTCTAATTATAATTTTTTTCTATGCTGTGTTGATGTGCTGACTGACTCAAAAAAAAAAAAAAAAAAAACTAAATTTGTTTTTCGTGAGAAGTTCTTTGCTTTGATTTGTGGGTAATGCGCATTGCAAAATGACGGACAGCGATGGCTTGCTTATCTAAGTTTTGAAAATGAAACTGAAAAGGTGGCAGAAGCTCGCTGCAGCATTCTTTTCATCCTTTCCACCTAGCACAGTAGCACTGATCATTTATTATAATTATTATGAATGAATATAACCAGAGGAAAGAAGACAAACATATTGCATGCATAAGTGTATGCTTCACCTCTTCCTGAGGGTGTGGTTAGCCGCTGAGAAAAGCCTGGCTGAACCACACTGCATCTTTAAGGCCCATGTCGGTCTCGTTCCTGGCATGGTAAACAATAAATAGAGTATGGGCCTGGTCCACCAATGACCTGAGCTGAACTAGACCAATTATTATAGTCTTAATTAACATGTCTTGAGCAAGGCTTCTTAAAGAGCCTAGACCTAGTGGACTGGGGTCCGCGTAGGATGATGGGTACCTGTTTGTATAATTGTATGTGAGTGTGTGTGTTGGCGCGGGTTATGGCCGTCTGAGTTTGGGGAAGTGGGGCCAACCTTGGTTCTGGGCCCGGATCTTTGGCCCGTAGACAGGAATCCAAGGATAACTCCAGTCCACCCACCAATCATCGGCCACTGATGCTAGTGATCGAAACTAGATATGAATAGATAGGCACACAGACCATACATGAAACTTTCAAGTCTGTAAAAGGCCTTCAAATTATTTTAAAATAAAATAAAAGAAATTCTTATTTGATTTTGATCCAATGGTCTGTCTAGACGTCCCTTGGGTGTAAAATCAATGGGGATCCATGACATAGGAGGAGAGGGTTCGGATCACAGTATAACAGTTGAGGTGGGGCCCTAGGTGGTCCCAATGGCAACTGACATCCCCCTATTTGCCCCCACTCACGATATCACAGGCCACCGAGACCGAGAGGATCCATATTTATATTATAAATATATAAAAAAGCGGCAGAGTGGAGGCGGAAGCGGAAGGAAGGGAAGAAGGAGAGTAGCGGCTGCTTTGGTTAGTTATTTTGTTCGATCTGCAATTTTATTCCACACCGCACCCAGTTCCAGGTCCAGGTCCAGCCATGGCGACCGTCATGCAGAAAATCAAAGACATCGAAGACGAGGTATCCTTTCCTTTCCACTTTCTATTATTCCTCTAATTCAGATGATGTTCTTCTTCTGATATTCCATCTCGGTATAAATCTCTTAACAAGTTATGGGAAATCCAAGCGGTTCCAAGTACCGGCTTGAGTAAATGCATGTTTGAACTCATCTGCTCTTGGATTTTGGGCTTACACACGTTTAGTTTAGTGAGGCATGTTTAGGGTTTTGGCGGAGTTAGGGTTTTTGGATATGTTCTTGCTTCCTTTAATTCGTGTTTTTTTTTTTTTTAGGGTTTCGAGTTTTGTAGTTACATGATCATGTATAGTTTCAGTTGTTTTCTTTTAGGAGTTGGGTTGGGATGGTGGGGGTGTTTGTATGGAGACATTTTCCCTTGAAATTTCATTTTCCACAGAGTGTCCTGTCCACCCCCATGTATTGCTTCTTAGATAATCTCTTATTTTCGTTTTCCCCCATCCCATGACATTCTTTTCTTTTTTTCTCCTAAAATTGAAAATCAATGAAAAATGACTGGGTTAGAATTTTTTTTTTTGGAATGGTCAAACAATCTATTTGTTTTTCAGAATATATAATTAAAAACTGCAAGCTATTTGAATTTTTTTGGAAGAACATATGATTTCATCTTCCACTGTGCTTTTGAGGCTGCCGAGAATAAAAAACCATACTAGGTCCGATGCTGTATTTTATGTCTTCTCCAAAAGTCTATCGGCAGTTGATGCAGGTGCTATTTTGATCAGAAAGGAAAAGAGGATCCCACATTTTTGTGGGTTTCAATTTCCATGCCACCCCAAAAATGTTGCAATGTGGAGCTCCTATTATTAGTCATAGTGTATATTAGGGAATGTACTTCCCTTTCTCCATTTGTCTCATTCTCTGGTCTTCAATTTATTTGTCTTTTAAGCTTTTTACCTGATTATTGTATGGCACTGCAATGATATACTTGTTGGAACGTTAATAATATTTTACTTTTTGTTGCAGATGGCAAGGACACAGAAAAACAAAGCTACTGCTCATCACCTGGGCTTACTTAAGGTACTCTCTCTCTCTCTCTCACACACACACACACACACACCCCGACACACACACACACACCGACACACACACACACCGACACACACACACACACACACACACACACACACACACACACACACACACACAGGGACACATTTGTGTCTATCTTATGTATTACCCTGATTCTACTGCACATCAGCTTCACTTAAGCTTCTTTATTACTTCACCTTTTTTTCTAACTTTTTAATATATTTCCTACTAGCTAACTTCACTTGTTTGTCCCTTGGCATGCATATTGCCAATGTATCCAAGTCTAAATAAAAGTTTACAATCACATTTTATCCTGCTCACAACTAGTTACCCTTTAGATTCCAATAGGAACATGTGGAATAGTGGCTGCCGCTTAATTGTGGTTTATGTTCTATATGTGCTTAATTCAGGGCTGAATGATATGCAAGGCCTGAAGGTGGTCATATTCTCATATTTTTGCAAATTCTATCTTGTGGGTAACATCCAAATACACTATCAACCATTTCAAAAAAACAAATAATTAAATATAAATGCACTATCAAACTATCGGACTAAGCAAATTGTGACTTAGTGAGTTACATCAAATGCACTATAACTCAGACTCACTTTGCAATAATTGGGTATTCCCTTGCACTATTACCATATATTTTGCATTGGCTGAAATTTGAAATTCAGACAAGACATATTAGAATTAGTTATTGAAATTTGTTATAATGAACTTTAGCTTGCATGTTTTTGTATTTGTTTCTAGGTCATTGTCTTTATTACAGGTCATCTACTTCTTTCTATCATTGGAAGTGTTTTATTTAAATATTGTAATTTTAAAGCGGTTGAACAGAAATAACTGCATTTTCTTTTTCGTTCTTTTCTTCTTCTTTTTTATTTTCTATTTTTTGGTACAAGGCTAAACTTGCAAAGCTGCGACGGGACCTGCTTGCGCCTCCGACAAAAGGAGGTGGTGGTGGTGCTGGTGAAGGCTTTGATGTCACTAAAAGTGGTGATTCACGGGTTGGTCTAGTTGGATTCCCATCTGTTGGGAAATCAACCCTTCTTAATAAGTTAACGGGTACATTTTCAGAGGTATTTCTTTATCTCAAGGAGTGGCTTCTTGATGGTTTCATCCCAGAACTTGTTAAATTTTTGTTATTTATTTGATCTCCATTTTCTTATAAATTATTTGAGTTACTTGAAATTTTAGTCCAAAATGAGAAAGCTACAAGTTTGAATAATTTTGTATCTAACCATACTTATGAAGGCAGTGTAAATGTGTGTGGACACTGTTAGCACCATCTGACCCAAGGCCCATGTACAATAGGCCCATACTCATATATCACGTGGGATTAGTTGACTCATCACCAATCTGTTTATATTCTCATTCCATGTATAGAAGATTGTAATTTAGATTCTTTATAATTTTTCCTCATACATAGATTGTAATTGCCTTGATTAAGGCTAGTAATCATCATAAGTAAAGCAAGGACTGATCGATCAGATCATCCAATATTCCAAAGCTTCTTCTCTTCATCTCAAAGTTCTGAATCTGTCATGGTATCAGAGCCTTACTTATTCTTTTTCTGCTTCTAGCTTTCCTCTCCGACCTTGTTGTCGAATCTTGGTGATATAACTGTCATAGGCACTCTGCTTGTGACTATTTGTGCATGTTAACATAGTATTTTCATCAACATCTTGAAGTCGATCACTGGTGGCCCACCTCCGATCAGTCCAAGTTCATCAAGGACATCATCCGATCTTGATCAACAGTTAATCAGAGATTGTGGATTGACTCAGCAGAGAAATCTGAGTACTATTTCGTTCTGGGAACCATTCTCGTCAGCCGTTTGAAGCAACTCATCAGGGGCCCACCTTGGATCACACAACTACATCAGCAGATCATCCCATCTTGGTCGACCACTCCTCCTGGATTTCTTGGACATTTTTTTCATATTTTTGGCTCATCAGAGGTAGGAGTTCTGATCGATTGAGTGTTTTCTTGTTGTGGTGCATAAGTTTTCATCAAGTGCTCATAACATCATGGATCTGTAATCGATTGGAGTGAAACTTGGCTTGCTTTGAAGAAAAAAAGGAGTACTAGACATCCATCAGATCTGATTAGTCATCAGATCATCTACTAGGCCCCACAGTCCCTCTTAGAACACAAAAACAGGGTCGTCAGACCTTTTTTTTTTTTCTTCTTGTGGAACCAGTCCGGCAGCTTGGTTTTTGGGATTCTGTTCATCTCTGGACTACTAGAGATCCAATTGTGTGGCTAGAGATACCTTAAATCACTTCTTGATTTTGCAGAAGAGATCACTCTACAGATCTGAGTTGAGATCACTACTGTTCTTTGCTACATTGGCTTGGGCCAACTCCTAGAGTGAAAATGGACAAAAGTGAACTTTCAATAGTTAAGTTTAATGGAACCAATTACACATCATGGGGATTCCAGTTTCAGATTTATCTAAAAGGAAAAGAATTATGGGGTCATATAGATGGGACTGATCCAAAACCTGTACAGGATGTCAAGGCTGTCTCCAAATGCGACACCAACGATGCAAAAATAATGACTTGGCTTCTGGGGTCAGTCGATCCACAGTACGTCCTGAATCTCAGGCCTTATAAAACGGCAAAAGGCATGTGGGACTACCTAAAATAGGTATATCAATAGGATAACTCTGCATGGAGGTTCCATTTGGAATATGAGCTCTCTCAGTTTACTCAAGGGACATTGTCCATTCAAGAATATTACTCAGTTTATTCGCTTATGGACGGACTATACTGAGATTATCTATTCTAGTCTATCCGATGCTTCGATTGCGGTGGTTCAAACCATTCATTCCACTAGTCAGAGGGATCAATTCTTGATGAAACTTACACCTGATTTTGAACAAATACGTTCAAATCTGATGAGCAGAGTGCCTTCCCCATCTATTGATTTTTGTTTGGAGAACTCCTTTGTGAGGAACGTCTTACAACCCAGGCTGCTCTCCAACAAGCACTGTCCACCGGTCTACTCACTATGGCCTATGTTGCACGTTCCCACCAGCAGACCAGAGATATTACCAAAGTACGGTGCAATAGTTGTCAGAAATATGGACATGTTGCAACTCAATGCAATAAAAAAATATTGCTCTTACTGCAAACGCAAAGGTCACGTTCTTCCTGAATGTCGGCGTCGTGCTCAGACTTCCTTTCAGAAGGCCAATCTGGCAACCCTGGATGTGTCTTCCTCTGCATTGAGTCCTGCTGCTAATACAATGCTGCATGCTCCACCTGCTTCTTCATCATCTCTTACCCTTGAAATGGTTCAACAGATGATCGTCAATGCCTTTTCTGCTCTCGGCCTCTCAGGTAAAACCAAACAGTCAAACTCCATCTGGTATATGGATTCAGGGGCTTCTAATCATATGATCCACTCTTCTGATACTTTATCTAAATTAAAGCCTTATGATGGATCTCCGAATCAATACAACAGATGGCGGCAGTATACCCATTACTGCGATCGGTGAGATCTCACATCCCTTACCTTTGAGTCATGTTTTTCTTTCTCCTCAGTTATCTACAAATTTACTATCTGTTGGACAACCGGTTGATAATTATTGTTCTGTTTCTTTTTCTCGTTCCGGTTGTGTTATACAAGATCAAGCATCGGGGAAGGTGATAGCGAAGGGGCCTAAGTGTGGCCGTCTTTTTTCGTTACAACTATCTACACTAGATAGGAATTTGATTGCATCTGCATTGTTTTCTGCTTCTAGTTCAAATAAAAGCCAATTATGGCACAATAGATTAGACCATCCTCATTCTCGTACTTTGTTGTCTTTGTTTAAATCTGGTTTGCTACATGATAATAAAATTTCTCTTAAGGATGTTTCATTCAATTGTTCTAGTTGTAAAATGAGTAAGAGCAAGACTCTCCCTTTTCCCATTAGTACTTCTTCATCATTGAAATGTTTTTCTTCATCATTGAAATGTTTTGATCTTGTTCATAGTGATGTATGGGGTATAGCACCTGTCATATCACATTCTCATGTTAAATATTTTGTTACATTCATGGATGACTATAGTCGCTTTACATGGATTTACTAATTGCATTCAAAATCTGAGGTGTTTGCTACGTTTAAAATTTTCTTATCCTATGTGGAAAATCACTTCTCCACATCCATTAAAACACTTCACACAGATTCAGGTGGTGAATATGTTTCTAATGAGTTTCAGACCTTTTTGCAAAACAAAGGAATAATTTCTCAAAAATCATGCCCTTATACACCCCAACAAAATGGTGTCTGAGAGGAAAAACAAACGTCTTCTGGACATTGTTCGGTCACTCCTCTTAGAATCCTCTGTTCCACCACAATTTTGGCCCGAGGCTCTGTCCACAGCAATTCATGTTATAAATATGCTACCCTCACCGCGTATACATCATGAAACATCTTATTTTCGTTTATTTCATAAGCATCCTATTTATTCTCATCTCCATGTTTTTGGGTGTGTATGTTTTGTTCTTCTTCCCCCAGTTGAACGAACAAAACTATATGTTTTGTTCTTCTTCCCCCAGTTGAACGAACAAAACTATCTGCTCAATCTTCGAAGTGTGCTTTTTTAAGTTATGCGAATGACCAAAAATGATTTTTTTTGTTATGATCCAAGGGTCAAACGTATCCGAATTTCTCGTAATGTTGTGTTTTTTGAAAATCAATATTTTTTTACTCCTCATCTAGATCATGATACATCTCCCATGTTTTCACTTGTTCCTGACTTTGGTGATTCTCCTGTTCCACCTATGGAAAATAACAAACCTATTCTTGTGTATGAAAGGCATAGACGGGAAAATACTATTGCACCTGAGCTCCCTGATATGTCATCTTCCTCGGCACTTGACCCTGCACCTGCTCCAGACATCTCCCAGTCAGTCCCTCGTCGATCATCCAGGATTTCCCGGCCCCCTGATCCATTTGGCTTCACCCATACATCCTTACTAGTTACACTGTCTTCTGTTCATATCCATAACCATTTTTCCCAAGCAGTGCAACATGAGTGTTGGCGTCAGGCCATGCAGGAAGAACTTGACGCACTGAAAGTTAATCAAACCTGGGATGTTGTTCAATGTCCTCCGTCCATCAAACCCATTGGATGTAAGTGGGTTTACTCTATCAAGCTACATCCTTACGGTACTTGATTATAAAGCTCGGTTAGTAGCACTTGGCAACCGGTAGGGATATGGCATTGATTATGATGAGACATTTGCTCCGGTCGCCAAGATGACCACTGTGCGTACAATTCTTGTTATTTCAGCATCATGCTCATGGCCTCTTTATCAGATGGATGTCAAGAATGTCTTCCTACAAAGAGATCTCAAAGAGGAAGTGTACATGCGTATTCCTCAAGGCTATGACTCTACTTCTAAAAATGAGGTGGCAAAGCTCCGTCGCTCCTCTTATGGACTAAAACAAGCACCCAGAGCTTGGTTTGAGAAATTTCGAGCTACTCTACTTCACCTTGGATTTGCTTAAAGTCCCTATGATCCGTTGCTCTTCATGAGTAAAACCGCTCAAGCTACCACCATACTTCTCGTATATGTGGATGATATCATCATTACGGGCACTCACAATAATATGATCCAGAGTCTTCAACCCTCACTTCAAGCTGCATTCCATATGAAAGATCTGGGTCCGTTAACATATTTTTTAGGACTTGAGGTTCAACAGTGTAGGAGGGGACTGTTTCTACATCAGCATAAGTATGGTACTGACCTGGTTGACCTTGCTGGGCTCAAAGAGGCCACACCTGTGGATACTCCATTGGAAGTAAATGTGAAACTCAGGAAAGATGATGGGGATCTCTTATCTGACCCCACAGTCGGCAGTTTGGTCTACTTGACCATCACTCGACCCGACATCTCATATGCTGTGAATGTTGTTAGTCAATTCATGACAACACCACGGCATTACCATCTTGTTGCTGTCAAAAGGATCATTCGGTACATTCTTGGTTCCCCGACACATGGATTGTTTTTTTCCGGTTGGCACACCATTGACACTTACTGCTTATTCTGATGCCAACTGGGCCGGATGCCCGGATACTCGCAGATCCACCACGGGCTGGTGTATGTATTTGGGTGATCACTCATTTCACGGAAATGCAAAAAGCAAGAACGAGTCTCATGATCCTCCACCAAATCTGAATATCGCGTTATGTCCGCTGCCTGCTCCGAAATCCTTTGGCTTCATGACTTCCTTACAGATCTTGGGTTTACTCAGACCTCAGCTACCCCACCCGTATCACTGAGAATCCAGTTTTTCATGAATGTACGAAGCATATTGAAGTGGATTGTCATTTTGTTCGAGATGAATATGATCGCAAAGTCATTAGTCTTCCACATGTCTCGAGTGAACTCCAACTTGCAGACATCTTCACCAAAGGACTGCCTCGGCTATGTCATGAGTTCCTGATTCGCAAATTGCTACTAGTTGACCAGCATCAATTTGAGGGGGGATGTTAGCACCATCTGACCCAAGGCCCATGTACAATAGGCCCATACTCATATGTCACGTGTGATTAGTTGACTCATCACCAATCTGTTTATATTCTCATTCCATGTATAGAAGATTGTAATTTAGATTCTTTATATTCTTTCCTCATACATAGATTGTAATTGCCTTGATTAAGGCTAGTAATCATTATAAGTAAAGCAAGGAATGATCGATCAGATCATCCAATATTCCAAAGCTTCTTCTCTTCATCTCAAAGTTCTGAATCTGTCAGACACCCACATTTTCTTGTGAGATATTTGAGTTTTTTTTTAATTAAAAAATGAGAAGGCTGCAAGTTTCAGGACTGTTGTATTGTAAATGTGTATAGAATAAAAATATGTTTTTATTCATAGTCTTATTTTTATTTTTATTTTTTTAATGTTGACTTTGGTGCCTTTGATCAAAGATGACATTTGGAACTTTCTCATGTCATTGGAAAGAATTGGTAGCATGGTGCAGTATTCAAGTCATTCTCTTTCTGTTGGTTTATGTTATTACCTAAGAAACCTCATTGAAGCCATTTATCTTTCTTTTTCCTCCTTATTCTTGGCGGGAAAGACAGAGTTGTGTGGTTTGTTGGGGGTAGTAAAGCAAGCAGTTCACTTATTTTAATTCTCTGTAACTAGAAGTTCATTACTAAAATTAACATTCCTCCTTGAATTTTAATGACTGTAGATTTATTTTTTTTCCTCAAATTTTAATGGTGGAAAAGCTTTACAAATCATCTGAAAAAAAGGCAACAACAATGAGCACAGAGGAAGGTACTCATTGCCATTACCATGAGGGTTGCAGGTTCATGTTACCCAAAAAAAAGTCATCTGAGAAAAGGACCGATACTTTACAAAAGGACAAAAGTATACACATTCAGTGACTATGAATTTTTGAACTATAGTGGAGAGCCTACTAATTGAAGACAGAAGTCTCTCTAACTCTCAATTTCCAGGATCCCCATTCCTTACTACTGTCCTTTTTTTGTTTTCGTAATGGGGCCTACGATTGATCCAATCCCTTTTGTTTTCTTAAAGGGGCCTACGATTGATCCCCCCCCCCCCCAACACACACACACACAAAATGGAGATGTGGATAATCTATCTGAACAACAGGAGGTCAACAATGGATAATTTTTTTGTTATGGCATTCATAGCTCCATGTTAGGGTTTTTTTTTGGGGAGGGGGGGATGTTTTCTTGTTCTGTTTCGCCATTCTAGTCTATCCCAAGCCAAAGTCTTAGATAGGTTGCACTTCTTCAGGTCTTTCTTCTAAACTAATTTCTTTACCAGCATTCATTCAGACTAGTGCAATAACACTTGCCTACGTTCCACTACAACCGAGCATTGTTTATAGTGGGGGACGCCCCAACTTGATCATGGAATGTCACTTTTTTAGAATTCATGCTGCAGTTGCGACAGTAGTTCTACACCGGCTGTCAACCTACTTGACGCAACCCCCTCCTTTATCTGGGCTTGGGATCGACAGTTACAACAAATTGGTGGATGTGTGTATACAGAGTTCTAAAAATCAGCTGACTCGATTTGGGCTCGGCCTTAGTCCGACTCGGCTGAGTCCTTGTCCCAACTCTTTACTCTTCTTATTAATAACCCTAAGTCCCTAACCCTCTTTAAAATTCTCTCGAACTCTCTTTCAGACTCTCACTCACCAAACCCTCTCTCAAACCCTAACAATAAACCATTTCTCAACCTTAATCCCACAGAACTCAAGAAAACCTCTCTCAAATTCTAGCCCAACAAACTCTCTCTCTCTCTCTCTCAAGTTACAGAATGGCTTTCTACCATCATCTAGAAAGTTCCAACACGCCTAGGGTTTTCTACAGCAGCATCTTCTAATTCGGGAGAGTCCTTTAAAGACAAAAATGAGAACGCTCAAAGCCTGCGCTTAAGAAGAGAAGTCAGAGAGTTTTGCATTTACCATATTCAAAAAAGAGAAGGGAGAGGGGGGTTGATGTGATTGATGCCTGGGAAAAAGGAGAGGGAGATCGATGTGTTTATGCTTGGGGGAAGAGGAGAGAGAGCCCTTGCTTCAAGGAAAAGAAAAGGGAAAAGGTGTACTTGTGTCCCCTTAAAAAAGTACATGTGACTCGGCTCGGTTCAGGTTGAGTCTGAGTCCAATATTTTAAACAATGTATGTACATAGGGCATCCATTGTGCATTGTCTTACCATGCGCACCACCTAGTGGGGCCCACATTAATCACTTTATTATGAATCCAAATGGACCACGCACATAACACCCCCTAATAATAACCGGATCTCCCATCCAAAAGGGCTGGACAGTTGGGCTGAGGGTCATTTTTTTCTTTTTTAATATAAAGACATCAAACTTGTGGGCCATAGATCAAGGGTTTAGAAAAATTGGATTGACATGAAACTTCACATCTGAGACAGTCCAACTTGGATCTCTCCAACCCATCACCCTCGTGCACAGCTGGTATGCACAGTAAGACCATGCACACTGGATGCACAGGAATATTATCCATATGTAGATGTGTGTGTGTTTTGATAGGTAATGTGACCCAGAACCTCATGGTTGAAACAGTGAGTACCTTCTTATTGTGCTACTGTCTAAAAACAGGTATTCTGGAGATCTTTTTTGATAATTTGAAGGATTCATGTCTATAAGTAACTTTTTTGTATGTTTCTCTAATCGGTCTGTGGATTTATGTAACTTGAAATAGAAATCTTCTTCTTTTGATAATTTACATTATCAGTTATGCAAGACTGAAACCAGTATAGCAGTCCCCAACAAGCCCCGAAATAACTTGCTAATCATGTTCATGGCAAATCTTACTTTGTTCTGTTATCTTTTTCTAGGTTTTTTGCTTAGGGTATTTTGTGGGTTCTCATATTTCTCATATTTTACAGGTTGCTTCATATGAATTTACTACATTAACATGCATTCCAGGCGTTATTGTGTACCGTGGTGCTAAAATTCAGGTGCTGTTTTCGCTATTTTAATTTAGCAGTTTCCTACCTTTCTTAGGGTATCTGTTGCTTGGTTAGACTTTTCAATCAGTTTTGCACTTTTTTTTTTCTGGTGGGTGTGGGTTTTTGGGTGGCTCAAGCTCTTACTCTGTCTCAAAAAGGGCTACAGTATGGATGATAATTGCCTTAACGTTCTGTAATTTAGGATATTGTTCTGGATTTTTTTTCTTCCTATGTTATCATTCTTTACTTTTTTGCTATTTTTGTTCTAGAGTCTCTTGTTAATGCTCAAATACTTCAAATACATGCATTCATGATTTCTCCATTTCTAATTTATGGTGCTTGCTTTTTTACCTATAGAGACAGGTTATTCGTTGAACTTGCTGCTGAAATTTTTTCTTCCTATGTTATCGTTCTTTACTTTTCTGCTATATATATTCTGGATTTTTTTTCTTCCTATGTTATTGTTCTTTACTTTCTGCTAGTTTTGTTCTGGAGTCTCTTGTTGACACTCTCAAATACATGCATTCGTGATTTCTCCATTTCTAATTTATAGTGCTCGCTTTTTTACCTAGAGAGACGGGTTATTCGTTGAACTCGCTGCTGATTTTTTTTTTCTTTGCTTTGCAGTTGTTGGATCTCCCAGGAATTATTGAGGGTGCAAAAGATGGGAAGGGTAGAGGAAGACAGGTTGAGAAGTGGTTTTATTCTTTCACGACTGCCAAATAAACCTTATCAGACCTAGCTTATTTTATAAAACCTGGTGTTACTTCTCTCTACTTATGACCTTCTGTGCTGCAGGCTTGCATAAAAGCTTTTAGTATTGTAACACGGTTAATAAGTAATATAGACATTTGTGAGCCATGTGTCCTAATTTTTAAGTAATATCTTTTTATTTATTTACTTTTGTCTGACGGAATTTTTGTTTATTTCATGGATAAATCTTGCATTATAAGCATGCTAACTGAAACTATTTGGTTCATTTGGCTTTCTTAAATACCTTTAATCCCTATTATTTGTGCCTGTCCGTGATCCATACCCACAAACAAAGTTTGCTCTCCATAGTGAAAGTGCCTGTTTCTTGAAGTTTGCAGACCTTATACAAGGAAATCAACTGCATAGAGACATTTTGAAGTTTACTCTAAAAGAATGTTTCTAGCAATAGAAAGTGACACAGTTTTCTTTGAATGTTACTTCCAGAGTTCCAGTTTTTAATATATTTTATGGTATTTTCTTTAATGTGTAGACCCTGGTCTAAAGATGCTGAATGTATTTTTTTTTTATATGTTGTTGTTTTGTGGGTCAGAGAGATTTATATATGGTGTTCATTGACTTGGAGAAGGCCTATGACCGGGTTCCTAGGGAGATTCTTTGGAGAGTTCTGGAAAAGAAAAGAGTATGTGTCAGTGTCGCATATATTGAGGCGATAAAGGATATGTATGATAGAGTCGTAACATCTATAAGGACGACTGGCGGCGAAACTAAGGAGTTTCCTATCACGATTGGTCTACACCAAGGCTCAGCGTTAAGCCCGTACTTGTTTGCCCTAGTTATGGATGAGATTACAAGACATATCCAGGATGAGGTGCCGTGGTGTATGCTATTTGCAGATGACATTGTTTTAGTGGATGAGACGAGAGAAGGAGTAAATGCTAAACTAGAATTGTGGCGGAAAACATTAGAGACAAAAGGGTTTAGGATAAGTCGATGCAAAACGGAATATATGGAATGCAAGTTTAGTCAAAGTAGGACTCCTGGTAGCATAGAAGTAAGTTTGGGCACACAAAAGATTGTAGAGAAAGAAAACTTTAGGTACTCTGGATCTATGGTGCAACAGGATGGAGGGATTGATACTGATGTAAGTCATAGGATTCAAGCCGGGTGGACCAAATGGAGGAGTGCTTTTGGGGTCTTGTGTGATCGGAAAGTCCCCCTCAAGGTTAAAGGAAAGTATTATAAGGTGATGGTACGACCAGCGTTGTTATATGGATCAGAGTGTTGGACAGTAAAGCATAATCATGTCAAGAAGATGGAAGTTGCGGAGATGAGAATGCTAAGATGGATGTACGGGATCACAATGAGAGATAAGATTAGGAATGAGGAGATTAGGGGCAAAGTAGGAATAGCACCGATTGGAGATAAAATGAGAGAAAATCGACTGAGATGGTTCGGCCATGTTAGAAGGCGTCCAACGGAGGCACCTGTTAAAAGGTGTGAAAGCATGGAGATTGCTAGGAGAGGGAGAGGGAGACCCAAGAGAAGTTGGAAAGAAACTATTAAACATGACCTTGCCTACATGGATCTAACGGAGGACATGTCCCTAAATAGATTTGATTGGCGTCGTCAAATCCATATAGCCGACCCCACCTAGTGGGAAAAGGCTTGGTTTGGTTTGGTTGTTGTTTTGTGGGCCCCTCCTGTATGTTAGACAGTGTATCGATTTTTGTCCTGGCTGATTCAGGTTCCAATACTGATACATGAATCCGTGCCAATCAGTTCCATTTGCCAAATCCCCTTCTACAAAAATTGGCAGGAAAAAGGATTCTTTTGAACCCAAAAAAGAAGAACTTTGATATCTACCGAACTGGATATGCCTAACTCAAGATACTGGTCAACATATCACCTATATGGATATATTATATTTGATTAATTTGATCATGAAGCCATGAAGCTCCATTTGGAATTTTAGCATTTTCTTTTACTTTTTTCATAATTGTGTCGATTCACCTTTCGTTTTTATGGCTGCAGTCTAATATCTAGTCGAAACTTAAAGCACTTTTGATTCACAAATTCACTTCTAATCTATTAAATCTTGATATCATGTCCCAGGTAATCAGCACTGCTAGGACATGCAATTGTATTTTGATTGTTCTTGATGCAATAAAACCTATAACGCACAAGCGTCTGATTGAGAAAGAGCTTGAGGGATTTGGCATAAGGTAGTTTTGGAGACTTGTGATTTTTTTTTCACTGTTTCTAGAAATTCTTAGGAAGTGCTTGGGCCTTTTTTCTCTTTACAATTTGCATTAAGACCTGAACAATTAAGTCTCAGCTCACAATCCTCTTATTATCTTTTTTTTTAATAACTCTTATTATCTTGTATTTTATTTTATATTGTTTTTGATTGCTTTTCCCTGTCCTTTATTTGATTCAACTTTGTTCTGTTGCTGGTTAAATCTAATGCTTGAACTAACATCTGAGCTACATGCAAGAAGTACTGAGTTAAACAGAAACTCATCTCAACCTGAACTATCAGTTGTGTCGTGCAGCAGATTTTCTGATAAAATGCACCAAACTGCGAATCCCTTATGAGTTGTTATCCTCAAATATTTGGTACATGACCTTCACCGTCTTAACGAGAACCTTCTTAGACCTTCTAAGTCTCCTTTACTATCTACCCAACTAGCAAACCAAGAGCAGCGTAGTTGTGTTAAACTTTTTCCAGGTGCAATCGAGATTAGAAAACAAATATTCTAAATCTCCTTAGGCTTTAGTTGATTGAAGTGAGAAAAGACTAAAAGAGCAAGAGTGGATTTAGTTTTTAGGAATGATGAGCAGCGTAGTTGTGTTAAACTTTTTCCAGGTGCAATTGAGATTTAGAAAACAAATATTCTAATGCTCCTTAGGCTTTAGTTGATTGAACTGAGAAAAGAGCAAGCATGATTTAGTTTGTACTTTGTAGGAATGATGAAGTGGCAGTTACAAAATGATTCGGTAAACGTGGCCCCTTGGAAGCTTTTGTGTTAACTGTTGGCAAAACCAGGGATGTGGGAAATGTTTGTAGGTCAGTTTTAGTCATTAAGATTTGTAAGTGAATTAATAATGGAGTACATCACTGGGCATCATATTTCTCATTGTTTATCAGTAAAGAAAATATATGAAATATCAACTGTAAGAATGCTATTCTTTTTAAATGTCTTTTGGGCTACAAATGAGATCCATTGCACCCCCACCCCCCCACCCCCCCCCCCCCCGCCCCCCCTCTCCTTCTTTTCTTCTTTTTCTCTCTCTGGTGCTCATTTGTTCTACTGTTCACATGACAGGTTAAACAAGGAACCCCCCAATTTGACCTTTAGGAAGAAAGATAAGGGTGGGATTAATTTCACATCAACTGTAGCAAATACAAACCTGGACCTTGAAACAGTGAAAGCGATATGTGGGGAATATAGGATTCATAATGCTGATATATCTCTTCGATATGATGCAACCGCTGATGACCTCATAGATGTTATTGAGGGTAGCAGGGTATATATGCCCTGTATATATGTTGTCAACAAAATTGACCAGATTACACTTGAAGAGTTGGAGATCCTGGACAAACTCCCTCACTACTGCCCAATCAGGTAATCTCTTACCCTGCTCCATACTTTGTAACATGGCTACCTTTTTCTGCCCTAGATTTCCATGCAAAGTCTAATATCAAACTATGCTTCTCAAGGCTATGATGCAGCAAGCATTTTTGTTTTCACTACTTTTATGTTCCTTGATTAGTTTTGCAATGTATAGTTCAGTTTTGGAATAAACATGGAAAATTTGTTGCAAAGAGATGTGGTGAATGTTCGTCCTTTCTTAAGCCTTTGGTACACCATGCATCTTGCTCTTGAGTTTTTAACAGTGAAAGTAGCCCTGTTCTTGAATGGAATTTATTGATGCACTGCTTTGCTTCTTTCTGACATTTGCAGTGACTAGTTATCAAAAAAAAAAAAAAAATTGATGTGGAAAGTAACCCTATTCATTTAGTGTTGGATGTTGTTTTTCTTGATCTATTTGATTGTGTAGAGCAAGTCTTTGTGGCTGGTGGTTTTGGCATGGATCATTGTTTATGAAAGGCCTTTAATTATCTGGATTGTGGAAAAAATGCCTGGTTATTATGGGGGTGGTTCTAAATCATTTCAATTAAATTGTGATGAACAAGCAAAAAAAGTTTGTACTTGAAGTTGGAATCTGGGAAAACTTTTTGTGCTTAAAATTTATAACTGGGGAAAAATTCACGTGCTCTAAAAGATAAAATTGGGAAAATGAGGTGAAATTCATAAGCAAGCAATGATGAAGGATCGATCTGTTATCATTCTCAATCTATGATGCCCAGATACGGACCCTGATACGGGGATCGGGGATACGATTTTTCACTTTTGAAAATCTAGGACACGGATACAGATACGAGTGTCCTAATTTTCTCTTTAGATCACTTTTGAATTTATTCATCTATTTCTAGCATTTTTTTTCTGGAGAGAAGTAAATTTATTAAAAGAACGATATGAAATAAAGGACTTTATAAGTAAGACATGTTAAACTTGTTCCCTGAAAGTATTGGTGCAGTATGAGCCTATGAGGTACCAATACAAGTGCCGTATCAGTTCGATACAGATACGTTCGGCTTGTACAAGTATCAGAGTATCATAGTTCTCAATGGTTTGACGTCTAATTTCAAATGGGGTGGGTGCTAATGAATAAATTTCAATGTTACTGGCAGAGAGATCTTGTGGTAATTCATCTCATATGTCCAAGTAGTTCATCCCACGCCTAATATCTTTTAATTACATCATTTGATTTGTGCTTTAACTTGAACTCCACAAAAATCTTTCCTATAGGCAATGTAACTGCTTTTTTCATGTTGGATTGTTTTTAGAAGTATGCTTCTATTCAATTATTCACCCCTTTTCATTTTGGGTGAGATAAGTCTTCTTTGACAGTAACCTTATTTATTTATTTATTTTAAAAAGGCAGCTTTGACACTAGAAGATTATCAGTAGTAGAAAGAGAGGGCAGGAGAGCAAAATTTGAAGGTAAAAATGATTCATTAAAAATTAAGTCAAGGGTTGGATGAATTGTACAAGAAAGCTTCCTTTTGTGTAGGGCATCCAGAAGATCATCAGGGTCATTGCACGGAGAAATGGTAGGGAGATAAATCATGTAGTCACTGCCTCGTGAAATACCCTGTATAAGGGCTTTAAGGGACCACTTTTTATTGGTTAGGGCTGATGCAAATGACTATACTACTTGGAGAGAGGACTGTATCTCCAATGGCTTATGCCCTGGTGATGCAGGACAGGTCCATGGTCCCCCCATGGGTCTACCTGCCAACGGGTACAACCCAATTATCCTGTCCAAGCTGTTGGGTACAGCCCATTTATTTTATGTTATTTAGGCCTTTAATTATCTTTTAGGTTACTTGTTAGGATGTTTTAATCCTGCCCATTAGCGTGTTTGGATGGTCCATATTAGTCTTAGGGTTATTTATTTTCCTATATAATGATGTAAAGCCTCTTTGGCTAAGGTATCCCTAATGTAAAGCCTCTTTTCTTCGAATTCCTCCAAGAAATCCCTAATGCCTCCTGGATTGGAGGTGGTGAGAGCCCAATTTTTGAGTCTCTTGAGCCCTATCTTGCTCATCTAACGTAACGCCTCTGGATTGGAGTTTGGTGAGAGCCCAAAAAAAGGTATCTTCCTTATCTTTTCTATCTTCATCGCCCTCCCGCATCTTTACCTCCGTTGTCCGCACCACCTTGGCCATTCTGGATAATTTATGTATATGCTAGTAACACTAATGATGTCAGGGAACAATTCCTTATTTTCGGACAAGGTTTTTGTGAGTCTCACTTGGTTGCATGGCAGTTGCGAGGGGAAGGTTTAACAGGTAGCTTAGCTATACCTGTGGATTAGGCGTGAAATGCAAATATTCCCAATGTAATCATCCTAGCTTTTATTTGGGTTGGGGGCCTTAGAGCTCACACTTGCATAAAGTTTTTTGTCCCCTCAACTAATGACTTTGGATTAGTTTGATGAGTGTCAAATTGAGGTAAGTGTCAATTCACGGGGGCATAGGCGGCCCCCATTAATAGTTACTTTTAGAATATATGAGGATCGGCTTCTCATTTTTGTCTTCAGTACCTGAATGTCATAATACCTCATAGTTTATATATAACCATTTTGATTTTTTTTTATTTAAATACTACTTATTGATCTTATTGGAGTTTTGAACATTTGTGGTGCCATGATTTTATGGTTGCACCGAGTTATATTAAGAATTGTGTTGTGATGCTCTTAAGACAGTGCTCACCTTGAATGGAATCTTGATGGTCTTCTGGAAAAGATATGGGAATATCTTAATCTAACCCGCATATACACAAAGCCAAAGGGAATGAATCCAGACTATGAAGACCCTGTCATCCTGTCATCCAAAAAAAGGACTGTCGAAGACTTCTGCAGCAGAATCCATAAAGATATGCTCAAGCAGTTTAAGTAGTGAGTGTTTCCCGCTATTTCATAGTTTCAATATTCCTCCATTTCAGGGCTATGCGCCTCATTTTGTGTTGTCCCCCGTACTAACTTTGGTTTTTAATAATCTTTCAGTGCATTAGTTTGGGGCTCGAGTGTGAAACATAAGCCTCAGAGGGTTGGAAAGGTCTTCTGTCCTAATTGACCAGTTTTGATTTGATTGTGATCACTTCGTGTGACCAAGAAATTGTTGCTAATCTGTCAGTGTTTTTTTGTTCTACAGGAGCATGAGCTTGAAGATGAAGATGTTGTTCAGATAATAAAAAAGGTGTGACTCATGCATATACTATGTTACCACAAGTACAAGATAAGTGATACAGAGCCCATAATTTCATGCCATCGTCCTGGAGCTTTATGTTTAGGTGCAGTTTTCTTACTGTGGGTAAGGCATTTTCTCTGAGCAGATATAGCCCAGGGCATCCTGTTGTGGAAACTATGCCTGTTGTAGGTGGACATGCAATATTTTGGATTTGTAGGTGGATTTGACCTTCATATGGTTTGAACCTGTGGAAGAATATCAATTTTTGTATCCTTCTATGATCTGTTTTCCATGAATCATGCGGATGTCTTTGTAAATCCCTCGAAGCTGCTCAGCTTTACGAGTTTCTTACCACATTCGAACTATATGCATCACACGGACCCGATAGCTCCATCGGTTATATATAAATGATGCATGAATAATGTAGTGTCCATCAGGCTTCCTTAGAGCGAACCCAGGAAACCAGTGACAGGCGGGCAACGAAGAAAGGAGAAAATTTACATAAAAGAGTTTAATGTGGCCAATCAAATAATGCCAGGAGTCTGTCTGAGTCCACACACCTTCATTGACATCTTAAGTCAGCCCACATTGAATGCAAAATACCGACCTGACCTGCCTTTTGAGTGGTATCTATTAAATTGTGCTGAGTAAGTGATTCTTGTTGGGGTCTAGTTGATTGCATCCATGTTGTACGAAAGGCAACACTCAATTCTTATTTCCCCTTATTTCCCAGGTAAATGTATTAGAACCTCTCTCTCTCTGTCTCTCTCAATTTGTTTAGGGAGAGGACTCTATTCTTTTTGGATTTCTATTTTTATGAGCAACTTCCAGGGCTGGAAAATTTGTTCATTTTTATCCCTTCTCTTTAAGGAAAGAGGCATTGCATCAAACAATGGAATAGGGATTAAAACAAATTGCAAGTGAGATTAGAATCGATGAAAACACATAAGTTGGGCATGTTTGGATGGATGGTGAATTGAAGTAAAGCAAGGTGAAGCATCAAGAGAGAATAAAATATGATGGAGAATCTTTTTGACTTTTTGTATAAAAAGAAATAATTTTTTTTTATTTAGTGGATAAAGGAAGTTTTTTTTTCACTTTATTTTAAAGAAAAGAGAGAATTTTGAATTTGTGTGTTTTTGATAAGACCCTAATCTTTTCTTGCCTGGATAATGGAAGCTTTCCTCACCTCAATTCAATTCACCTCCTTGCAATGATCCATGGTATTCTTAACAAGAACTGGAAATTGACATGACAAAAAGGCGTAATAGGAATGGAGAACGAGTCGAGGTTGGAAGATTCCATGACTCACCGGACCTCTCTTGTTTGTCTTGTTTCCTTTACATCCTCGCTCACCATCACATGGTGACTTCCGGAGCCAGAGATAGTCTGGAACTGGATCACCTGTCGCAGCTATTAAAAAATAGAAGGGTTATATATCCAGGGAGGGGATGAGATTCATTTAGAACGGCCCAAGATTATCTCCAATTAGGCGCGCCCAGGAATGGATGGATTTCCTACGACGTGTAAAATAGGATATCCATCCGGACTCGCTGAGAGAACCCACTTTGCACTTTGCTTACCACATTCATTACGTACGGATTTATTATTATTATTATTATTATTTTGGTAGCAGTCCAGTTTGAGAATGTGATAATTGGTGAGCCCAGTAATGCACTAATGCCCCCATTTTCATATAAACCTTTTATTCAGACTTATTTTTCGTTTTTTTTTTTTTAAAGGGAATAATCAAAGGACCATCATGGTTTAATGCCCAACAAATATAATAAATAATACGCTTAATTGAGCATGGATAAATATACAGCTAAACAACTCTAAAATGGAAAAATTTAAGAGAACGAAATTGCTCTCTGAAGTATTATTACACTATATTCTCCCAACATAAAGGTGGCAAAAACCTTCCCAAGAATAAGCAACAAGCTCTCACGTTAGTCACCGAAGCCAAATGGAGATCTCCTCCTGCTACCGCCTTCTCCATACTGCTCATTCCACTTCCGCAGTTCATTCATGCTAGCAGCATCATAGGCAACTGAAGCCCCCACCTAATATAGCAAACAGTGAATATGAATTACACAGGTAAAAATTATTCACAAATATAGATGGATAAGGTTATGATGAATAACGATGGTGAGAAGTCTGGCATAGAGACAAACAATCCAACAGTCATTAAAAAGAAACACACGCACAACTTCTAAATTATATAATTTCTTATACAACAAGAATTATTGTTTATACATCTAACCGCAAAAGGTGGAACAAGCAATGCCAAAATTAAACTCTGGTAACATTGTCAAACATTGTCTTCGCACCAATGATCAGATACGGAATGGATATGACAGGGAACATGCCAAGGATAGAGCATGGACTGTTCCTTATAGAAGATAGTATTTAGTAAAAAGGAGCATTTTCTCCTTCACAGAAATTTATAGAAAGTAAAAAGAAGAAAGAAAATGCTAACAAGCAAACTAGTCAACTTCGTTGGGAACCAAGGAGAGAATTTATATCTATGAGCCTTGTAGAGAATCAGAGAAAGGAAAACTACAGACTTGGGTCAGTACACGGTGCAAATGAATGGGCTTTTAGTTGCAGGTAACAAAAGATTAAAGGATCTTACTAAAATAAGAGGATAGGCGTGCAATGATTTAAGAAAGTGTGACAGACACAAAAACATGTAAATAGATCAAGAATTAGAACTGAACAAACGATTGATTAACATATATCCAAACAGAAGCAAAGAGGGTCAGAGGATCTACCAACAGAAATTGGGGTTCTGATAGTTGATACTTGACTGAGTTGGTAAACCAATTTATTCCATATTTTGATTACAATAAAAAAAAAAGTCCAAAACAATGGAGAATGAGCCCATAATCTATTCCCAAAGAAAACACGAGACATCAGAATTCCGCCAAACTAAGTTGACACCAAAGGTGCAAGTCTAATCAAGAGTCGCAAGGACCAGTTTGCACTCATGCCAAGTAGATCCACAATAGAAGCAGTTTATTTAAATATTTTTAAATCAAGCCAATTAGGAAAAAATACATGAAATAGTGAAGTAGAGATGGATGTATGGTAAAACTAGGAAAGATGCAATAAAAAATGAGCACATTCAAGAGCACTTAGGAGTAGCTTCAATTGGTCATGAATTAAGAGAGATTCATTTAAGATGGTTTGAAATATCCAATGTAGGCCAACGGCATTGGAGAAGAAAAGCTTTTCTATGCAGATTGATGACCCCTGAAGGAAGGGGTAAGCCGAAGATCACATTGATGAAAGTAGTAAGGATAGATCTGAAGAAGTGAAATCTATCCAAGGATTGGCCCAAGATAGACTGGAATGATGAAACAGATTTATGTGCCGACTCCAACATAGTTGGGACAAGGCTTTGATGATGCAAATGATTTTCACCTCATGCCATCCAAATTGAGGGGACTTTCATACCTTAGCTTTCGCTTGAATGAAATCATCCAAATGGAGTGGCCTCAGTACTGGTGGCTCACAAGCTATACCACCCTGAACAACAGATTTTCACTTTAGCATGCAAGAGAAATGCAGGAAAAAGTAAAAAGCAAATCATAGAGAGAAGAAAAAAAATGCATGCATATTCTGACAAATTTATAGGTCCATGCATTTCTATAAATAGTTTAGTAAGCTCAAGTTTACAGAAATCTAGTAGGATTTTTGGAAACTGTTAAAGACATCTACATTGATACATACCTTTGCTTCTTCTTCCAGAAGTTCTTGTACAGGCCTATATGCTGCTGCAATACAAAGGTTCTGCACAGGAAGCAAGTAAGAAAGGAAGCCGTATGCCATGAAATTATGAAAGGCAACACCTATTGATAAACTACCTTCAAATCACTCCCAGAATATCCTTCAGTTGCATTGGAAAGTTCATCATATCGGAAGCAAGACTCAAGGTTTTCTTGAGCCAAGAGAATTCGTAAAATTTTCATCCGGTTCTCAGCATCTGGTAGGTCAATGTATATCCTACATATCCAACAACCAATTAGAAGCAGAAACACAGTTCGTAAAAAATAAATATATAAACAAATAATAATTATTTTTTGCTTAAAATGGTGTGGAGATTACGATATATAAGGAAGGGCAATAGGGCATCCTACATCGAAGATTAGAGTACTAAATATACCCACAAGCATAGTTCCATTTACTTTTATTGGTAACATTATTGAAGAATGGATTTCCATTTTCCAATTATACCTTCTTGGCAAGCGGCGTATACTGCATCATCAAGATCAAATGGTCGATTTGTAGCACCAAGGATAAGGATTCTTTGACTATCTTTTGACCTCAATCCATCCCAAGCTGCCATAAACTCATTTCGCATTCTTCTAGTTGCCTCATGCTCAAAAGCACCACCTCTGGCTCCTAGCAGGCTGTCCACCTAAACAAACCAAATTCAAATGCTCAGGAAAGCAGCATTCTACAAAACCGAATCTATAGAGAGAATTAAGCTATTAGTGATTTGACTAGGATGGCAGCAACATAAAGCACTTCTTCTCAGTTCCTACTTACGAAAGGAAAATGGTTACCTCATCAACAAATATTATGACAGGAGCTAACCGACTGGCAAAGGAAAAAAGGGCCTTCGTAAGCTTTTCAGCATCTCCAAACCACTGTCCACATACAGAGAAAAATAAATAAATTATAATGCAAAAAGGAAATGATTATCACCAACTCATTGGTACAGATAAGTTCAATTCCGTCATAGAAAATTATAGTTCTGCAAACAGTAGGATATATAGATGCCACCATTTTTTGCTGAGGAATATTAATATATTAGAGCTAAACATATGTAAAGTAAAATAGTGACAACCTGCTATATTTTTTTCATAATTGGTACAAAAAATAGACTAAATTAGATCGATTCATGATGGCGTAGCCCGAAGGCCACGATGAAGATCTACACCACCGACGGTGAGATCGAGCCCTAAGACTCAAAACCCTAAAATCACTTTGGAGAAATACCCGAAGGGGAACTCACAAGACTTCTCTGAACTTTTATTAAGAAAATAGCATAACTTATAATCAAGCATCCATCTCTATTTATAATAGAGGAATGGTCTAAATAAAGAAACTACCATTATTCAGTGATTCCTAAAATCACTCCCTAAAATCTCTCACTAAAATCTTTAAGTAAATCAAATCACTAAAATCTCAAATTACTAAAATTACTAAATATTTAAAGAAAGTAAATCATTCTTGGCTAATGGGTCCTCTTCTTCTTGGATCTCACAGCATCAATTCAGCTCAGGTACAATAACTAAACCACCAATTAATAATTCTACTTACACCTCCAAAGGTGAGTTACACATTCCTGAAACTTGAGATAATTAACACAAACTAATATAAGCAGTAGAAAGAAAGCCTTCAACTTTAAACAGCATATTTTGCATTTCATATTCAACAGATAATGAAGGAGATAATAGTAAAGACTTCACCTCAAGCAGTGAACATTTCTACAGGATTAACCATATAATATCTATATAAGGTAACACATATAAGGGCTTCTCCAGAAAAGCCTGTTATTAATTAGCTAGTTTTTCATATTGTTCAGTTCTATTCAAAATTCCTAAAGATGAGAACATCAGAGGGAACATATATTAAATGCACAGAAAAGAGGACATACAAGAAGTTTTGCATTTAGAGTTAAGGGACACAGCTTTACAGTCTACAACTTTTTATTTCCAAGGGAATCAGGAATACCATTGCACTTCAATAATTCAGGACACTCGTGGCTATCCTATCCATGCCAAAAAAAATTCATATTTCATAAAATGCTTTACATTCAAAGTATTACTTTTCACCTTTAGTACATTTCTGAGTTTGATAAGATCGTTTCCACTGCTAAGCATTTGATTAATTAAAGTTACCATTCAAAAAGGAAAAAAAGAAGAGGATAAAATTGTGCACTGTTTACACTATAAAAAAAAATGGGGCAATGCAAACAGTCCTTCATAAGTCATAACACTTTTAATGTTAAAAAGAAGAAAATAAAACTTTGAACCAATGGACTCGTTACAGTAGGATATCCTACGCACAAACATCTGAGTGACAATTGGGGCCTAAATCTGAGATGAAGCAACTATTACATGAGGGTTACAGTAATATGCTAATGAGGGCAAGTATTAGAATCATTAAATTCTCAAGTTGCTAACCAATGCAAGGTACGGCAAACTAACTACTTAACACCCCACCTCAGGTGGGACACTGCTCAGACTCAAAGCACACGCCCGCACTGTCAAATGGGTTAGTACTAAATGGGTAAGTGGGTCACAGCCCATGAAAAATAAAGCCCAACTTGTGGGACAAATCATCTCACGTGTGTACACCTATGTAACTTTTATCTTTGCCTTATTAGGAGATATGATTAGATTATAATTAGATTAAAATGGCTGTAATCTAGTTGATTGCTACAATCACTGTATCATGTATAGCAACTATATTTCTATAAAGGATCACCGTGACCCTCAAAGCGATCATCGAATTCACAAAGTCATTTCTCTCTTCTTCCCTTGCTTGCTTTGACATGGTATCAGAGCACTGAAGGAAACTAAACTCTATACAGAGTTTCTAAGTGGATCTTCTTCATCTTCCAAGTATTGGAAGACATCATAGTGTCTGCATGAATCTCCTTCATTTTCCAAGCATTGGAAGTCGTCAGATCAAGGTGTGATCATACGTGGCCCACCCAAATCCGCATCATCAAATGCAACCATCCTGGTCGCCTGAATATTCTAGTGTTTATGGACATTTTTTGTGGATTTTTTGCATCTTAGAGGTAGGATTTCTATCATTTCTTGTGAAATCACAGTTTCTGCAGTATTATTTCATCGCAGCCGTCCAAGTTTCTGGATCTGGCTTCTTTTTTCAAGCAATCTAGTTTGTTGGGTGCGAATTTATATTCTTCATCAGTCTCTGATGGCTGATTGATCATTCAGATCAGTTTTCTGCTGCTGTACTCCATTCTCGCCTGGCACTATTTTTTTTGGGACAATTTGTTTGCTGCACTGTTTTCAATTCTGATTGCTCAGTTGGAACATTTAGAAGTCGTCTCCTCTCTGTCTTGCATCCTTTCTCAGTTTCATTTAGCACAGTAAGAGTTTCTTATACATTGTGATCGTTTAATAGATCTTCTGATTACTGAAATGGATAAGAATGAAATTAAATTGATCAAATTTAATGGAAAGAATTATACTTCTTGGTCCTATCAATTTCAAGTCTGTCTTGAAGGAAAGGAAATGTGGGGACTTGTTTCAGGATGGGATCCACGTCCTAAGGAAGATGAGAAAAAAATACTCTTGGAATACAAAGGATGCCAAGATAAAAACCTGGATTCTTGGTTCTGTTGAACTACAATATATCATGAACCTCAAACCTTACAAGACCTCCAAGGAGATGTGAGAATATCTGAAACAAGTGTATCACCAAGGGAATTATGCCCGTCAATACCAACTTGAACCGGAGATTGCTCAGTACTCCCAAGGCACCTCTTCCATCCAGGACTATTATACGGGTTTTCTCAATTTATGGGCAGAATATGATGAAATCAAATACCTCAATGTATCTGCGGCGGCTCTTTCTAAGATTCAAACATTACAGGCAACTTCTCACAGAGACCAGTTCCTCATGAAATTGAGATTTGAATATGAGATCATTCGTTCCAATCTGATGAGCAGGGTTCCATCTCCATCCTTGAATGAGTGTCTTAATGAACTCTTGCGAGAGGAACAAAGTCAACTCACTCAGCATGTTCTGAAGCAACAGTCCTCAGGAAACTCTCCTGATGTTGCATATGCTGCCATTGCCAATTACACTCCTGGTGTCTCTCATGGTCAGGGAGGGATCGTTCATCATACTATTTCTGCTGCTAAAGGACAACCCCCTGCACGAGATCTCAGCAAAATCCAATGTTTTCGCTGTAAAAGTTATGGACACTATGCCTCACAGTGTAAGACCAAGTTTTGTAATTACTGCAAGTCAAATGGTCATGTTATTAATGATTGCAAAAGGCGGCCACAAAATCGCACTCCACGAGCATATCATGTCAACACTGCAGATGCTACTACTTCCAGTGATAGTCCTTCCACACCGGTCATGCCTTCGCCACCTCCTGCCTCCACTACTGCTCCTCAGATCACCCGAGCTTATTCAACAAATGATCATAAATGCCTTCTTTGCACTTGGCATTTCAGGTAACCACCAATCCTCTTCTTCCATATGGTTTATTGATTCTAGAGCTTCCAATCACATGACCTCCTCCACCACTCATCTTTCTAACCTACAACCATACAATGGAAATTTGCAAGTCCATACTGCTGATGGTCAAAAGCTTCCTACTACAGCTACTGGTGATATCATTCATTCTTTACCTCTCACAAATGTCTTTCTATCTCCTCATCTTACTACAAATCTTCTGTCCGTTGGACAACTGATTGATGACAATTGTAATGTTTCCTTTTCTCGCTCTGGTTGTGTTGTGCATGATCAAGTGTAGGGGACGGTGATCGCGAAGGGGCCTAAGTGTGGACGCCTGTTTCCTCTTATTATGCCTTCATCCCAGAATAAACAGATCTCTGCTTTTTCTTGTTTTTCTCCTCAAGATGTTTGGAGGCTCTGGCATAATAGATTAGGCCATCCTCATTCAAAATTGTTATCTTTGATGTTGAACACTGGTAGTATTAATGAAAATAAAACATCTTTTAGTCACATTTCTTATGAGTGTTCTGTTTGCAAACTTGAAAAAAGCAAAGTTCTTCCCTTTTCTTCCAAATCTACTATGGCTTCAAATTGCTTTGACATTATTCATAGTGACGTCTGGGGGATTACTCTTGTAATCTCTCATACACATTTCAAATATTTTGTCACATTTATTGATGATCATAGTAGATCCACATGGGTTTATTTCTTTCACTCTAAATCTGAAGTCTTTGATACTTTCCAAAAATTTATGGCGTATGTTGAAAATCAGTTTTTTACTCGCATAAAAGTTCTCTGATCTGATTCCGGAGGGGAATATATGTCCCATCAATTTCAAACTTATTTGCAAAAACACAGAATTTTATCGCAGCGATCGTGCCCTTACACTCCTCAACAGAACGGAGTTGCAGAATGAAAAAACAGACATCTCCTCGATACTGTTCGTTCTCTTCTCTTAGAATCATTAGTTCCCGCGAGATTTTGGCCCGAAGCTTTAGCCACTGCGATTCACTTAATCAATCGCTTACCATCCCATCGCTTCACCAATCAAACACCATACTTTCGTCTCTTTCATAAAGAGACTACTTATACCCACCTTCGCATTTTTTGATGTGTTTTGTTCATCTTCCTCCGACTGAACGTACCAAATTAACTACTCAGTCCGCCCAATGTGTGTTCCTTGGCTACGCATTTCACCAAAAGGGGTATATCTGCTATGATCCTGTGGTCAACCGCCTTCGCATCTCTCGAAATGTCACATTTTTCGAAAATCAATGTTTTTTTTCTAACCATTCCTCGGCTTTACCTTCTTTTTCTCATCTACCAGATTTTTCTGACCCAATCTCTTCTCCACTCATTGTTTATGAACGACGTCATCATAAGGATGTTCCACTACTGCCTCCCCCTCCAGATCCCTCGCCGGCACCTGATCTTGCCCCCGCTTCATCACATGATGCTTCATCTCCACTTTAGCTCCGACGCTCTACTCGTCTCTCTAAGCCTCCAGAAAAATATGGGTTCACTCACACATCCTTGCTTGCTACCCTCTCCTCCATTGCTATTCCTACTTCTTACTTACAGGCGGTGAAGCATGACTGTCTGCAAAAGGCTATGCACGAAGAATTAGCTGCACTGCAGGAGAATCATACCTGGGATATTGTCCCATCTCCCTCATCTGCAAAACCTATCGGCTGCAAATGGGTTTTTTCAGTCAAACTTAAGGCTGATGGTTCGTTGGATCGTTATAAAGCACGGTTAGTCGCACTGGGCAACCGACGGGAATATGGCATCGACTATGAAGAAACATTTGCTCCAGTTGCAAAAATGACAACAATCCGTACTGTTCGTGCCATTGCTGCTTCTCACTCCTAGCCTCTTTACCAATTTGATGTCAAGAATGCCTTCCTTCATGGTGATCTCAAGGAAGAAGTCTATATGCGCCTTCCCCAAGGAATTACGGGTGCCTCAGCAGAAGACTGTACGCGCTTACGACGCTCTCTATATGGTCTTAAGCAAGCTCCGCGCGCTTGGTTTGAATAAATTTAGGGATGCTCTCCTTCATCTACAATTCACTCATAATGCCTCTGATCCTTCGATGTTCCTTCATCGCTCCTCAAATGGGATTATATTGTCCTCTTGGTGTACCTAGATGATATCATCATATCTGGGACAGATTCTGGCATGATCACCCATCTACAAGCACCCTTACATGAATCTTTTCATATGAAATATTTAGGGCCACTCACATACTTTTTAGGCCTTGAGGCTCATCAGTCAGAGAAATGTCTCATCCTTGATCAACACAAATATGCTATGGATCTCATTGAGACGACTGGTCTTCAAAACTCAACTCCTGTGGATACACCTGTTGAGGCCAATCTTTAGCTCGCACACGATACAAGTGATCTTCTTCCTGATGCCACAATGTATCGCCGCTTAGTAGGCAACCTGATCTACTTGACTATCACTTGGCCCGATATCTCATATACGGTAAATCTGGTTAGTCAGTTCATGACGCAACCATGCCATCTCCACCTCGTTGTTGTTCGGCGCATTCTTCGATATGTTCTTCATACACCATCTCGTGGTCTTTTCTTTCCTGTGGGCAACTCGACTTCTCTCATTGCTAACTCAGATTCTGACTGGGCTGGTTGCCCTGATAGTCGACGGTCTACTACGGGCTGGTGCATGTTCCTAGGGGACTCGTTGATCTCCTAAAAGTGTAAGAAACAAGATAAAGTCTCCAAATCATCCACAGAAGCAGAATATCTGAAATTGTCTGGCTTCAGGGTCTCCTTTCTAAGCTTGGATTTCCACAATCCGGCCCTACACCTCTCTATGCCGACAATACCAGTGCCATACGGATTACTGAAAATCCTGTCTTTCATGAACGCACAAAGCATATTCATTACATACGTGATGAATTTGTGCGTGAAGCAATTACTCTTCCTCATGTTCCTACCGGACTTCAAATTGCAGATATATTTACCAAGGGACTTCCTCGTCCACGACACCAATTCTTAGTTGGCAAATTGATGCTCGTGGATTCACCCGCATCAATTTGAGGGGGGGTGTCAAATGGGTTAGTACTAAATGGGTCAGTGGGTCACAGCCCATGACAAATAAAGCCCAACTTGTGGGACAAATCATCTCACATGTGTACAGCTATGTAACTTTTATCTTTGCCTTATTAGGAGATATGATTAGATTAGAATTAGATTAGAATGGCTGTAATCTAGTTGATTGCTACAATCACTGTATCATGTATAGCAACTATATTTCTATAAAGGATCACCGTGACCCTCAAAGGGATCAGCGTGACCCTCAAAGGGATCATCGAATTCACAAAGTCATTTCTCTCTTCTTCCCTTGCTTGCTTTGACACGCGCAAGACATGGCATGGGGCCTTTTTTCCCTACGCACATGCTCCCACACACAAGACACGGCATGGGGCCTCTTTTGATACACCCAAAATGCCTAGGCATTAAAGGTGTGACAAACTAACTACTAAACACATAGATCATAATGGACTAAATATGCATACCTTCATGGGCCGCACCACAGTGGCTCATTCTCATGAAGTAGAGGTTTCTACGATGTTTATGCGATGCAAGGAGTTGCAAATGTTTGTGTTCTAATGCAATTACTGAGGGCAACTCCTCTTTTACAATTTAGTGGGGGGTTGGCAGCTACCTCTTTCAAATTGTATTGATATGTGTAGCTTGCATTAATAAATGGTGGGCCCTTTTGTGGATTTTGAAAAAGTGAACCACATCACTTTAGAAAATGGAGTATGCTATGTCAATTCCTATGATGTATGTACACCACTTCAAAAAGTGGAGTATGCTCTATGGACTTAGGTGTATGAAACTTACATGGGTGACACCATGGGGCCCACCTCAGACAACCAGTAACAGATGATGAGGGGTGAGGAAGGTTTATACACGGGTAAGTAGTAGTCCAGAAATCAGCCTAATTGGATTCCACTAATGTGGATTTTATGTCCTCAAAAGTTAAAATGGTAAAAAAGTGTTTAAAAGAGGGTGTCACAACTCTCAAGGAGAATAAGTCAGATGACTGTCAAATTGGAGTGAGTCAATTCATTTAGAGGATTTGAGTGACAAGTTAGTTACATCCATGGTGGGCCCAACAGGATCAATGTGTATGTTGGTTGCTAGGTTGGTCGGTTTGAATAGAGAGGTTAGAAGGGAATGATTGTATACAAGTGTGCAAACTAAAAAAAAAAAAAAAAAACACTAATGATGAGTCATCTGAGTATCAGAACAAGCCAGAAAATACCAAAAAGATCCAAACGAAAAGAAAGAAACTCCTCGTTATGCACAATTCATGCAGGTTTTCCTGTATATGTAGCAGTACAACAATTATGTAACTTCATTTTATTTTTTTTTGCTAAAGATCCATCTAATTTGGCTTTATTGTATTTCTAACAATATAGCAAAAAAGATACTCGTGCCCATTGTCAATGAATACATTTCCGGTTTTTTTTTTCAAAACTAGTAAAAGACCTGCTCTAGAGACATTGGAATATTCACTTTTGGTTTACATAATCAAGAAACCTAACTCAATGAAATAGCACTTCTAAATCACTTGGGAAACAAGAAGCCTACTCCACGAGAAGTACGCTCAAGGTTGGAAAGCTTATTCAAACAAAAATTCAAAGCAAAGTTGAGAAGCACTCAGTGTTGCAACTTTAAGGTTGTGGGTTCGGGTCATTTCACCATTCCATAAAAATAAATAAATAAAGTTACCTTGGAAAAACAAATTAATCAACAGAGAGAGAGAGACCAACTAAAAATGAAGAGTTCAGAAATTAGTTTGCATCACTGTCATTTCTTCCCACCAATCCATTTGGTGCAACAAAATCATTCTTCAATTTTTAGCATAGGTTTCCATTAGCCGCAAAGATAGCTTAGGAGAGCATCAAGTTCAAGATTCAGGTACCTTAGATGTAAGAGTAGATCCAGTAATGCTTATAAAATTAGCTCCTGCTTCAGTAGCAAGTGCTTTAGCAAGAAGCGTTTTTCCAGTACCAGGAGGACCAAATAGCAATATTCCTTTGCAAGGCTGGTTTACCACAAATTGTTACATCAACAAGAATTTCTAATCATGTGGAAAAGTTCGAGGAAAAGAAAGAGATCCAAATGACAAAATAGAAATAAAGAAAAAAAGTTCCTAGCTTGAATTACAAAGAACTTACCCGCAATAGATTCCCATGAGAGAAAAGTTCTGGCCTCCTCATTGGTAGAGTCACAAGCTCATTTAATGTCCTTTTCACATCCTCAAGAGCACCAATGTCATCAAACTTCACTCCAATTTCATCTGGAGGGACAACTGCTGAAACGAAGTTGCTCTCATACTCATCCTTCGCAAGGCTCTGCAGTTAACGTACATATGTTATGAAAGGTAGTAGTATAAAATTGCAACCACTGGACCAATTATAATTTACAGCTCTCCTAGAAAAGAAAAGGAGATACAAACCTTCAAACTTTGAGTGGGTTTTCTAAATATCATCTCTTGTTCCCTTAGCCTTGAAATTGAAATTTCCAGGCTTCATATGAAAAAAATAAATAAATAAGTATTCAAGTTTCAGAAGATACTACAATTGACAATGAGTTTGTGAATTTTGACAGTGAATACCTATCACGAGGCAACATTAGCTTTTCACTCTTTATAGAAGGGAGAATGCATGATGACAAGTAATGATTCCTTGCCCAACCAACAACTTTCTCAGCTTCTGTATGCCAGAAAGAAAAGTTAATGGTTTTCAAATTCAAACCCAACAATTTGATACCCTTTTGTACAAAAAATTTATATTAAGAAAAATAAGCTAATTAAATCCATGAGAAGTAGGATGGATGCATGAAGAATTTGATAAAGTATCAGAAATATAAAAACCCTCCCTCTAAAGGACTCAATTACCAGCTTATTTAATCAGATCATAGGAATTCATTCTTCTCCAAACAGAAGAAACTCGAGCCAAAATGGCTTCAGGTTTACGAGAAACCTGAAATTTCCAAAAAACATGCTTGCATTTTCCGAAGGAGTTCCTAAAAAACTAGCTTTCCATGATTCATAGGAAACGAATCCCCATTTTTCAAAGGAAACAAATCCAAGCATATGAGAGAAAATAAGGACCCCAGTAGATGACCATTCTAGACTAAAAATCATCTCTCGATAGGGTTTCATTTTTTCTTGACAGGAGTTAATTATCAGCCCATTCATAGGAAACTGAAGAACACAAGCCAAAGATGACTTCAGGTTTACGAGATCTGAGATTTCCTAAGGGCCCATTTGGCACTTTACTAGAATAGTAAAAGTCAAGTAAAGCCTCCATTTTTCAAACAAGAGGTCACATCAAAAGCACTTTAATTCAAAATTCCCTCCATCTTTTTCAAAAAAAGTCAAAAAGCAACCACCTTTATTCACTAAAAGACAAAAAAACTCCACTTTTCTATACAAAAAGTCAACAAGATTCCATACCAAACAACTAAAAATAAAATCTCATCATAATCCACTGATATTTTATTCCCTCTTGATTTGATGCTTTACTTCACTTCATTTCACTTGATTTTAACAGTAAAATTACTTGTGGTTCATAGGAAACTAGTATCATATGAAAACAAATCCAAGCATAAGAGAGAATAACTGATGACCCCGGCAAATAACAACTTCATCATCACCACCACCATCATCATCAAAGCCTTGTCCCAACTATGTTGGGGTCAGCTACGCGAATTCTGTTTCCCCATTCCGATCCATCTTGAGCCAAATTCTCAGATAAGTTACACTTCTTTAGATCTATTTTTACTACCTCCATCCACGTCCTCTTTGGCCTACCCCTTCCCCTTGGTGGGCCATCAACCTTCATAACCAAACTTTTCCTTACCGGCGCGTTGTTGGCCTACGTTGGGCACGCCCAAATTATCTTAAACGGGTTTCTCTAATTTAATCCCCTATTGTTGTTATCCCTAAATGCTCTCGAAAGCGCTCATTTCTAATTTTATCCTTCCTAGTTCCTACTTTTACCACAAATCCACTTCAACATTCTCATCTCTGCTATTTTGTGCATATGGTGCTTCTTGATTGGCCAAAATAGGTCATAGCTGGTCTAATCGCTGTCCTGTAAATTTTCCATTCAATCTCGTTAGAATTTGTCGGTCACAAAGCACTCCAAAACCAAGTCTCCACTTCAACCATCACGGTTTTATCAGATGTTCAATATTTTCATCAATCTCCCCATCCTTACTAATTATAGAGCCAAGGTAACGGAAAGAGTCTCTTTATGGTATCTCTTGGTCTTCAACTCTCACAATAGTTTCAACTCTTTTTATATGCCCACTGAAGTTACAATCCATATATTCCGTCATTGTACGGCTTATTTTAAAAGCCTTTGGATTCTATAGCCTCCCGCCATCTCCTGAGTTTTGCATTTACACCATCTCTTGATTCATCTACCACCACCATATTGTCTACAAATAACATATACCAAAGTACCTCTTCTTGAATATGAGCAATTAATATACGAATATTACCATAGTCAATGCAAAGAGATAAGGGCTTAGGGCCAACCCCTGATGCAAACATCTGGTAACTGGGAAACCCCAGCAAATAACTACTATTGACTAAAAACCATCTTTCATCAGGAATCCTTTTTTTTTTCCCTTGAAAAGGAGACATGGGGATTCCTTTCTTGACTAAAAATTATCAACTCATTCCATCAGGTCATGAGGATTCATTCCAACAGACTGAAGAACTCCAAGGAAAAAATGGCTTTATGTTTATGAGATATCAAGGGTTCATTAGCATTTTTCTATGGAATTTCTTGAAAGATGGCTTGCGATGATTCGTGAGAAACGAATACCCACCCTTAACCCTATGAAAGCACATCCAAGCATATGAGAGAGAATTTGATGACCCCAATCCAAAAGATGAACTTTCTTGATTAAAAAACATCTTTCCGCAGGACTTCATTCTTTCTTGATTAAAAATCATCCTTCAGCAGGACTTCATTTTTTTCCCCTTGAAAAGGAGTCACCCACCAGATCATTCCAACAGGCCATTAAGAGTCATTCTTCTCTAAACTGAAGAACTCAATCCAAAAATGATTTCAGAAGTTATGAGATATCTCAGATTTTGCAAGGGCTCATTTGCATTTTCTTGTGGATTTCTAGGAAAAATGGCTTTCCATGATTCATAGGAAACAAGTGCCCACTCTTCACTGTACAAAAATCCAAGCATATGAGAAAAAACTTACCTATAGATCACCATTTTTTTCCCCTTGAAAAGGAGTCACCCATCAGATCATTCCAACAGGCCATTAAGAGTCATTCTTCTCTAAACTGAAGAACTCAATCCAAAAATGATTTCAGAAGTTATGAGATATCTCAGATTTCGCAAGGGCTCATTTGCATTTTCTTGTGGATTTCTAGGAAAAATGGCTTTCCATGATTCATAGGAAACAAGTGCCCACTCTTCACTGTACAAAAATCCAAGCATATGAGAAAAAACTTACCTATAGATCACCATTCATGACCCTTCACCCCTTGCATTAAAGCCACTCATCCTAAGGATTTCACTCAAAAGAGCCAAAATTTTCCTAGAGTAAAACATTGTAATGATGAATCAGGTCTCTCTCTGCAGCCTACGGGCCCTACATGTGTACATACACATATATGTCTCTGTGTGTGTAACTGGACCCAAGTAGAACATCCCGACCATCCTTTTTTTTAATGTAACTTGTATTGATCAAAGACTTAGCAGTACAAAAGGGAAAATACTGAAAAGTTAAGAAAAATACCCAACTAGCGACTGACACCATCCAAATAGATACAATAGGGGATGCGACAAAGACCTCACCGTGGCCCAAAATCCCAAAAAAGAAAAACAAAAAATTATGAGGCCACCTCCCTCAATTTAAGCAAAATGACATATATTGGCACTCATTAGAATTCCAGGAGAGCATAAACCCGAGGGGCAGCACAGAATCTTGATCTCACAATCATAAGTGCAGTAAGCAAGGATTTGCCTTCAAAAATCTCAGGCCCTTCTCTCCAATCTACTCACCTAAACTCCAAATCCATCCACCACATTACTGAATCTAGAACGTGCCTTTTAAAGACTGCTTACCAAAAACTTAATTTGAATCAATCATCTAAAACCCGTGTGTACCATGTAGGTAGAACATGACATTTTGTATTCCAAAGTTCACATTCATGCACATACCAAATTAATAATGTTAAGAACTCATGATTAAATATATGTCCAAAAGCCAGGCAATCCATACAAGCCCATATCAGACATCAGAATCTTAAAGGATGTCTATGTCCCAGTGGAAAGTCGTCCAAACAGTTATTCAAGAGCATGAGAAGCACTAAGTATTATTTTATTGATAGGCAAATCATGAAGCCAACAAAATAGATTTGAAAAAGTCAGCCTATCCTAGCATTTGGCTCTGGATAGATCAGAATCGAGAAACAGAATTCACGTAGCCAACCCCAACATCATTTGGGGAAAAAATTATTTAGGTGGCTAAAAAAAGTGATGATGAAAATGTAATACGTTAACCAGACTTCAGAAAAAATTTAAAACGAAAGATGGAAGAACTTCCCAAAACGCTATTTGAGCAGTAACACCCCGACATTTTCAAACACAGCTTTACCATATTTTTTGGGAGATTGTACCAAGTCAACATCGTTGCTAGGTGATACATTAAACAACAAGAATAATCACTGTCTGTGTGTGATATAGGCACTTGAAACTCTATTACAATATGGTTACTTGAAATTCTTACTCTGCTTTGTCAAGATCACGCCATCAGTTTTTACATGTAAAATCTCCATACATAATAGGTCGTGCTCCTCTAGCACCTACAATACATAATTAGTGAAAAATAAATAAATCTAATAGTTTTAAAGTCTCAAATTTGATTTGGGAAGAAACCTTGAGAACTAATCATTCGCAGTAGTGATAAAGCAATTACAGCCTCACCTTGTGTAATTCAGTTAGATTATTTCGAGATATCACAATACTTCTATCATCTTCGACCTGTTTATTAAATATTCTCAGTAGCTCCTCCTCCTGCAAACAAAATGACAAGTTATATTTGGAAAATGTAAAAGAATATCATACATTTAACTTAAGATTTCAGCTCTATATCTCTTTTTTTTTCTTTTCTTTTCTTTTCTTTTTCCCCCCTGAGTTTGGCTACTGGTCAGGAGTGATACTTTAAACTTGGAGACCAAGCTCTATATCTATTTACTTCATCAAGTTAGTAGAAGATTCACGACGTATGGAATTATTATTTTTTTGAAAATGGTGACTGTATTGATGTAAAAAAAAAAAATATTGTACAGTATAGGAGAGGTATACTGAGCAAAGAACAAAGAGAAAAACCAGCCAACCCAAAAAAGCAGGCTAGGGCTCTAAAAACAATCCAGACTGAGAAGACAAAACAAGAGAACCAACAGAAAAGAACAAATCAGAATGAAGGACTCCCTCTTTCGCTAGCTTATCAGCTTTGTCATTGGGAAGGAAGGAAATTTAATGGTCCAAGAAGAATTTAAAATATATTCATCCGAAGCACAACACCATGTTTGTGCACATCCAATATCTTGTTTGTCCAATATTCAGCCTCCCTAAACGATATGATTAAATAAAAACACATACACACGATATATTCATGCCCAAAATCTTGTTTCTCCATATCCAATACCTTGTTTGTCTGTCCAATAATTAGTCTTTTCACAATATGAAAAAAGAGGAAGAGAAGACTTTGTTTGTGCAATAATACAGCTTCCCTATCAATACCCTTTTGACATAAAAATAATGAAAATGAAGATGAAGTGTCGATGGGTTGAACGTTAGAGGAAGTGAAAATCAAAACCACAGTTAAAGATACATACGGTCATATAGGAACAGAGAAAAGAAGATTGGCTGGTGGACGGGGTCATATGGCGAAGAATTAAAGGGACTGAAAGTGAAAATCAAAGCCTGGGTTAAAGATAATTACTAAGGGGAAAAAGCAGCAGCAGCCTAGGTTAAGCTGGACAAAATTCAATCTAAAGACATTAAAGAAAAAAATGCAGGACTTAATGACGCATAAGATATAGAATCCACATTGCTGAAAATTAAATCGAAATACAAACTGAGTTTTTATATTAAAGAGTCTTGTTTTCACAGGGTAAAAAGAAACAAGATGATCAATAGTCAACCTAGTCTCCTAAGAAAAGAAAGAGTACTGCTACCACCAGGGCATCATCATGTGTTTGTTTAATACAGAAACTAAGATCACTCAAAAAAATTACTTCTTAAAAAGATTAAACAAAGACTACTATTATTGGTATGATAAAAATAATTATCTAGAAAAAAAAACAAGTGACAGGCATATCAAGAAGGTTGGCCAGGCGGTTGGACCAAACTGCCCAGAAAAATTCAAAACAGGTCAAGATCTGGGCTTTCTTTCTTTCTATTTTGATTGGTAATAGGTAACATGACTTGAACCCTTAAATCCAAAACCTCAAGGTTGAAATAGTGAGCACCTTCCACTGTGCCATGGGCTCATCAGGTCTTGTCTAATTGTAAAAACACCCATTCCCACTCCCTGGTGTCATAGATTTCTGTATATTTGGCAGAAAAGGATAGAAACCATAAGTCGACTATTCACAAAGATTGGTTCATGTTCACCGATGCTCCAGTGTGTACACATATTTTGGGGTGACCTAAGAACAAAAAATCTAGAAAGATTACAAGACACGCAATTTGATGCTCTTCCTTTGCTGATGTAAATGGGGAAAGAGAACAACGTTTTTGACTAATTAAAATTATGGAACCCCTTGGTTTACAAGTTCATTTAAAAATATAAGACAAGGACACAATCAACCAATGGGCCAAGAATTCTCAAACTGCAGCTAAATTGGTGAAACAGAAGCTTGGCAGTCTTCCACAGTATTCCTTGGATAAGTACTAAGATGAAACTTCCACTATAATAAGAAAACAAATAACTTTTTACCCAAAAAATAAAAAATAACAAATAACTAGTTCTGTTGGGGATACAACTAGAATATTCACATGGATGCAGTAGCTGAAAAGACCAATGGAGACATTGATAAGCAATCCTGCAACTCAATGGGCTATAAATATAGAAGTGTTTTGAATCAGCTGATATAAAATAAAACACTGGAAAACTTAAATTCATTAGTCATGTCAAACCATGGCTACAGATTTTAATAAAGGGACGTTCGCTTATAGGATCCTATGACCTATACAATACAACCCATAAAGAATATAATGTCTAGAAACTAGCTAAATCTGTAGAAAATAAACAAATCTATGAAAAAGGAACTACTTGATTAAACAAATCATGGATGATGTTGGTAAAACCAGGGTACTGAGATATATACCTTCGGGGGCTGGATACACAGAACATTAGTGAATAGTTTATATAAATTATTATCCTTTGGTGTCTTAGTTGCTTTCAAGCCCTCTGTAAGTCGTTTCAGTGGCAGAGGCTGCAAGTAGAAGACAGTGCGTAATTCATCAATGATATGTTGAAATGGGATAAAAGTTAAAATAAGTAATGGCAAGGAACACCACTTTATAATTTCACGTCCTTCAGCTTTAACAGTGAAAATAGCTAGCAAGATTAAAAATAGAGGATGTAAACACATTTGCTGTTATAAGTACACTGATACAAAATGACGAAGTGGATGCATGTTGACAGGGGTGGAACTACATGGGAGCTGGGGGTGGCCATGCCAACCAACCCACAACAACCAACCACAAAACTCAATAATATGTCACAGGGAAGTGGGGTTGTCCGCTCGAGGCCTCATGGACTCTATGATCACATCGAGAGCAAGGGACCAATAACACGAGCAAGAAGGAAAAACGCAAGAGAAAGGCTTGATGAACCTTAGGAATACTCAATATACAAAAAAAAAAACAAGGTATTTCAGTGCTTCAGCCGTGGTGGTAATGATAAGCATGTAGAAAACACAGACCCCTAAATGAATGTACCCTAAGTGGAAGACCCCAGACACTCGCCAAAATTTGGCAAAAACACAAGCCAAAAATGTTCTTCTCTCAAGGGATACCAGTGTAGTCTCAATTACATTGTTGCAGGAAGGTTCCAGACCCTTTTTTGAAGCCGAATGATAGTTGGATCCCAGTCCAGTGGTGTCCATACCTGAATATCCAACTGCTAGAGTGATACGTATAAAATATTATTATGTTATTTAAAATATATTAAAAAAATAAAGTATTAAATTATGCTATAAAGGCTGGAGTAAGAAACAAATGCAGCGCGTGCTAATAGCTTAGGTTTGAAATCAGGTGGTCATGAGTTTAAAACTAAGTCTTGAATATATATATAATATCCGTTTAACATACACTGAATTTTGCATCAGATCCAGGTCCACTCAGGTTCACTGGAGTTGGGACCAGCTCCAGTTATATATTTTTAACCAAGTTCGGGTCTGAATACACCATAAACCAGTATCAAACCCAACCCATCTGCATCTACATCCCTACTTCTCTCGGACCACCACAGCATCTCAACCACATGGTAAATGGCAGCCGCAGCAACCATTACCTACCAAGCCCTGGTTCATGCAGTCGGACAAAATGTTATGCACCACTCAAGCAACACTATTTTGTTTGGATGGGCAAAAAATAGAGTAGAGTAAAGTGAAATGGGCTCTAACAGTCTAAAATTTCAACTCTATCCCGTTGGATGAGTCTGGCCCGATAGATGAAGTAATGTTGGAAGCCACATGTACTCCATTTCACTTCAACTCTAAATACTTCCATTTCCTTCAGTAAAGTTTGGATGTGTGGTGAATTGAAGTATGGTGAGGTGAAACATCGAATCAAAAGAGAATAAAATATAAGGTGTTATGATGATGTTTTTGTTTTTAGTTGTTTGGTATGGAATCTTTTTTTACTTTTTGTATAGAAAAGTGAATTTTTTTGTCTTTTAGTGGAAAAAGGGGTAGCTTTATTGACTTTTTTGTGGAAAAAGGGGGTTTTGATATGACCTATTGTACTTTATTGTCTGGATTCACCTCACTTCACTTTAACAAAGTTAAGTGCCAAACACCCCCTAAAATAAGAATCCAAATAGAGTGAAGTGAAGTACTCTACTTTTAACTTCAACCTACTTCTCTTCACTCCACTTCACATGTGAAATCCACTTCATTTCACTCCACTCTCATTTATCCAAACAGGCCCTTTAGAGATGAAAGCGAAGCAGGAGAGATCACGTGGAAACAATGGAATCAAACCTATACCAAGCCCTAGATCACATGCCAGTCTATAAAAGGTTTGCAATATGTCTGTCTAGTAAGTAGTAACCCAGGGGATGACACGCCTAAGCCATGCTCCACAAAAGCTCGATTTTCCCCTTCAAAGGAGAAAGTATCCTCATGAACACATACCATATTGGTCCTATTAATAGCATTAAAAATATCAACAACAACCCAGAGAAAAGCAAGCCAAGGAGTTTCAAAAGGCAAAAGCTAGTAGGAAGCAGTGCAGCCTCTTTCTTTTTGGCCGGTATGACACTGCAACAATGTAGTCCAAGAAGTGTGGTGTAAACATACCTTTCTGAAAAAAGGGATGCAAACATTATTCATCTATATCCAAAAACAAGTCTGATGGTTTGACTTTCTTTTGAGAGAATATGAATAAAAAAATGCAACCAATCAGCTATCTGATGATCAAAGAAAATTACCAGCCGACCAATACGACCAAAATGGGGGAGTACCATCGTCTGCCATACATCAGACAGAGAAATGTGTTACTAGCAGGGGAAAAAATGTATTAACATTAGACCATGCCATCGTCTCAAATAAATAAAACAATTGCTGCTTTGGAAAGTGGAAGTCATATCAAACATTTCTTTATGAGAAAAAGAAGCTCACAAGTTTCTCCTTCTCCTTCGACCCATTTTCGACCTTGTTCTGGCCACAAATAAAAACAACAGGTCCTGATAGGTGATCAAACATTTCCTCCACCTTATGGACAAATTCTTTACGATTTGACTTAGGAACAGCCCTTGACAACCACTGAGAAGAGTCTGGAAAGTAGACAATGGCTGGTTGCAAGGAAGGTAAAACCTGCAGATGAAGCAAAAACCAAAGCTCCAAAGTTGTGAATGAGATTCTAAGAATTCAATTTAACAAAAGCATATGATAATTGCTAGTTGCTACTATTAAAAGCCAAAACAGGCAAAGAATAATGTGAACTTTAATCGTCTCACAGACAACTATAAAAATTGAAGATTAATATCCCAAAATTTCATGTGAAGAGAAGTCTGCATTTTATAATTGATCAAAGAGAAGCCCTTTTTCCAGCAAAAAGTTGAAGGGGGGCTCTATTGGCACCACGAAAATCTCTCTTCCCACCGCAAAAAAAAATAAAAAAATAGATTTTCCTAAACTACCCCTCCCCTCTCCTCCTCCTCCGCCCTCCTCCTCTTCCCTTCCTCTCCCATCCTCCACCCTCTTCCCTCATCCCCCACCCCCCCCCCCCCCCCTCGACCCCCCCCCCCCCCCCCCCCCCCAAGTCTCCGGTGGGGAGGGAGCTCCGGCCGGCAGCCCCGGCCGGTCTCCCTCTTTCTTCCTCCCTCCCCTTCCATTTTCTCTCTCTTCTCCCTCTCCTTCCCTCTCCTTCCCTCCCCTACTCCCCCACTCCCCCTCCCAGTCGCCGGCAGGAGGGGGATTGGGCTGCTGCAGGCGGACTGGTTTCCGCCCGCCTGCAGCAGCCCGATCCCCCTCCCGCCGGCGACTGGGAGGGGGAGGGGGAGTGGGGGAGGGAAGGAGAGGGAGAAAAGAGAAAGAAAATGGAGGAGGAGGGAGGAAGAAAGAGGGAGAGGGGGAGGGAGAACCGGCCAGCCGGCCGGGGCTCCCTCCCCGCCGGAGACTGGGGGGTGGGGGAGATGAGGGAAGAGGGTGGAGGGTGGGAGAGGAAGGGAAGAGGAGAGAGGGAGGAGGAGGGGAGGGGTAGTTTAAGAAAAATTATTTTTTTTGTCTTCTAGTGCGGTGGGGAGAGAAAATTTTGCGGTGCCAATAGCACTCCCCAAAGTTGAATCATTTAAGTTAACATTTCACCTCGCATAGTGCCTCCATTGCTATGTACCAATCTTCTGCCTGAGTATCAAGGTCATGTTCAATGTCCTGCACTATAAATGAACAATACTGGATGAGATCTTAAAGGCACAGGATATACAATTACAAATTTAAGAATACCCATTGAAGCATGGCTTAAGCTGACTACATTTGCATGCATATCATGAAGAAAGGCTGCCCTATGTAAGGTTTAAAATAAAAAATATTGCTGATTGGACAAGCAATTGCAACAAAAACATAGGTTTACAGGAAAAATCAAAACTATTAAATGATATCATCCAAAGTAAATTTGTTTCTTGGACTAAGAGAACCTGTCCACCGGTTCCTCTTCTTTTTGTGCAGGCTGGAACATTACAAGCCACACACCAACGATGGATGTACCAAACGTAGCTAATTCTGAGAATATTTCCACGCTTCCTCTGCTGTGACAGCCGTGCATCCTTGGAAATGAATTGAAACGAACATGACATTGATCAGTGCTTCAGTGAAGACACCACTATAGCTAGACAAAATAGCATGTTATGAGGAGAGTTTCCTTGGAGAATTTGCTTGTTCCAGACAAGCTCAGTATCATCCCCTATGGCTAGTCTTCAGCTATTGTAGGTTGTCTTCAAAATTTCTGTCAAGATTTAGTTCTTTGTCGCATATTTGGGTGCCCTTGTTTTTGGATGCTACACACTAGGTAGTCCCTCTTATCGTGTTCGGCCAGACCGGCCTGTGGTTATACTTGTAGACATTGTGTTCTTCATGGTGCAACTTTTCATGCTTTGCCAAACCATTTGGTTTTCGTTTGATTGTTTTGGTATCTGGCTCGTCTTCTTCTTGCTGGTTTGTTCTTTCATGTTGTGTTGGCCAGTGCTAGTGCATCAATCCCAGTAGAATGTCATGTTCATTTCGTTGAAATGAAGCAATCATGCTGGCCAATGCTAGGGCATCAAGTCGGCAGCAATCATGTTCTTTTTAGTTGAATGTAGCAGTCAGTCTTGTTGGGTGTGATTCTCTTGCCTCCATTGAGGCTATTCCACCACTTGTCTTCAAGCTAAAGCTGTTTATGTTTGGTAATATGATCCTTAAACACTTATGCAACACTCCTCAATCAGACCACCCACTCCCCCCTCCCTCTCCCCCTCCTCAAAAACACAACACAGACCAAAAAAAAACCACTTCCTGTAGTGAAAAAAAAAAAAAACTTGGAATAGGCTAATTTATGCGTCCGTCAATGATCAGTAATAAGGCAATTTGCTCACCAAAATAAAATTAAGGATCTATAGAAATGGTAGCAGAATAATGGGCAGATTTCAATAATAATAAAGTAAACTATTCACTAACGTGGATAAGAAGCATACTGTCTATCCAGTAAATAGATGCCTTTCCATCACTGCTCTCCACAATGACAGCTACTTGTTCTCCATTCACCTCATATACCTCCCCCCGTTGACCACTTGACAAGGGCCTGCAAAGTTTCCATAAATTGGATTTAAAAAAACACTAGGAGAAAGTTAACAGTCAAGTATCACATGTCCAAATATAAAGCACGAGAACAAATTTTGGCAATAGATGATACAAGGATGTACAAATCATGCTCACGCTAACCACAATAACCAAAACTGAATTACTCTGCAGTTGAATAAGAACAAAGAAGTATTTGGATAGGAATAGCAATAATGCATAACAGATACTTTTATGATATCAAATTGCAAGGAAATTTTAGTCAATGATTGTGTCCTTTAGGATGGGGGATCTTGGAAATAGAATCTTTCTTCTATAGAGGTCTTAGAGATTTTGAAACAAAAGAAGTGACAAGGTTCGTGGGGACTTTAAAGTTAAACAGTCATTGGAAGGAAAGAATATGAAAATCTAAGGCTGGAGTTCCTCAAGATAATTTTCAAGTAAAAGCTTGTTTTGTCTCCTTACCAAGGGCCCTTGGTGCCACCAGCAATGACTAATAATGAAGCAAGGGATGATCTAAAGCATCTCACAAAAATGAAAACAAACAGTGGAAGAAAGTTCCGATAAAGTGCCAGGTGTAAGAGAAAAGGCCATTCAATTCTCCACTTGACTCTCCCCCTATAAATAGGGAAGGTTTTTTTTTTAATTTGAATCGTAAATGTATAGGGAAGACTTACCAACCCACCTGCCACTGATAAACGTAAAAGCATTGGTTGGGCCATCGGATGTTGGTATTCTCCCCAATAAAATCCTGTGACGCAATATATGCCAACAATTAGGAGTGGATAAATATGTAGCTGAAGGGGGGAAGATGCAATGATTAAGAAGGATTATGAAAGATGACTGGTGAACTGAGTTATGACCCTTTTAACAGTATGGTTATCATAAATGCCTATCATCTAGAAGGTCAATAACATCGTCGTCCAAAATGTGCCTTAACTTTCTAGAACCCGGGAAATAGCAATAGTTTTTAATGTTTAAACCCATTTCCATAGAATTGCACTAAATTCAGCAAACTATCATGCTGCAGCCTAGCATCGATTCTGTTTCATCACATATGGCCTATTCTAGTAGAATGTTGGGTGAAGATTTTGGATCGTCAAGTGTCAAAAGATCATCAGCATAAACTAAAGTTGCAGTTCAATGAAACTTATGCTTCTTAGTCATATAAGAAAAGTAGCTCCATAAGGATAGCGACTGCACCTGGTCATAAATGAAGAGGTCCAACCAACACTATCTATCAGAAGTCATGGAAAACTAGCAGCCATAATAGACAGCTCATTGTTCCAGGCTGCAGTTAGCTGGTTAGGAAAACCAAACACCCACCTTACAGGGACAAGAGTTTTTCTATTCATCACTGGATGAAGTTTTCAATATTGAGGCTACCACCAGAAAACCACACCAGCAGCTCACATAAGCATTCATGAAATAATACAACATTAAATGGAACCCTGTTTACCAAAAACACCAATGGGCCATAGAATGCAGAGAGCATCACTTCAAACAGGGTCCCTATTTTCTTCAATATAGTAAATAAACTTATTAAATAAGCAAAACACCCAAACCAACAGATCAGTTACATCATATCCAACAGAGTTAAGCATAAAAGTAAAACTCAAAGGCAGCCCTAAATGGACAGGATAGTGCACACATATACAAAATACAAATACATGCTAACATAGAACATACACACTGAAACCCGCCCACCCCACCTCTCCCACTCTGCAACTTTGAAAGTATTTTTTTAAATAAAACCTCCTTAATTTTCTTTTTAAAAAATACCACTTCCCCTACTGTTTTAAACAAGTAAAAGACCGAAATACCCACTACTGCAAACTCAAAACCCAGCCCTGATAACCCAAATAACTTATTCTAACCCATTTTCTTTGCCACGCTATGCTATACCATAAGGCATACAAGACCAAATTCCATTTAAATAAAGATGAGGCGTCATATTTTTTTTATAATAGTGAAATATCACTCTAGAATAGATGGGTCATAATACTCACTAAGGTAAAATAACTAGGGATAGATTTAAGCTATTTGGGTTATGGGAGGATTTTGGATTCCAAACAGGAGGCAATTTGGTCTTCTGATCGCTTAAACCGGTACAAAGAATGGATAGAAAAGTTACGGCACCTGTTCAAAATCAGGTCTGAACTGGTGTCTACATTTATGGATAGATTAGGTGGTCGGATCAAGTTGGAGTTAACCAACTCTTTTACAGCCCTAATGCAAGCAATTTACGTAGACAAAGTGCGAAGTTTCATAAATATGACATCCAGGCTCCAGCTACCATATCCTAGAGCTAACGTGCTAATCTTATCATGTATTCAGATTTGCAACAAAGATTCTCAAGGTTTTCACCCTTTTCTGGAATTAAGTTTCCCTTTTTCTCAAAAGGTACAATAACATGTATTTTAATAATGAGAAAGTGCCAGAGTTCAATTGTAAATTAACTATTACGTCCAATTGCTAGAAGAAACAGCACTCCATACAATGCAGTAGCAGGTGGAAATAATGCCCCGTCGAGGCCTGAGCAACAGTCCTTTGAACTTGGATATAGGCCACCTTTGATGCACATTATAGAAAAGAAAGAATCCATGATTAAAAATATTAACTGCCGAGCACCAATCAAAAACTGTAAAATGGATTAGCTGCTCATTTTACAGGTGATGATAAGCGGGTGGTCACACGGTCCAGCACAAAGGACTTCGCAACATATTATGTCAAGGAAACAGGCAGTCATCGCAATGAAAAAAATTCTGAACTTCATATTGGAATTTCAGTAGAGGCAACAGAATAAATACAGCATTTATGAAAAAAGTAAATTTCGGAGCTTTGGCACCAATATGACAAAGTGATTACAAGGTATGTAAAATACCTTTTATCAACATTACTTTGATCAGAAGAACCAATGTATTTCACCCGATCTCCTGAAAGCAGAAACAAGAGCATAAAATAAAGATAGAGCCCAATAATATGCATAAATTGAAAATGGAGTAGGTATGAAAGCTGGGTTAAAAGTTATATATTTGGCCTTAGTTACTAAGGGGTTCAAAGGATTATTATCTTCTGATTTGTCAATTCGTAGTTTCTGTTACTAATTAGTGATGGGTGGTGTCGTTTGATTATCTTGTAAGGCATCTTTAATCTGTGTTCCTCTTTTTTGTCCCAAGTTGGGTGAATAAAGTAATCAATTATAATTTCGAAAACAGAAGGTGAGAATGAAATGAAAACCAAGCAAAGAAAACAGCAGGAGTGTTATTTCAACAAAGATACCATTACAAGTATAACGAACTAGGGAAAAAAAATACAAGTCAGCAAGCATTGATCCAAATATAAATGACCTCAACGTGATTCACAATGGAATACAATCCATAACAGATCATAGAAATTGGTTATCACAAATGTCTAATGACTACACATTTTGGTAAAATATATCATGGAAACAGCAAATGGTTCAAAGAACCTTAAATATGAGATACTGGGGTTACAATGTCGTCAACTGGGCAGAGAAAGAGAACTTCAGCTTAGGTCTTAGTATGAAAGTTTTTCAAGGTGCTTCTGGTTCCGCACTGTTCACATCCCTTCACGCTCCCTCTTTTGCAGCCAAAATCAAGTGGAAAACAGACTAGCTTCTCAAACTACAATTGAATAGCAAATTAGAAATATCCTCCAAGCAAAAGTTATTACCATTTTAAAGTCTAAAATACGCCCTTTCTTTTGGATCAGCTATCTATATTTTTAACTGATTCCATGTTTAAAACTTGGCTTTCAACTCAACCTCAAGGACTGATTCGAATTTAGAGATATCTGTCCTAAGCCCAAGGTTTAAAGTCGGACATGGTGAGCGACTCAGGCCAAGTCAGACAGAGTCAGGCCCAAAAGACAAAAGCCTTCAAAAATCGTGACAAGTATGATTAAAAAAAGACATAACAGATTGAAAATCAATGCCCTACATAAATCAAATATTAAGACATCATGCTTTAATTAGTATGAATTAATTTAAGTATAAATAGGTGGTCATTTTTTTTTTTCACTCAATCGGATGAAAGTGCATCCGATCTTAGAAAGCTTAGAGTTTATATAAGAGAGTGGTTTAAATCTTCTAAAATCAGTGCAAAAGGACCCAGATGAATCCAATGCTTCTTTCAAAGGGAAAATAGAGGGAAAAGGATGTGTTTAAGTCTTTTACCATAAGAATTGGTTAGAAAGGAGATTCGAGAGTGGTGAATCAAGTTGGACAGTGGGGATTTTTAAAACCATACGTAAACCTGAAGAATAAATATTTACATCTTTTTTTTCATTTTCCAATTAGTTTGAAAGATTTCTTAGAAGGGGGGAGGAAGGGGGGAAAAAGAGGGTAAATCAGGCCCATTTTTCTTTCAGACACATCAGCCTAAACAAATCACTTGTAGACCTAAACGATATTGAGTCCGAAAAGAAATCCATTCTGATGTCACTTCAAGCAATTCATAACAATTTAGTTTCCATATTTAAAAAAATAATAATAACATGAAATTGAACCCAAGACAGGTAGCATTTAGGGCAGCTAGTCTAGCAACAACCATTGAACATAAGTAAATTGCAGAACTTCAAGGAGTCCCACAAGCCTGTTCATCATGGATGTGAAGCCTTATACATCATCCATCTACGAAATCCCTCAAAGATCATATAATCCATATAAAAATTGACTGAACATGAAAATCCAATTAGACACATGCATATATACAAATGTAATTTCATGTATGAGCTCAGTCACAGCTCCTATACAATACCTCTTAAAATTTCTTAATCTAAAAAAATCACATGGTTAAGAGTAGCCCATAAAACATAATGGCAATAAATGGCCCACAATGTTAATAATTATACAGCTAAATAAGATCGCCAATTGATCCCCGTTTAAACCAGTGTTTTAAAGACTGGACCAGGCAACCTGACAGGTTTGGTCTCACCAGAGGATCAACGCACTTGAACCATTCATTTTTCTTTAACGTTACATTTCGAAAACAAGAGTTTATATTCTCCCATGCTTTTAATGTTAAAACATACACATAATAGCACATTAGTGCCATAAGCAACCAGCATTCAAAACTTTTACAAGAACAGGTTTTTTTTCCTTAAAATAGAACTCATGGACAGTGGACGGCTCAGCCAAGCCTGGACAGACCATGGCCCACCAGTCAGTTCTTATCCAAATTGGTTCAATCAACCAATTTGACCCATGTTTCAAGACACCACGACTAACTAGACTAATACGGAGATGCAGCAGCATGCTAGCAAACTTGATGGCGCAATGTGATACAAAATTAAAAGGAGAATAGCATTACCCTTTTTAAATGATCTTTTTGATTGATGTGAAGAGTCAGCATTATCTGGCTTCACTGACGTCGATGTACCATCAGGTTCTCCGGAGACCCTCTACATTGAATACAACTTCAGCATAAGAAACTCCAAAACACAAATTATAAAAGCGTATCAATTTTTCAGTCCATCATTAAGCCTAAAGGCTAGAAACAAAAACCAACAAAGAACAGCCTTTATTTTTATTTCACTGAAACAGCTATATCTATTACTAATAAGGAATAGAACCAAAGACGACAAACATTTTACAATCAGGACCTCGGATGACACATTGTAAGCCGAGGGGCATTGCTCAGAGAAACAATATTAGAGTACATAATACATCTACTATGTGTGGATGATTTGGAGTTAAGTCAATGTACTGAGATAGTATAACCACTCATCCATCCTTGGTACCAATAATTGTTTGGTAGAATGCACTCAAAAGAAGATCACGGAATCATTACAGAAAAAAGTAAGTGTATGACATGGAAGCCCTGAAGAATGTATTCCCTTGACCAAGCAAAGAGTATTGACGAAGTCAATTAGCAACCAATGATCCAATTGTCATGCATGCTCCAATCTACTTAGAGAATATTTCAAAAAAAAAAAAAAAAAAAAAGAAAAGAAAAAGGATCAAGCATCATTTGTTACAAGCTGCTTCTCAAGCAGTTCTTCCATTCCACGCTTAAAATTTCTCTCTTTACCTTCTCAAAATCTTGGGGGACAAGCTTCTTGAGGACTTCAGCAGATGCTTGCAGATCAATTTCATCTTCATCACTGCAATCTGACTTCACTTCACTGCTACTTGCCCAGTCTTCTTCATTGCTTGCATCATTCTCATCATCAACCTCTGACTCCGATGTGCATTCTACCCCAGATTCAGCATTGTCCTCATCTGTTTCGCTTTCTGAGCTACATTCTTGACTAAAATCCTGCAACAGTATAAGATTACACATCAATGTGCTTGTTCAGAAGTTGTGAATAACCAAACGGCTACTGCATCCAGACGTTCTAACCTATTATACCCAAACACTTCAAAATGGCCAACATATGAGCATTGTATCTGATTTTTTCAATTTTATATGTAACATGTGTCCCTTTTGGATCAATGACACACGGCTACAAGGGGTGCAACTTGGATTTGGGCCAAACCAAGCCCAAAAGGACCAACCCAACCAGGAGTGCATTTAAGGTTGGCTTCTTTAGCTCTTCGATTGAGAAAACAGCATAAATCTCTAATTGTGCCCAAGTTTGAGCCTCAGGTACACAAGTTTGATCCAGTTACCTGACTTGTACATATGTAGGTAAATACTGTATCATAATAGTAGTACACCGTATTATATACAAAGTGTATACAAATCATATACTAAAACTTGGGAACTGAACAAGCTGAGCCGACCAGCATTAACCCAAAATGCACTCATCCAGGAAATTTACTGTTCAGATTGAGTAATGTCCCAGTTTAATCTGGATGGGTTCTACTTTGGGGTTTACCTGCATGCAATTCTGATTGGGCTTGGGTTGGCTGAATACTGACCCCACATGGCAAAAGGACCCCCAGTTCAATGCCATATCAACGTAATATGGGCATCATAGATTATGATGAAGAAAAGAAAAGTCACTGCTTAATATGAACTAACAAAACTACAGTATAATAAAAGGAACAATAATCTTAAAAAAAAAAAAAAACAATGGCTTACATATGGAGCAAGGACATTACTATCAAGCACTAACAAAGGTACTTGCAAATCTCGTGCAAGTGCCCTCACTAGCCTTTCTCGGTAAAGCTCAGTGCCTGCAGAAATCAGAGTCCCAACATACCATTAACCAAAATGTAATTGGTGTCAAATACCCATGCAAAACCTGCTATTTAAAATGTAGGTTGGAAAACACAGACACAAAAAACATGCTATTAACCAAAAAATAAATAGCATAAAAATAAATGAATAAAGGAATGTGAGGTGTGCAGCAGTAGTAAATAAACAACCTGGAATGCTGTGTAGCAGTATTCTCCCACTTGAAGATGTCAAGCGAGCACCATAAGATGCAGTAAATTTGTTATGTTTCAAGTGAGAAGCAGCACATTCTATTAAGAGATTTTTTGTGTGTTCACTGCAACAAGAAATATTGCAGAACCCAATCAAAACAAAGACGCATAGAATAACAAAAATACAGCATAAAGGGGGAAACATAGAATGAAAGATACAAGAAGACAAGAAGCGCTCACTGAATGTAATATGGGAATGTTTCCCATGTAACAGTTATCTTCTCCCAAGGAACCACCCTACGCAAGAATTCGTTTTTGAATCTTTCTCGCTTGGACAAAAAGGGTGACTCCCTCTTTTTGCTTTCAAAAGACAACTTCTCATTGTTGAGCCACTCCTGCTGATCATGCTCCCCTAGACGAGCATGCTCATCACAGCGTCTCACATCCGCCAAAACCTTTTCTCGCCGCATCCTCCCTTTATCCAAGTTGGCTGTATCTTTTACTGGTACTTTACCCTCACTTGCACTCCTCCCATCACCCTCTGCGCTGTAGAACCTTAATGTATTACATGCCCAATATGGAGCTTGCCTCCCACAAAACCCGAAATGATCATTCCCAATGGCAATACCAGGTGACAAAATTGTTTTTGACTGGAATTTTCTGATCACACTCCCATGTCCTTGCTGACCTCTAGATAAATTACTTGTGCTGTAAAACTGTCTTTGTAAAAATTCACACCGGTTCGACTTAAATAAGTAGCAGTACCGTTGAAAGATGGAATCCAATTTCTGACTACTACACTTCAATCTCTTAGTGTACATTGCAGCTTTTATTGGCAACGAAAAACTCTAGGGCATTGCAGGGAGTGATTCTATAAATTATTTCAAATACCTGAAATTCAGATATGAAATTCTAAACAAGAACAATGAACGAAGTAAACTCAAATGAATAAACTGAAGCACCATATAGAAAAGGAACAATAATAACTATAAATGAGTATTAAAGAATTAAGCAAAATACTGAATTGCAGTAAAAGGTTCAAATAAGAAATCTAATTCTCCGGTTAGACAGGGGGTTCATAGGTCTGAGTAGTGTATGGGGGAAACGATGTACAATCTGTTTGTTTCTCCTTCCTTTCCTTTCTTTTTGTTTTCTATTGGGGTATATCTCACTTGTACTGAGAGAGGCTTTATGCTGCTTTCACCTTTTCAATAAATTTTTCAACATTACTGCTCAATAATGGTGATGATGATAACCAGAGCTCGTAGCACACTGGAAAGTGCTCGCCATTGCAACCTTGACATTATGGGTTCAAGTCATGTTACCAATCAAATAATAATAATAATAAATGAAATTACAAAGAATACATTGTACCATCTAATGTAACAAAAACACCTTCAGCGAGTCCCCAAATGATGCTTAGCTGGTCAGGGATAAATGGAACACCTTGTTAAAAATAAATAAAAAGAAAAGGAAACCTGCGGCATACACAAAAGTGAGTGCTATGTAATAGTGCAATACCGTCTCCCAGTCAAATGCATCCATTGAAGGTAAGTTACCCCAAAGCATAAAGAAGCTTTCAGGTGCCTCTTTAATAAACAAATACACTTCAAGACACCATCAACCATATATATATAAAAAAAAAAAAAAGACCCCTTCCCATGAATTCCCTAATAAGCTTATGTAAAAAAAATATTGAAAAATGAAGAAGTAGAAGTAGAAGAACACCAACGAAAGGTATATGGATTATTCCTCATCGGAAAGCAACGCCATGTTGCTTGTGGGGCAACAAAAAGAAACGTTTTTCTTTGAAAAAGGAGATCTCGCAATAACATAAATTTCAACTGCCAAAACACAATATCTCATGAAAATCTCGCAATAATAATACTAATCGATAGAAACATCTCCAACATATCAATGCTCGAGGTCTGAGAGTCGATTCACGATTTGCGAAGTGGATCATTCACATCGATGCCTCGATTCACGATTTGCGAAGTGGATCATTCACATCGATGCCTCGTTTATGAACAGATTGGATAATTCTTGCCATTTGATTTTAAACGCATATTCGAGAGGCATAGATAGGGTTTACAGAAAGAATGAGAGAGAGAATATTCGAGAGGCATAGATAGGGTTTACAGAAGGAAATCAAGGAATGGGAGAGTGGGAGGGAGAAATAATACCTGTGTGAGTCTCTCCGATGGAAGAATTCAAAGCTGCGGTTTTTCTACTTCTTTTTATCGTTCTGAATGCAAATCGAATGCAAGATCAAAAGAGAGAACGAAAGAGATTAGGTCATGGTTCTGGTTATGGATGGCAAAAGATGATAATACGGGTCGAGGTCGAGGACGAGGACCAGGTGGATTGGGTTTTGGTTTCTACTTGTGATTTTTTTCCCGGACTCACTCTTCTTGGACCGAGTCCGGACTCCGGATCCCCCCGCACGTGAGTGGGATGTGTGGAAAATCAATCGTGGGGTCAGTGTGAATGTCTCTCATGGTTCCTCATTCCTCGTGCAGATTATCATGTAGGGCCCACTTGAGCCCACTCCAGTAATGGTGGGGTTTTCCAAAGATATGAATGGGACCTACGTACGCGCAAATTTTGAATTCCTTTTAACATCATCATCCTAGCAGTTTAAGTTAATATTAAAATTAAGTACTAAATAAATAATAAGAAACACTGTACATGACATGAGTAAATATGGTCAGGGGTGCTCGTGGACCTGGGCAGCAACCAGATTTGGGCCCATTCCATTATGGGTTGATCCTAGATTTTAATTTAGGCCTGTTTAATATTTGTGTTGGGCTCAGACTAAGTGATGGCAAGCCTAAATTATGGCCCAAACAAGGAGTGGTATGTAGTTTAGTGATAATTTATCCAAACAATTGGTAGAAAGCCCATACAACTATTAAAAAAAAAAAAGACTCAATTGACTGAATGGATTGGACTTGGGCCTAACATTTGCGGCCTATGTTGGGGGTTGGGTCGAATGCAGGTCTTTATTTTTAAAGTCGTAAAAGACTTGTATATGCTTTAACCCCTTGTAATCACAAGAAAATAATTTTTTACAGCATAATCAATCAAAAGATTTATAGATACGGCTTCAAGTATATGTGAGCAAATATTTGCATGCTAATTTGAAATTCTTTTAGTTTAAACTAAGGTTATCATCCAGTGCAGTCCTACCAAAGCAGGATTTTGGGAGTGTCCAAACAAGAGACAAGCCTAGCATTTGGCTATTTTGTACAAAGTATGATTACTCACGGGTCTCAAACTAGTGTTATTACGTATGGCATCCTAGTTACTATGCACCAAAGTAATGACTATATTCTTCTAGTTCAAACTATTTGTTTATTTAGTTAGATGTTCTTATAAGTTTGAACTTTTTTAAATATATCTAGTTAAATGTTAACATATGGATGGTACGCAATTTGCTTGTGAAATGGCTCATGAACTACCAAAATGTCATTTGATTGATAATCAAATCAAATCCTAGGGCGGGCCAGCTAAATAACATACTCATCGTGGGGTGGTGTAAATATTGCACGATAGTGGAACCTCTTAGATGACAATGGACCCACATGATACCTATTGCATGGAACTTGGAACTAATCTATTTGTCAATGAGACCCATTGGTAGATAATATATATATATATATATATTTTTTTTACTATCGGAGGGTTCCCAATCATTTGGGCTAAACTAATCCCTCCAGGTCTAGAGGGAAGCCAGGTAAACTCCCCTGTAACCTCAGTACAGTAATGCAGTTTCGAACCTACAACCTCCGGGTGCAAACCGTGGTTCTAGGCCAACTGAACTACCCCTTGGTAGAATATATAAACAATGGGTCCTACAGAAAGATATATGTGTTCAATATATATAGGCCAAGGCTCCCCCTAAGCTCGAGCTTAGGGAGAAGATTTCGTAAGCTCGTGCTTGTGGGGCCCACCTTTTGTCCATCCAAATGGACCAAACACATGGCTCCCTTAAATTGCACATGTCCACCAACTTTCGGTAAGATCCGAATTTACTGGACCATTGGATTGATTATATATCAATCCAAATGGATTGTTGACCATTAAACTCTTGGGCCCATATGGAGATGATAGAAATTACGGTTGAGACTGATTTTTTGCAGGGAGGAAGATCCTAGGGAGTCCTTGAAATCCCCCCACCCCCATCCCCATATAGGTCCCCAAGTGGGCCCCACCATACACTTGAGCTTAGGGGAGCTGGCCTCATATATATATATATATATATAATGGGTTTCATATGGGTAGGTAGGTTGCTTGTAATGGATTTCATGTACAAGGTAAGATAGTGGGTCTAAGATAGATGGGCATATGGGTGGTATCCTTCATCTAATATAGCTCCAAGATAAATAATATAAGACTAGCACAATAACCAATGTCCAGCACGGATATGGCCAACATTGCAATTTAAATATTCATGTATTAAAAAGTTCATAGATTCTAGAGGAAAAAAAAACTAAAGAATGGGAAGGTTATGAGAGTACCTTATTATGCAATTCAAAAGCTTGCAAAACTTGGTTGAAATGAAACTTTTGCAATAAAATGAAAATGGGGAGTGGTTACAAGTGATTTTGATTATAATGAGATAAAGTAAATAATTGTATAATAAGTGAAGAGAGAAATTTTAAAAACTGAATAACTTGTAATCAAAATTATAACAGTCGGTCAAAATAAAATCCAAAACCTCCTGACGTAATATATTATAATGGGTGTGATCTTTTATCCATCTAAGTCTCACTTTGATGAGTGCATGCAGGGTGATTATAGCTAGGATATGTGTCCAATAGTTATCACCCATGGTGGATGAATGGGAGCATGTGAGGTTCACTTCCACTTATGTCAGACGGTCATTCTACATTAATGAGTTGAGCCCGCCGCCCCCGCAATGTCAGACGGTCATTCTACATTAATGAGTTGAGGCCCCCCCCCCCCCCCCCCCCACCACGGTCATTCTACATTAATGAGTTGAGCCCCCCCCAGCCCCCCCCCCCCCCCCCCCCCCCAGTACAGTATTTTGGGCCAGGCGAGGCTAGGCCATACAAAGATATTTGCAACCTATTTAACCACTAGGCCAGGAGGCGTCGGTTGGAACAAGCCCGCAAACCTTAAAACAAGCTCAAACCTAGCCCATTGTGTCCTTGGCACCCAATCTGCTTAACTACTGGGCTAGAATTTAAGTTCCAAACAAGCCCATGAGCCTAAAATGCAGATAAAATATAGCCCAATCTGGGCCTCCACCCACGCCCAAGCATAAGCTTGACTCTTGTCCGGTGGAAAGTCCACGAGCACCTTTGATTACTTCCACTGCCGTCTTAAATAATCACAGTAGTTAATAATTTTGCAAGTTGGTGGCACTTGTGCCACTAGGATAGATAGACAGCTTGACTCTGTCTATCGCATGAAAAAAAGAATGTGGCCCATAAATATTTTACTGGCTAATGATTCAAAATATGTCATTCATTCGCACCGTTCCCTCTCTCTTCTGTTTATTTTTTTTTTTCTAATCTCAATTACAATCCACTTAAGAATTAATAGTGACCAAGCTCTAACAGAAGAGGTATATAGTCAAGTTTGGCAATTTTACTTGTCAAGTCAAGTAAAGTTAAGCATCAAATCAAAAGCACTTTATTTTAAAGCTTCTTCCATCTTTTTTTAAAAAAATAAAAAAATAACTATATTTATTTACTAAAAGACAAAAAAACTTAATTTTCCTATAAAAAAAGTAAAAAATATTTCATCCAAACAACTAAAAATAAAATACCATCATAACCTACTTATATTTTATTTCCTCTCTTTATTTCACTTCACTACACTTTATTTTAAAAGTAAAATCACCAAACGGGCTAGGGGTTGCTCCAACCCCGCATGTCTTCCATGCATATATTATGGGCCCTCCTTCTCTTCCCACCGGTGGTTTAATTTACCTGGGTCTCAGCCTGCTGGGCTGGAAAAAAAAAACCGCTCTTACAAAAAAAAAAAAAATAGTCAATGTCAATACAAGGTTAATTTTCCCATGCGTACCTAAAAAGCACACAAATATCTAGCTATTTAAACCAAAATTTCACAAAAAGTAAACTTGCACAATAGAACCCAATCTTCACGTTTTACACGCAAGTTCTGTAAATAATACTTGTGATTCTCGAGCTTACAAATAGCGATTGTGACGGACAAGACCGGATCCTCTATATCTGAGTCCACCTATATGTATAATTTACTTGTAAAGTGAATTAAAGTAAATGATCATTTTAATAGATAAGAAAAGAAGACTAGTAGTATAAAAAGTAAAAAAAAATCTCAAATTCACCTTTTTTTTACTTTTCTTAATCATTTTGTGGTATGAGAATGAACTTTATTGACTTTTTTTTTGATAAAAAGAAAGAACATTTTCTTTATTTAGTGGAATGGGATAATAACTATTTGACTTTTTTATAAAAACAAGAAAAAATGATTTTATAATTTTTTTATTCTAGATATGATCTTTTTATTTTTATTATCTCTTAAAATGATCATTCACTTTACTTAGTGAAATACCCAAACCGGCTATAATAATGACCCGGACTCGGGATGGACCATGAATGGCCAATAGGGATAAAATGTATATATCCTCTCAAGCCAGCCCAGTAAACTTTTGCTGGCCTATCTCTATCTTAGTTTAATATTTAAATTGCCAAACCATATATATGGATGTCAAATATTCCCATACGCGTGACGTCCGCATCCTGTCATTCTAGCCTGAACATTGAGGTGGGGCCTAATGGACTAAGGTGGGATCCCTTTTTGAGTTTCAACCGACCAATTCATCGTAACGTCACCCATCGGTAAAATAGATTGGAAGATAACTTTCACCGCACATGACAATTAAAGTTTGTTTTGCTTAAATTGGGTCAGACATATCAAGCAGTACATTTGTAAAAAAGTTGAATAGAAAAAAAAAAATCTATATCACACGTATCTATTTCAAAACGATAAGACTTGTCTGTCAGAAACGAGTCCATGCGACCTCAGACTGGTCCGAAGTTGGACATCGTCTTCAATGGATCGAGTGTTATAATAATAATAATAATCTGACAATATTAAAACAAGCGAGCAGATGGAATAATTGAAGGTAGGAGGAGGTACATAAATTCACACAAAGCCATGAGACTTTTTTATCCATTCTCAATAGAATTTAACATGGAAATCACTCCTCTGAAGGGGCACCCAATGTCTGCATCAACAATATTTGTATGTACTCAATTCATTTCAAAATAATACAATACTATGCTCATCATCCACCAACCCCAAGTTCAACCATTGTTTACCATCACAAAACCGACAACAACAACATATTATAATAACAATAACAACTAAAATTTAGTTTTTAGAATCTAGTCTAAAAGCTAATAAACAACAGCATGCAGTAACAGAAAATACTTAAATGGTATTCAAGAGCATCTTTCGGTTACCTTGACCATCAAACCGTTCTTCATGTATAGGATTATGGAGAACTTGGGGCACACAATCTGACCTGGTATTACTTGAACATGGAAGTTATATATCAAAGCAGCTGCAACAGCCTTCATTTGCGTGAAGGAGATGTCTTTGCCCATGCAACTCCTAGGCCCTGCATTGAACACCAAGAACTTGCTTGCGTGCTCGAACGTCGACAAAGTCCCATTTGTCGAGATCCACCTCTCAGGCTTGAATTCCATGCAGTCATTGCCCCAGATCGCCTCCATGCTACCCATCGCGTACAAAGAATACAAGATCCTCATCCCAGGTCGGACCCTGTGGCCGCTCGGGTAGAACATCCCAATTCGTAGTGCCCTTGTGTATGAGAGGAACGGATGGGAACAATCTAAGAGCTTCACACAAGGCCGCGTGCAAGTACACCAACCCACCCAACTCCTCGGCATTGAACACCTTTACCTTCTTTGGGTCGTCTCCTCCTTCTTCCTGGGGCCAAATCGACCTCAACTCGTGTAAGATCTTTGATTCTACAGTTGGGTTTTTGGAGACTAGCCAAAAGAACCAGGTTAGGGATGCACTAATGGTGTCCCTTCCTGCAACCAGAAAATTGAGTGTGCTGTCCCTGAGGAATTTATCTGACTTGGGTCGATCCGTTTCCTCACCTCCTTTGACTTGTGAGGTATTGCAGTAGTAGTTCATGTAGGATGTGAGTAGGTCATTGCACATTTCTGCTTGTTCTTCTTTTTCTTCTTTTTGTTGCTAAGCTCCTCTCTTCTCATGGACAGATTCTGCATGATGAAATGATCGATGGTCTCCCACGCTCTCGCAAGCTTCTTCTCCTCTCCCACGTTAAGCCACCTCAGCAGCTTCCACCAAGTTACTGGCACTGTGTGGCGGAAATGGATCACCTCCTTGGCATCATCTACAGCTTTCGCGAATGGAACCATTGGAAGGTCTATAGAGAGGCACTTGGGGTTGACCCCAAAAACCAGGACGCAAGTGCAGTCGAAAGAGAACCTCTGCAGCACGTCCTGCAAGTCCACGGCTAGGCCCAGCTGGGCCGTCTGGGCCAGAAAAAGGGAGAAGCTCGCCCTCAACCATGTCTCGACTGGTTCGAGCCACGAACTGGCGAAACCCCTTGTGTCTGATAATTGCGTGGCCCATCTTCCTCTGGTATCTCCATGTGTCCGACTCGGAGTTGAAGATTCCATCCCCGAGGACGTCGAATATCTCCAAGTAGTCGGAGCCCTTTGGGAAGTTGGAGAAGTTGGTGCACAGCATGTGGTTTATGTTGGCCGGATCGCAGGTGACCAACATATCCATGCTAGCGAACCATGGTCCCTTGAAGACGAGGGTGCAACCGTAGTCTCTGAGCACTTGGGTGCACCAGTCGTGTAAACGATGGATGTTGAGCAGGAGATAAGGCAGCATCCCAACAATGGGCCAGTTGAGAAGGATCTTGTTCCTGCGGCTCCAATGCAAGACATAGATGAAAGAAGCAATAGCTGCTAATATGATCTCAGTGTAGCCAGCAAGGAAGCTCCATAAGTCCATGAACAATGCACGTCCCATTGATTTTTGTTTGTGTGGACCGTCTGTATTGTATGCTTGGATTGAAGACTAGCTAGTTATAGGAGGCAGGCAAACTGGCTAGTTGTCTTGCTGTTGTGACATCTGATCTGTAATATAATACACTAGATAATAGTTTATATATAGAGCATGCGAATCTACGTTAAGATTGCCATTAGTAAATTCCAACTCTCCAAATGTTTGCGGGCTGCTTTCAAATTCAAGTTGCCCAACTACTTCATCTCCATCCATGTCCCACTTGCAAGTTGACTGGAACCTCAGCACAACTGCACAAGCCGCACGTTGCATTGCAGTAACAAAACAGGGGAGTTTGACGACGAAAAAATATCTTTGCGTGGAAGATCCCAAATACTCTTTGGTTCGACTTCAAATTTGAATGAACTGCACTACCAATTGGACGTATATATAGTTTTATCAACCCTTCTGACAAAAGATGCTTTCAATATTACTTTTTAACATCAGTAAAATGATTTTACCAAAAAAAAAAAAAAAAAACATCAGAAAAATGACACGGCCTGGTACTGACAAATTAAGTCCGGTTCTTAACTTTTGGTGAGCCTCCTAAAAAAAATTTATCCCACAGATTTTTTTTTTTTTTTAAGTAAAGAAAAGTAAAAGCTCTCGTTTTTACCGTTAATTTACAGGAGGACTCTCTGAGGGCTGGCCCTACGCCACTCATAAGCTCATACTCATATGAGGATCTGATGAAGATCTGATGAAGACAGTCACTGGGACTGGGGCGAGGAAGTGCGCCTGTTCTAATCAGCGCAGTGGCGGATCACGATCCCGAGCTATTTACAAAGTATAGTACTGACATGATATGCACAGCCTGGATGCCGTTGGTTCTCTTTAAAACTGGAATAAATGAAAATAACCAGATATGAATTTTCTTTTACCAGCAAAAAAATAAAAATAAAAAACCAGATATGAATCGAAGTGGGACCTACGGTGTTTACGGGATTGAATTATCTCAGCGGGCACTTTTCCTTCTCTCCTTGTCACCTCGGTCGTACCCGACATTGATGATATCTATGCCCTTGAGGAAGTACCCAGACGGAGTCATCGAGGATTTGACATATTGGCTCCTCTTAGACACTGTTGTTTTAATACCATCACTCATAGTTAGCTAATGTCACCAGAGTCAATGTTGTCCCAATACCATCACTCATAGTTAGCTAATGTCACCAGAGTCGTTTGACTCTGGTCTTCCCCTCTTTTCTTTTTTTTTACATTTTTGCCCAAGATCCCATGATATCATGGGATCCAAATGTAAAAAAGTAAAAAACAACATATATTTAAAAAAGCCTAGACCGTATGTTATCTCTATTTCACTTTTGACCTTCTCCTTTCACCAATTTCGTTTTTCACTTGAAGCAGATTTTGGACCCCTTCAACGAATGGACCCAAATGGGTACTTCTTCTCTGATCAACAGGTTTGGCGTCGACGAGAACGGCGGAACTAGTCTGGTTCGTCTTCCTCATCTCTGACCGGCAGCGACCCTTGGGCAGTCTTCTTTCCTTCTCCGGCGACAGCAAGAAGCAAGAAGACTCATTTCTCTCTTCATCTACCAGAGAAAGGAGAGGGTTCGCAAAGAGGGCACGATTTGATGAGAATGGCGGAACTAGTCTGGTTCGTCTTCCTCATCTCTGACTGGCAGCGACCCTTGGGCAGTCTTCTTTCATTCTCCGGTGACAGCAAGAAGTAAGAAGCAAGAAACAAGAAGACTCATTTCTCTCTTCATCTACCAGAGAAAGGAGAGGGTTCGCAAAAATGGCACGATTCGTTACTGTAAATGAGTTTTTTCTCTAGTTTTTCTCTTTTGTGTTGATGTTTGGGAAATGAGTTTTATGTTTATTGATAATGTGAGAGATATGTCAAGGACTGAGTTCCTTTTCTTTTAGTTTTTCTCAATTTTCTATCATGTTTGGGAAATGGCTTTTATGTTTATTGATGATGAGACAGATATATCTGTGAAAGGGTTTTGTCATTTTGTTTTGGATGAGTGAGAGATTTTCAGTAATTAGGTTCCTTTTCTTTTGGGTTGATGTGCGAAATGAGGTTCATGGTTTGGATCATTGAACCAGACATGTATTGGAGGTGAAGAAAGAAAAAAAACAGGACTCCCTGTTAAAGAGCTGAGAATCGATGTGGAGGTGTTTCTTGTATATACTAAATAGTGTGGTGGGGCCTAAGAGATGTGACCTGATGATCGATCCGGACCATAGATCTATTAGTGGGGTCTTAGGTTACCTTGGAGGTCAGCTGAATTTTGTGTTCTTTTGTGAATGCAAGTATTTTTGATGATGTAACTGGAGGAAAAGTGGATGAAGACTGATAGACCCCATGATAACAAAATGCAGACGTTTGTATTGAACAAACAGAAAAGCCATGATATCATGGGATTATCCCATGATAGCATGGCTTTTCTGCAATACATTTGGGTAAAACGTTAGTCCAACAATAAAGCTTTAAAAATGATGTCCATGTAGACTTCGAAATGATGGTCATGTGTCAGTTTTCCACGCTCTATCATTATTGATTCCTAAATAAAATACAAATGTTACTTACAAGATGCAAATAATTTGTAATATAGAAACTGAAAAAGCCATGATATCATGGGATAATCCCATGATAGCATGGCTTTTCTGCAATACATTTGGGTAGAATTTTTGCCCAACAAAAAAACTGCAGAAATGATGTAAATATAGACTTATTTTGCATTTTATGTCATTATCTTTTTATCTTTTCCCCCTTAGAATTCATTACAACAGCTGAGGGGGACTGATTTCTCAACATTCCCACTCAACTCATGCATCAAGGGCATCTATTTTGTCATTGATTCGTCCTGATCTTCAAAGGTCTAGATTGTCTTTATTCCCACTTCCTATTATCCCAAGTCCGGTTTCAAAGCCCTTGACAGCCTCCCCAAATAGGGATTTGTCACTGTTGCCTCACAAGTCCTCTTTTAAAAATCATGGCCTTTTCAGTTTTTATATTACAAATTGTCTGCATTTTGTAAGTAACATTTGTATTTTATTTAGGAATCAATAATGATAGAGCGTGGAAAACTGACACATGACCATCATTTCGAAGTCTACATGGGCATCATTTTTAAAGCTTTATTGTTGGACTAACGTTTTACCCAAATGTATTGCAGAAAAGCCATGCTATCATGGGATTATACCATGATAGCATGGGATAATCCCATGATATCATGGCTTTTCTGTTTGTTCAATACAAACGTCTGCATTTTGTTATCATGGGGTCTATCAGTCTTCATCCACTTTTCCTCCAGTTACATCATCAAACTAATGAAAATCTCTCTCACATCTAATGATCCAAACCATGAAACTCATTTCTCATATCAACCCAAAAGAAAAGGAACCTAATTACTAAAAATCTCTCTCTCATCCAAAACAAAATGACAAAATCCTTTTACAGATATATCTCTCTCATCATCAATAAACATAAAACCCATTTCCCAAACATGATAGAAAATTGAGAAAAACTAAAAGAAAAATAACTCAATCCTTGAAATATCTCTCACATTATCAAAAAACATAAAATCCATTTCCCAAACATCAACACAAAAGAGAAAAAACCCATTTACAGTAACGAATCGTGCCATTTTTGCGAATCGTGCCCTATTTGTGAACCCTCTCCTTTCTCTGATAGATGAAGAGAGAAATGAGTCTTCTTGTTTCTTGCTGTCGCCGGAGAAGGAAAGAAGACTGCCCAAGAGTCGCTGCCAGTCAGAGATGAGGAAGACGAACCAGATTGCTTCCGCCATTCTCGTCGACACCAAACCTGTTGACCGGAAAAGAGGTACCCATTTGGGTTTTGGTTGCCATTCGTTGCAGGGGTCCAGAATCTGCTTCAAGTGAAAAACGAAATGGATGAAAGGAGAAGGACAAAAGTGAAATAGAGATAACATATGGTCTAGGCTTTTTTAAATATATGCTGTTTTTTACTTTTTTACATTTGGATCGGGCAAAAATGTAAAAAAAAAGAGGGAAGACCAGAGTCAAATGACTCTGGTGACATTAGCTAACTATGAGTCATGGTATTGGGACAACAGTGTCTAAGAGGGGCCAATATGTCAAATCCCCAATATCTAATTTTGATCCCCAGTCGTATCCTATATTGATGATATCTATTTGAGGAAGTACCAAGACGGAGTCATTTAATAGGTATCTATATAATAATAAGAGGAGTTCAGTTTTTGAATTTCCCATATTTTAGAGCCTTGGATTTATGTATATAAATCCTAGGGTTGCGATTAAGAGGAAAGGAATTGAGGAGTTTAAGGGGGTTTAAGAGTCCAGATATATGAGACACTACTTCCCCAGATCCCTGGACTCTTTCTCCCTTATCCGGGCGACGGGTCAAGGAGTCTGGGCTAGATCTGGGGTTAGGTTCATGTTAGATGGATTTGGGTTGGGATTGATTTGGACTAGAGTTTGATGGGTTGGATTAGGTCAGGTTCAGGTAAGGTCTGACGGGTTTAGTTAAGGGCCCAATCAGAGGTTTGGGGCCCAAAAGGTGGGCTGCAGTGGGGTCCGGTCTGGGCAATAATCACTGAGACCCAGGTTTCGCAGATTTTGATCTGCCTGTCGGATTTGAAAATTCTATATATGGATGGAAAGCCCTCGATGAGTAGATCGCGATGAGCCAACTTTCCGAGAAATCAGAAGTCTAGAAGTGATAATTAATTTTTCAGGTGGGCACCCCGGGGGTGCGAAACTTGCTCTTATGATTTTTGATTGGCCCATCGGATCTCGAAGTTCTATATATGAACTGAAAGCCCTCGATGAACAGACTGCAATGAGCCAATTCCTAGGGCAATCAGAGGTCCAGGAATAATTGGTGATCTTTGACTCGGGACCTAATCAGGACATCGTTAAATAGGGTGGACCGAATTACCCCTTATAGGGTGTCAAAATTCAGGTTGGTTGTTGGGTGGTCAAAAGAAGAGTAATTAGATTTAGTTGTGCTCCGAATGTGGTGCGCCGTGCCTTAAGGTACAGGCAATCACTAGTATCTAATTTTGATTGGCTAGTATTTATTTTTAAATAATTAAGCATGAGGTTTGAAATCAATAATTTAAAATAATTATTGGAATGTAATTTAAACATATGTTGGTTCCTTTTATATTTGATATTTCAACTAACCAATTGTATATATACTATGCAATGTTTTTTTTTTCTTTTATTTTAATTATTACAACACTTTTCTTGTATTATAGTTTAATAATTTGAACTGTGATGAATGCATGTAAATAAATGTATATTTATATTTGATAAGAAATGGATTTATTTTTAAAGATTCTTAAAATTATTTTAAAAGAAACATGACTCTCCCGAGTCTCTGTGTTGACTCCATCTGAGTCATTTTTTTTTCATTGGACAAGTCGAGTCCGAGTCACGAGTTTTCCAACCTTGGTTCAATTTGGAAGGGTCACTTTGGCCAATCTTTGATTAATGTAGTGCAGGACCTTTCATACTCTCATCTCCCTATGATCTGGCAGTATGCCCAATTTCACCCCTCATCAAACCTTTATCCATCATTGGATTAAATCTGAAATTAAGAGTTCTATGGCTATTAAATCAAGGGTTAGGATGATTTGAGGGGGCTGATTTTATATTTTTACCAACCTTTATCCATAATGAAACCTTTTCATATACTGTGTTAGTGCATACTCTAGTCCTAATATTAAATAGACATCTATGGCTCCACAACTGAGATGCACAAAAGAAGTATATATACAGTCTCCTCATGGGAGAACATATATATTACCCTGCCCCTGAGTGGTGGTTATAAGCAAGTGACCGTTAGTACTTAGTACATGTTGCGGAGAATTCTAATAATGTTGATGTTGCGGACCCTACTACAGTTTGGCATTCCGCAATGTAACCTAGTGGACCAATCATAAACTTCTACTGATGGACCACCAAGGATGCGAGGGAAAGTCAATCGACAGATCAGGCTGGTTTTGGGCTTCACATAAACAATCCTGTCTTTCAATACCGGGTGAATTCAAGTGTGGCCCACCCAACCCAAGCAGAGCATTCTGCTTGGGTTGTTTCTTGTCTGTGGGTAGTTTGGGTCTTTTTGTTGTTGAATGTGGGTAGGTCTTCTGTCTTCTGAGTGACCTCCGTGCTTTCTTGCTATTGTCCTCTTTGTCCCGCCTCCATTCAGTGTCGAACATATTTTCCTTTGTCAGCTAAAAGAAAAAAAAGAAAAATTCAAGTGTGGCCCAGCTGATCAATGTACTTGCCAGCTTTTTGTACTGAGGGAATGCCCACAGTCCCACCTAATAAATGGCTTGGATACGGCACATGCCTGCGGTGTTGGCAGAGTACTGCAGGCCCAGATCCTTTTCCACTGTATTCAAGTCAAGAAAATATCTGCCAATGGGCCAGTTCATATACTAAGGAGTAAGGAAGACGACAAGGCTTTGCCCCCAGCCCTACCTAATCTTCAGGTTCGACATTTGAAATTATAGTTAAAAGAAAAAAACAATCCCCCATTGTTTACAAATTGTTTGGTGGAATGTATTTTCTTTAATGAAAAAATTGAAAGATGAAGATTTTTTTTCCCAATAAAGATCATTTTGATTTCCTATACACTACAAGGTAGGAATGTAGGATCTTCTTTATTGCAAAAATGAAAAATCCTTGTGGGAGCAAAATCCCCACATCACCCTAAATGGCACTGCAAATGCCAAATTGAATCGAGTTTTGGTAAATGAGTGTGATGGACTCAGAATTTTTATTTGGATATGGCTAAACATTGTAATATTATGTCAATATTTTTGATACATCTAAAGTCAATTATGTCAAAATCATTGCCAACTACCATATTACTCTCCATTTATAGCATATATAGTTTAAAGACATGATTTCCAATAATTTTCTTATTTATTTAATGAATCCTACTAGTGGCACTAACAATATTTTTCTGCTAGAGCAACAGGCAACAGACGAAGAGAATTTGGAGCGCCAAAGAGGATTTCATGCCGTCAAAAGAAGAAGCGAGGTTTTCTTTCCATAAAAGGTCTAAAGAAAGGGCATTCGAGTTCTATTGGATTAGATCAAGACATGTGGGGCAGTCATTTTGAGATACATGGGGTATGGGGTAGACAAGCAACTTTTTTCTACAAAAGCATCAATTAAGTTATTTTCTCGAGAGAATTTGTCTACATTGATTAAACTAGCCTTGACAAAGTTGAAAACTATTAGGCCCCTTTGTTTGCCTGTATTTGAACTCTTGAGCTGCAATTAAAGAAATAAAAGGTAAGTAATCATAAATGACTTTCAAATAATATTATTCTCTTTAATAAAAGCCAACTCAAAGGAAGATGGAAAATCACTACCGTCTTTTAATGGTTACTGACCTTCAAAAAAGTTCTTCAGTTCGAGTAACTATTAGAAAAATATTTTTTTTAAGGAATCTCCCTCCCCCGGCCCCGCCCCGCCCCACCCCACCCCACGACGGACGGCGGCGGGGAAAAAAGAAAAGAAAATATCTTTGAGGAGGAGGTCCATAGATATTAAATATTACTGTCTTAGCCAAAAGGCCGAAAGGTGCATATTTGATGAGGAGGCCCATCTCCACCCTCGGGAGTAAAAGATCATAATGTGAAGATAACGACCTATATCCATCCAACAAACAATGAGATGAGTATCACTGTAGCTGTAGCTGTAGCTGTAAGCCTGCCTGGAGGCTGGAGGTGATGTATTGCTGCAACCCCTACTTGGTCCAGCGCTGCATGTGGTGTTAATTTGTACGTTAACTTATATCACCTACGGCTTTAAAAAAGAGGAACAAAATATTATATGGTTCTATTTTCACACCAAATGTCCATCAGCATAACAAAATTTTTGTTCAAGTAAATGGGGACCGACGACTTTCATTCGAGGGGTGCAGGCAACGATCAAGTGGTATGCAGTGGTTGGTCAAAGCGTGTGATGACTTTAAATGAAGGGTAATTAATTGTCCATGGGTATTTTAAAATCTTTGAAGAGAAATTCACAAGGAAAAAAAAATTTTAATGACTGAATGTCCTTAATTGAAAACTTCATGAAAAACTTAGGTCCTAATTTAAAAAGTTTTAAAATATAGCAAAAACTTAGGGACTTACTTAAAATTTACCCAATGAGTGTCGGTTTCTTGCTATAGTTCATTTTCATTGACATTGTACTCATCCATGTTAGATGAGTGGAAGTAGGTGACAATCATTTTCCACCATTATCTTTTTAAAGTCCATTTGAATGAGGAGAAAAGGCAACAAAGAGAGAAGCTTTTTTCTATGAGAAAATAGATTTTTTTTCCCGATTTGTATATATTTACTTGTAAAGTAGTTCTTTTTTTAACAAGCTTTTGCAAGAAGTAGGAAAAAAAATTGTCATCCTTTACTCTAGTAAAAATAAGTTGGACATTTTAAAAGAAGTTCAAATATTTCTATACCTATATAACAGTCCTCAAATATATGTAATGCCTAAAAAGATTTTAGTGGCCTTCACCTTTTTTTTTTTTAACGAGTTCCCAAATAAGCTCGTTAGCTCACACCAAAATTACCTTTCATTAATTTTTTTCACGAATGCAATGTCTCAAACAATTTCCAAGTGTTATTAGTATATATTGAACGAGCCATGGCCCTTTCGAAGCCGCTGTCACAAATATATATATGTGGCCAGCTCTCCTAAGTTGAAACAATGCCGGTCCCACAAATTAAAGTCGATTATCATTATTTTTTACATGATGATCGTCTCCAAAATCAAGATAAATCCAATCAAAACTGAATTTTCCAGTTCCGTCATGCAAAAAAATAGATATAATCAACTAAGATTTGTAGGACCAGCACTATTATAGCTTAGGAGAGCCCTGCTCTCTCTATATATATTGGGCATGGTGAATCGATGGTGGAGCCCACCAATCAAATTTTAATTTATTGGGTGCAACCCAAGATGCTGCCTTACCAGTTGCCACATGACTCTTAGGTAGCATTTGGTTCGCTGGAATGATTTTAGGCAGGAATGAAATGGAGAGTGGAATGAGTCTGGAATAGAATAAGGCATGAATTAATGGTCATTTTCATTCCAACGTTTGATTTTACTGAAGAATCCATCTAGTAATATAATTCTTATTCATATTCTTGCGTTTGGTACGCTGGAATGATGTCTGGAATGGAATAAAACTTACATAAAACTGACCAAAATACCCTCTTCCTCCCCTCTCCTTTGCATTGCATCCAGCCATCACTTGCTTCTCCTTGCACATCTTCCTTTCTCTCTTTCTTCCTCTCCTCCCTCAGCCCCTTTTTTTCTCGTTCTTTTCTTCCTCCCCATCTTTTCCGTTCTCTTTCATTTTCTTTTTTCTTTTCTTCCCTTCTCCCTCCTCTCCACCGCGCTTCCATCTCCCCTTGCATCTTTGCTACACCTTCCACACATCACTGTGCACCCACTTCTTTCTCCTCTTCCTCTGTCTTTCTTTCTTCCTTCTCTTGTTTCCTCGCCCTTTCTTCCTCCTGCATGTACACAATCTCACCTGCACACATCATCCTCCATTGCTGCCATCACCCCTGCATTGTCTTTTCCATCCATTTCACCATCTTCTTTTTTCTTTCTTTCTTTTCCTCTCCCCTCCCTCTTCCTTCTTCTTCCAACCTGCACCTTTAGCCCCCGTGCACCCTTCTTTCTTTTTTTCCCTCATCCCCATCCGATTCGAAAAACCCATCTCTGTCACAAATCGCCCCCTCCTCTCCATCACCTCTCCCATGAGCATACCTCTCCCTCTCACAGTCCCCCTGCGCAAATCCATCACCCACCAACACTCATCGCCATCTTCTCCTCGTCACCCAGGCGCAGACTCCCCTGGACCGGAACCTCCCTCTCGAGTTGCAGGATCTTATCAGCAAACAAAAATTGGTCTCTTCCGGCTGGTCTACTTCCCAGCCGGCGATTGGGAGGAGGAGGGGTTGATGTGATAAATGGGATTTTGGTCTCAAGGAAAAATCTTAAAGGAATTGAATGGTCATTCCTCTACCTCCCTAGTGCAATGATGATACTATTATATAAAGGAATAGTAATTCCGAAAGTAATAGTCATTCCACAACTTTTTGCGAACCAAACGTGGTAATGATCATTTCGTTGGAATAACCATTCCATTCTGACCTTCATTACAGCGAACTAAACGCTACCTGAGAAGTCGCACGCCACATTACTATTGACGTGTCAGACAGTAGGAGATCGCACCCTCCGTGTCCCAAAAATGAATGAATGTTGGGAAAAGAAAGTGATCCATGAATGGTCTTTATCTATGACAGATTTGTTGTTGTAGTTTTTGTGTGCGCGCGCGCGCTGTGTTTTGGTGGATTCGAACTCATGGACAGAGATTGCAGTGCCAAATTCCTCTATTTCTTTGTTACCTTGTGTATTACTTCTGTAATAATAATTGTATGGGCAGTTGGAAACGGAGACATGAAGGAGGGGAAGTTAGAGAAACAAGGTCCAAACGCAGCCTCTCCCGCATCACAAGAAAGAGTGAGTGCATATCCAGTCATTCCAAAAGACTTTTATCTTAAGCCCCAGCTCCCCATACTCTCTCTTCGAATATGTATATTGGGTTCCCAAAATAGTTCCGAGTAGGAAATCCTCACCCGAGCTTGGGTTATAATGGGACGGCCTTTTAAAAGCCAAATGAAAAAACAGATGGCCCGTACTGGTCCTTTTTATGTTTATAAAGGTCTGCCTACCCTCCTCCAGTCCAACAATCAGTTGGGCTGGGCGGCTCTCGGCCCACAGGCTAAGACCCACCTGAATGTGAGACTATATATAATCAAACGTGCAGGGTCCAAATCAGCTTTCCTTGGCCCGCCTCACATGGGCTTTCTCTATAAATATCAGCACAGAACTTTGGCCTTTTGACTCGGTCAAGATTCAAATACACAGAAAACATGTTTTTATTTTTCTTGGTAGAAGTCTCAAACAATGTGTTGGTGACATATCTGCCGTTATAACTGTTCCACAGGTATGTCTATAGTATGTATTGGTTTTCTATTTAAAAGTAAGAATTCTAAAAGAAGTTCAAATAAGAGATTTTTTTTTTTTAAATCTTCACTTATAGTTGCCTTTTATTAGAGTGCTTTTCATGAAAATTCTTTGTTTAGTTCGGGTACATGATGGGTTGTAAATGGATGCATAAGTAAATACACATGTTGGTGCATACTTGACATGATTGTTAATTTAAAGGGAAAGAAAATGAAAGAAAGAAAACGAATAAGAAACAATATATATATATATATATAAATATAAACAACTCAGAGAATTAAATCGATTTTGTAGAGATCGAGGAGA